>JAYESA010000019.1:115040242-115291067 GCA_036927795.1 Iris macrosiphon | reverse complement strand
ATACCTAATTTCGGTTAGAATCACTCATTTATACTCATTTTCACCATCATGTGAGCATTTAAAATCTTATTTAGCTTAGAATTATATTTCTATACTCGTTTTCACAAATCTATGCCATTTTTACCTTATTTCTATTTGAATCATGCATCTTTACTCGGTTTTACCAATCTACATCCATTCTACACCATATTTCGATTAGAATTACCCATCTAAGCCTATTTCACCAGTCTACGAGCATTAATACTTTATTTCGGTTAGAATCGTATTTATATATTTGTTTCCGTTAATACAGGCAACTTTTGTACCTTATTCAGTTAGCATTAAGTATTTATACTCGGTTTCAACAACGAACGCTCACTCTAAGCGATATTTCGGTTAAAATTACTCATTTATACTCGTTTTGGATAGTTTGTGAGCATTTGATACATTATTTGGTTATAATCGTATTTATATACTCGTTTACACTAATCTAGGCCACTTTTTTTTATTTTTTATCTTATTTCTATAATCATGCATCAATACTTTGTTTCATCAAATTACGTTCGTTCTACACCATATTTCAATTAAAATCACCCATCTATACCCGTTTTTACCATTCTATATTTCGGTTAGAATCACCCCATATATACTCATTTTTATTATTTTACGCTCTTTCTAAACCATATTTCTGTTAGAATCATTCATTTATACTCATAATTACCATTCTACGAGCATTTGATACGTTATTTCGGTAAGAATCGCATTTACATACTCGTTTCCACTAATCTAGGCCACTTCTATACCTAATTTCGGTTAGAATCACTCATTTATACTTATTTTCACCATCCTACGAGCATTTAAAATCTTCTTTAGGTTAGAGTTGCATTTCTATACTAGTTTCCGCAAATCTACGACACTTTTTACCTTATTTCTATTAGAATCGGGCATCTTTACTCAATTTTACCAATCTATGCCAATTCTATACCATATTTTGATTAGAATTACCTATCTAAGCCTGTTTTCACCAGTCTATGAGTATTTAAAATATTATTTCAGTTATAATCGTATTTATATACTCGTTTCCGCTAATACAGGCAACTTTCCTACCTTATTCAGTTTGCATTAAGTATTTATACTCGGTTTCACCACCCTACTCTCACTCTAAGCCATATTTCGGTTAGAATCACTCATGTATACTCATTTTGGACAGTTTGTGAGCATTTGATACATTATTTCGGTTATAATCATATTTATATACACGTTTACACTAATCTATGCCACTTTTTGTTTTTTATCTTATTTCTATTATAATCATGCATCAATACTCTGTTTCACAAAACTACGTCCGTTCTACACCATATTTCTATTAAAATCATCCATCTATACTCGTTTTGACCATTCTATATTTCGATTAGAATCACCCCATATATACTTATTTTGATCATTGTACGCTCATTCTAAACCATATTTTGGTTTGAATCATTCATTTTTACTCATTTTTACCATTCTACGAGTATTTGATACGTTATTTCGGTAAGAATCGCATTTACATACTCGTTTCCACTAATTTAGGCCACTTTTATAACTAATTTTGGTTAGAATCACACATTTATATTCGTTTTCACTATTCTACGAGCATTTAATATCTTATTTAGGTTAGAATCACATTCCTATACTCGTTTCCACTAATATATGCCACGTTTTTCCTTATTTCTATTAGAATCATGAATCTTTACTCAGTTTTACCAATCTACGTCCATTCTACGCCATATTTCGATTAGATTCACCCATCTATACATATTTTCACTATTCTACGAACACTTAACACTTTATTTCGGCTAGAATCGTATTTATATATTCGTTTGAGCTAATATAGGCAATTTTCATACATATTCAGTTAGCGTTAAGTATTTATACTCGGTTTGACCAACCTACTATCACTCTAAGCCATATTTCGGTTAGAATTACTCATTTGTACTCATTTCAGACTGTTTGTGAGTATTTGATACATTATTTCGATTATAATCGTATCTATATACTCATTTACACTAATTTAAACCACTTTTTATTTTTTCACCTTATTTCTATTATAACCATGCATTAATACTCCGTTTCACCAAACTACGTTCGTTCTACACCGTATTACATCTAAACTTATTTTTTTCATTCTATATTTCGTTTCAAATCACCCATATATAGTCGTTTTTATCATTGTACGCTCATTCTAAACCATATGTCGGTTAGAATCATTCATTTATACTCATTTTTACCATTCTACGGGCATCTGATACGTTTTTTCAGTAAGAACCCGCGTTTACATACTCATTTTACCTAATCTAGGCCACTTTTATACCTAATTTTGATTAGAATCAATAATTTATACTCGTTTTTACCAACATATGAGCATTTAAAATCTTATTTAGGTTAGAATTATATTTTTATACTCGTTTCCACAAATCTATTTAATTTTTTACCTTATTTCTAGGAGAATCGTGCATCTTTACTCGGTTTCGCCAATCTATATCCATTCTACGCCATATTTCGATTAGAATTACCCATTTATACTTGTTTTCACTAGTCTACGAGCATTTAATACTTTATTTCGGTTATAATCATATTTATATACTCGTTTTCGATAATACATGCAACTTTCGTATCTTATTCAGTTAGCATTAAGTATTTATACTCAGTTTCACCAACGAACGCTCACTCTAAGCTATATTTCAGTTAGAATCACTCATTTATATTTGTTTTGGACAGTTTGTGAGCATTTTATACATTATTTCAGTTATAATCGTATTTATATACCCGTTTACACTAATCTAGGCACTTTTTACCATATTTCTATTATAATCATGCATCAATACTCTGTTTCATCAAATACGTTCGTTCTATACCATATTTTAATTAGAATCACCTATCTATACCCGTTTTCACCATTCTATATTTCGGTTAGAATCACCCCATATATACTCGTTTTTATCATTTTACGCTCATTCCAAACCATATTTTGGTTAGAATCATTTATTTATAATTATTTTCACCATTCTACGAGCATTTGATACGTTATTTTGGTAAGAATCGTATTTACATACTCATTTCCACAAATCTAAGCCACTTCTATACCTAACATCGGTTAGAATTACTCATTTATACTCGTTTTCACCATCCTTCGAGCATTTAAAAGCTTATTTAGGTCAGAATTACATTTCTATACTAGTTTTCATAAATCTATGCCATTTTTTACCTTATTTCTATAAGAATCGTGCATCTTTACTCGGTTTTACCAATCTACGCCCATTCTATACCATATTTCGATTAGAATTACCCATCTAAGCCTATTTTCACCAATCTATGAGCATTTAATACTTTATTTCGGTTGGAATCATATTTATATACTCGTTTCCGCTAATACAGACAACTTTCGTACCTTATTCAGTTAGAATTAAGTATTTATACTCGGTTTCACCAACCTACGCTCACTCTAAGCCATATTTCGGTTAGAATTACTCATTTTTATACTCGTTTTGGATAGTTTGTGAACATTTGATACATTATTTCGGTTATAATCGTATTTATATACACATTTACACTAATCTAGGCCACAAATTTTTATTTTATCTTATTTCTATTATAATCATGCATCAATACTCTATTACACGAAACTACGTTCGTTCTACACTATATTTCAATTAGAATCACCCATCTATACTCGTTTTGACCATTCTATATTTCGATCAGAATCACCCCATATATACTTGTTTTTATCATTATACGCTCATTCTAAACGATATTTTGGTTTGAATCATTTATTTATACTCATTTTCACCATTCTACCAGTATTTGATACGTTATTTCGGTAAGAATCGTATTTACATACTCGTTTCCACTAATCTATGCCACTTCTATACCTAATTTTGGCTAAAATCACATATTTATACTCATTTTTATCATTCTACGAGCATTCAATATCTTATTTAGGTTAGAATCATATTTTTATACTCGTTTCCACCAATTTATGCCACTTTTTGCCTCATTTCTATTAGAATCATGAATCTTTACTCGGTTTTACCAATCTGCATCCATTCTACGCCATATTTTAATTAGAATCACCCATATATACATATTTTCACCAGTCTACAAGCACTTGACACTTTATATCGGTTAGAATCGTATTTATATATTCGTTTTCGCTAATATAGGTAACTTTCGTACCTTATTCAGTTAGCGTTAAGTATCTATACTCGATTTCACCAACCTACGATCAATCTAAGCCATATTTCGGTTAGAATTTCTCATTTATATGCATTTTAGACTGTTTGTGAGCATTTGATACATTATTTTGGTTATATCGTATTTATATACTCGTTTACACTAATTTAAACCACTTTTTATTATATTTTACCTTATTTCGATTATAATCATGCATCAATACTCTGTTTCACCAAACTGCGTTCGTTCTACACCATATTTTCAATTAGAATCACCCATCTATACTGTTTTGACCATTCTATATTTCGGTTAGAATCATCCCATATATACTCGTTTTTATCATTGTACGCTCATTCTAAACCATATTTTGGTTTGAATCATTCATTTATACTTATTTTCACCATTCTACGAGCATTTGATACGTTATTTCGGTAACAATCGTATTTACATACTCGTTCCACTAATCTAGGCCACATCTATACCTAATTTCGGTTAGAATCACTAAATTTAAACTCGTTTTCACCATCATATGAGCATTTAAAATCTTATTTAGGTTAAAATTATATTTTTATACTCGTTTTCACAAATCTATGCCATTTTTAACTTATTTCTACTAGAATTGTGCATCTTTACTCGGTTTCGCCAATCTACGTCCATTCTATGCCATATTTCGATTAGAATTATCCATCTATACCTGTTTTAACCAGTCTACGAGCATTTAATACTTTATTTCGGTTAGAATCGTATTTATATACTCGTTTCCCTAATACATGCAACTTTCGTACCTTATTTAGTTAGCATTAAGTATTTATACTCGGTTTCACCAACGAACGCTCACTCTAAATCATATTTCGGTTAGAATCACTCATTTATACTCGTTTTGGACAGTTTGTGAGCATTTGATACATTATTTTGTTTATAATCTTATTTATATACTCGTTTAGACTAATCTATGCCACTTTTTATTTTTATTTTATCTTATTTCTATTATAATAATGCATTAATACTCTGTTTCACCAAACTACATTCTTTCTACACCCTATTTCAATTAGAATCACCCATCTATACCTGTTTTAACCAGTCTACGAGCATTTACTACTTTATTTCGGTTAGAATCGTATTTATATACTCATTTCCGCTAATACATGCAACTATATACTCATTTCCGCTAATACATGCAACTTTCATACCTTATTTAGTTAGCATTAAGTATTTATACTCGGTTTCACCAACGAACACTCACTCTTAGTCATATTTCGGTTAGAATCACACATTTATACTCGTTTTGGATACTTTGTGAGCATTTGATACATTATTTTGGTTATAATCGTATTTATATACTCGTTTACACTAATCTAGGCCACTTTTTTTTTACCTTATTTCTATTATAATCATGCATCAATACTCTGTTTCATCAAACTACGTTCGTTCTATACCATATTTCAATTAGAGTCACCCATCTACCCATTTTCACCAATCTTTATTTCGGTTAGAATCACCCTATATATACACGTTTTTATCATTTTACGCTCATTCTAAACATATTTTGGTTAGAATCATTCTTTTATACTCATTTTCACCATTCTACGAGCATTTAATACGTTATTTCGGTAATAATCGCATTTACATACTTGTTTTCACTCATCTATGCCTAGTTTCGGTTAGAATCACTCATTTGTACTCGTTTTCACCATCCTATGAGCATTAAAATCTTATTTAGGTTAGAATTATATTTTTATACTAGTTTCCACAAATCTATGCCACTTTTTATCTTATTTCTATTAGAATCGTGCATCTTTACTCGGTTTTATCAATCTACGTCCATTCTACACCATATTTTGATTAGAATCACCCATCTAAGCCTATTTTCACCAATATACGAGTATTTAATACTTTATTTCGGTTGAAATCATATTTATAGACTCGTTTTCGCTAATACAGGCAAATTTTGTACCTTATTCAGTTAGCATTAAGGATTTATACTCGTTTTCACAAACCTCCGCTCACCCTTAGCCATATTTCGGTTAGAATCCCTCATTTATACTCGTTTTGGACAGTTTGTGAGCATTTGATACATTATTTCGGTTATAATCATATTTATATATACGTTTTTACTAATCTAGGCCACATTTTATTTTTTATCTTATTTCTATTATAATAATGCATATACTCTGTTTTATCAAACTACGTTCGTTCTACACCCTATTTCAATTAGAATCACCCATCTATACTCGTTTTGACCATTCTATATTTCAGTTAGAATCACCCCATATATACTTGTTTTTATCATTGTACGCTCATTCTAAACCATATTTTGGTTTGAATCATTCATTTATACTCATTTTTATCATTCTACGAGCATTTGATATGTTATTTCGGTAAAAATCGTATTTATATACTCGTTTCCACTAATCTATGCCATTTTTATACCTAATTTTGGTTAGAATCACTCATTTATACTTGTTTTCACCATTATACGAGCATTTAATATCTTATTTAGGTTAGAATCACATTTTTATACTCGTTTCCACCAATCTATACCACTTTTTACTTATTTCTATTAGAATTGTGAATCTTTACTCGGTTTCACCAATCTACGTCCATTCAACGCCATATTTCGATTAGAATCACCCATCTATACATATTTTTACCATTCTACGAGCACTTAACACTTTATTTTGTTAAGATCGTATTTATATATTCGTTTCCACTAATATAGGCAACTTTTGTACCTTATTCAGTTAGCATTAAGTATCTATACTCGGTTTTCACCAACCTACGATCACTCTAAGCCATATTTCGGTTAGAATAACTCATTTATACTCGTTTTAAATAGTTAGTGAGCATTTGAGACATTATTTTGGTTATAATCGTATTTATATACTCGTTTACACTATTTTAAACCACTTTTTATTTGGAATCTGCCGAACAATTCGAGCCAAATCCGCTTGATCGGACCAAGCCTCCGCAATTTCAAAATCCCCCTGTAAAATGGCATGTTCTCCTCGTTCTATCTATTCATTTCCGAATAAATAGGAGGATTATTTAATTAGCATTTTGATTGTATCTTAATCCTTATCTTATTCTTAGGGCCTTAACCGCTACAGTTTCTACTCCTGCTAATAGTTTAGCCTACCATTTTCACCATTCTATATTACAGTTAGAATCACCCCATTTATGCTCGTTTTTATCATTTTACGCTCATTCTAAACAATATTTCGGTTAGAATCATTTATTTATACTCATTTTCACCATTCTACAAGCATTTGATACGTTATTACGGTAAGAATCGCATTTACATACTCGTTTCCACTAATCTAGGCCACTTCTATACCTAATTTTGGTTAGAATCACTCATTTATACCCATTTTCACCATTATACGAGCATTCAATATCTTAATTAGGTTAGAATCATATTTTTATACTCGTTTCCACCATTTATGCCACTTTTTACTTATTTCTATTAGAATCGTGAATCTTTACTCAGTTTCAACAATCTATGCCCATTCTACACCATATTTTGATTAGAAGTACCCATCTAAGCCTATTTTCACCAGTCAACGAGCATTTAATACTTTATTTCGGTTGAAATCGTATTTATATACTCGTTTTCGCTAATACAGGCAACTTTCGTACCTTATTCAGTTAGCATTAAGGATTTATACTCGGTTTCACCAACCTACGCTCACTCTAAGCCATATTTCGGTTAGAATTACTCATTTATACTCGTTTTGGATAGTTTGGGAGCATTTGATACATTATTTCGGTTATAATCATATTTATATACACGTTTACACTAATCTAGGCCACTTTTTTTTATCTTATTTCTATTATAATCATGCATCAATACTCTGTTTCACCAAACTACTTTCGTTCTACACCATAGTTCAATTAGAATCACTCATCTATACTGCTTTGACCATTCTATATTTTGGTTAGAATCACCCCATATATACTCGTTTTTATCATTTTACGCTCATTTTAAACCATATTTCAGTTAGAATCATTCATTTATACTCATTTTCACCATTCTACGAGCATTTGATACATTATTTCGTTAATAATCGCATTTACATACTCGTTTTCACTAATCTAGACCACTTTTATCCCTAATTTCGGTTATAATCACTTATTTATACTCGTTTTTACCATCCTACGAGCATTTAAAATCTTATTTAGGTTAGAATTATATTTCTAGACTAGTTTCCACAAATCTATGCCACTTTTTACCTTATTTCTATTAGAATCGTGCATCTTTAATCGGTTTTACCAATCTACGCCCATTCTACATCATATTTTGATTAGAATTACCCATCTAAGCCTATTTTAACCAGTCTACAAGCATTTAATACTTTATTTCGGTCAGAATTGTATTTATATACTCATTACCGCTAATACATGCAACTTTCGTACCTTATTCAGTTAGCACTAAGTATTTATACTCGGTTTCACTAACGAACGCTCACTCTAAGTCATATTTCGGTTAGAATCACTCATTTATACTCGTTTTGGACAGTTTAATAGCATTTGATACATTATTTCGGTTATAATCGTATTTATATACATGTTTACACTAATCTAGGCCACTTTTTTGTTTTTTTATCTTATTTCTATTATATTCATGTATCAATAGTCTGTTTCACCAAACTACGTTCGTTCTACACCCTATTTCAATTAGAATCACCCATCTATACTCGTTTTGACCATTCTATATTTCGGTTAGAATAACCCCATATATACTTATTTTTATCATTGCACGCTCATTCTAAACCATATTTTGGTTTGAATCACATTTATACTCATTTTCACCATTCTACGAGCATTTGATACGTTATTTCGGTAAAAATCGTATTTATATACTCGTTTCCACTAATCTAGGCCACTTCTATAACTAATTTTGGTTAGAATCACTTATTTTACTTGTTTTCACCATTATACGAGCATTCAATATCTTATTTAGGTTAGAATCATATTTCTATACTCGTTTCCACTAATCTATGCCACTTTTTAATTATTTCTATCAGAATCATGAATCTTTACTCGGTTTCACCAATCTACGTCCATTCTATGCCATATTTCGATTAGAATCACCCATCTATACATATTTTCACCAGTCTACGAGCACTTAACACTTTATTTCGGTTAGAATCGTATTTATATATTCGTTTCCGCTAATATAGGCAACTTTCAGACCTTATTCAGTTAGCATTAAGTATCTATACTCAGTTTCACCAACCTACGATCACTCTAAGCTATATTTCGGTTAGAATTACTCATTTATATTCTTTTTAGACAGTTTATGAGCATTTTATACATTATTTCGGTTATAATCGTATTTATATACTCGTTTACACTAATTTAAACCAATTTTTATTTTTTTCACCATATTTCTATTTTACCATATTTCTATTTTATCTTATTTCTATTTTACCTTATTTCTATTAGAATCTTGCATCTTTACTCGATTTTACCAATCTACACCCATTCTACACCATATTTCGATTAAAATTACCCATCTAAGCCTATTTTTACCAGTTTACGAGCATTTAATACTTTATTCGGTTGGAATCGTATTTATATACTCGTTTCCGCTAATACAGGCAACTTTTATACCTTATTCAATTAGTATTAAGGATTTATACTCGGTTTCACCAACCTCCGCTCACTCTAAGCCATATTTCGGTTAGAATCTCTCATTTATACTCGTTTTGGACAGTTTGTGAGCATTTGATACATTATTTCAGTTATAATCGTATTTATATACACGTTTATACTAATCTATGCCACTTTTTGTTTTTTTATCTTATTTTTATTATAATCATCCATCAATACTCTATTTTACCAGACTACGTTCGTTCTACACCATATTTCAATTAGAATCACCCATCTATACTGTTTTGACCATTCTATATTTCGGTTAGAATCATCCCATATATACTCTTTTTTATCATTGTACGCTCATTCTAAACCATATTTTGGTTTGAATCATTCATTTATACTCATTTTCTCTATTCTATGAGCATTTGATACGTTATTTCGGTAAGAATCGTATTTACATACTCGTTTTCACTCATTTAGGCCACATCAATACCTAATTTGGGTTAGAATCACTCATTTATACTCGTTTTCACCATTATAAGAGTATTCAATATCTTATTTAGGTTAGAATCATATTTCTATACTCGTTTTCACCAATCTATGCCACTTTTTACTTATTTCTATTAGAATCATAAATCTTTACTTGGTTTCACCAATCTACGTCCATTCAACGCCATATTTTGATTAGAATCACCCATCTATACATATTTTTACCAGTCTACGAGCACTTAATACTTTATTTTGGTTAGAATTGTATTTATATACTCGTTTCCGCTAATACATGCAACTTTCGTACCTTATTCAGTTAGCATTAAATATTTATACTCGGTATCACCAACGAACGCTCACTCTAAGCCATATTTCGGTTAGAATCACTCATTTATACTCATTTTGGACAGTTTGTGAGCATTTGATACATTATTTCGGTTATAATCATATTTATAAACTCATTTACACTAATCTAGGCCACTTTTATTTTTTATTTTTTTACCTTATTTCTATTATAATCATGCTTCAATACTCTGTTTCATCAAACTACGTTCGTTCGACATCATATTTCAATTAGAATCACCCATCTATAACCTTTTTTACCATTGTATATTTCGGTTAGAATCACCCCATATATACTCATTTTTATCATTTTACGCTCATTCTAAACCATATTTCGGTTAGAATCATTCCTTTATACTCAATTTCACCATTCTACGAGCATTTGACTCGGTATTTCGGTAAGAATCACATTTACATACTCGTTTCCACTAATCTAGGCCACTTCTATACCTAATTTTGGTTAGAATCACTCATTTATACTCATTTTCACCATCCTATGAGCATTTAAAATCTTATTTAGGTTAGAATTATATTTATAGACTAGTTTTCACAAATCTATGTCACTTTTTACCTTATTTCTATTAGAATCGTGCATCTTTACTCGGTTTTACCAATCTACGCCCATTCTACACCATATTTCGATTAGAATTACCCATCTAAGCCTATTTTTACCTGTCTACGAGCATTTAATACTTTATTTCAATTGAAATCGTATTTATATACTCGTTTTCGCTAATACAGACAACTTTTGTACCTTATTCAGTTAGCATTTAGGATTTATTCTCGGATTCACCAACCTCCGCTCACTCGCCATATTTCGGTTAGAATCCCTCATTTATACTCGTTTTGGACATTTGTGAGCATTTGATATATTATTTCTGTTGTATCATATTTATATACACATTTACACTAATCTAGGCCACTTTTTTGTTTTTTTTATCTTATTTCTATTATAGTAATGCATCAATACTCGGTTTCACCAAACTACGTTCGTTCATACCATATTACATCTATACTCGTTTTGACCATTCTATATTGCGGTCGAATGAACCCATATATACTTGTTTTTATCATTGTACGCTAATTCTAAACCATATTTCGGTTAGAATCATTCTTTTATACTCATTTTCACCATTCTACGAGCTTTTGATACGTTACTTCGGTAAGAATCTCATTTACATACACGTTTCACCTAATTTAGACCACTTTGATACCTAATTTCAGTTAGAATAACTAATTTATACTCGTTTTCAGCATCATATGAGCATTTAAAATCTTATTTAGGTTAGAATTATATTTCTATACTCGTTTCCACAAATCTATGCCATTTTTAACTTATTTCTACTAGAATTGTGCATCTTTACTTGGTTTCACTAATCTACGTCTATTCTACGCCATATTTTGATTAGAATTACCCATTTATACCTGTTTTAACCAGTCTATGAGCATTTAATACTTTATTTCTGTTAGAATCGTATTTATATACTCGTTTTCGCTAATACATGCAACTTTCGTACCTTATTTAGTTAGCATTAAGTATTTATACTCGGTTTCACCAACGGACGCTCACTCTAAGCCATATTTCAGTTAGAATCACTCATTTATACTCGTTTTGGACAGTTTGTGAGCATTTGATACATTATTTCGGTTATAATCGTATTTATATACTCGTTTACACTAATCTAGGCCACTTTTTTTTTTACTTTATTTCTATTATAATCATGCATCAATACTCTGTTTCATCAAACTACGTTCGTTCTACACCATATTTTAATTAGAATCACCCATCTATATCCGTTTTCATCATTCTATATTTCGGTTAGAATCACCCCATATATACTCGTTTTTGTCATTTTATGCTCATTCTAAACCATAATTCGGTTAGAATCATTCATTTATACTCATTTTTACCATTCTAGGAGTATTTGATACCTTATTTCGGTAATAATCGCATTTACATACTCGTTTCCACTAATCTAGGCCACTTCTATACCTAATTTCGGTTAGAATCACTCATTTATACTCGTTTTCACCATCCTACGAGCATTTAAAATCTTATTTAGGTTAGAATTACACTTCTATACTAGTTTCCACAAATCTATGCCACTTTTTACCTTATTTCTACTATAATCTTGTATCTTTACTAAGTTTTACCAATCTACGCCCATTCTACACCATATTTTGATTAGAATTACCCATCTAAGCCTATTTTCACCAGTCTACGAGCATTTAATACTTTATTTTGGTTGGAATCGTATTTATATACTCGTTTCCGGTAATACATGCAACTTTCGTACCTTATTCAGTTAGCAGTAAGGATTTATACTCGGTTTCACCAACCTCCGCTCACTCTAAGCCAAATTTCGGTTAGAATCCCTCATTTATACTCGTTTTGGATAGTTTGTGAGCATTTGATATATTATTTCGGTTATAATCGTATTTATATATATGTTTATACTAATCTAGGCCACTTTTAGTTTTTTATTTTATTTCTATTATAATCATGCATCAATACTCTATTTTACCAGACTACGTTCGTTCTACACCATATTTCAATTAGAATCACCCATCTATACTATTTTGACCATTCTATATTTCGGTTAGAATCATCCCATATATACTCATTTTTATCATTGTACGCTCATTCTAAACCATATTTTGGTTTGAATCATTCATTTATACTCATTTTCACCATTCTAAAAGCATTTGATACGTTATTTCGGTAAGAATCGTATTTACATACTCGTTTTCACTAATTTAGGCCACATCATGTCACTACCACATTATGAAAATAGGGGTATTTTTGACTTTTTATTTATTATTAATATTATGGTATTTATATTAAATGATTTTCTCAATATTGTATTTAAATTAAATAATTGCATGAGGTGTGTATTTATATATATTATATTATATACTGTGTTCTTAATGTCTGAGCTAGTAGACTTAACCTAGAAGCCCAGTAGATGACCACCTGTCCGAATTATAGAATTCTGGATTTTTATTATTTTATCTAGAATTTAATATTTGGAGATTGTAATTAATTACCATATTTTATTTAATATTTTGCGCCCTGCCTTTGCTCTGATATTTGGAGCGCTACCCTAGCTTTTGTCTTTCAACAAATTTCACAATCTTGCCCTAGACATGCCCGCCTTCCATTCTGCTATTTTTTTGCAACTCATAATTATGCTCTCTGTTCATTATTTCTAGCCGCACAAAAATCGTCACGGACGTTATTTAATAAATCCCTATTTTGTATCGTTGTGCGTTCCAATCGAAATTGGGGACAATCTTGACCTATTTTTTGTGCGGCCCAAATTAGGGTAATATTCTGTTCTGAGTCTTCTTCATTATTGGTATTGATGACCTGACCTGATTTTGGTCCCTTGTACTTCTAATTTATTTTAGAACACCAGTTGCTTTTATTTTAATTTAATTGAACCGTAAATTCAGTTTTGTGCAATTTTCTAATTGTTGGGCACTTTTGTGCAAAAGTGCATTAAGGTGCTCACCCCATTGGGCATAATACATGAATAAACCTATTTCCCCTTCATTGGTATTTTTTTCCATGATTTTTAGGAGTGTGTAATTTAACATCTACCCCCTCAACCCATAGCTCTCCTTAATTTTAAACCG
The DNA here is from genome assembly GCA_036927795.1 of Iris macrosiphon. Classification (NCBI taxonomy): domain Eukaryota; kingdom Viridiplantae; phylum Streptophyta; class Magnoliopsida; order Asparagales; family Iridaceae; genus Iris; species Iris macrosiphon. The sequence continues at coordinate 115,276,808 of JAYESA010000019.1, read as the reverse complement.
GTGTAATCCGAGCCATTCATTTTTGAATCAAAATAAATCCTAGCCCCCTTTGAAATACCTACATGACAAGTCAAGCCCAACTTCAAAGAAGGGTTGACCGGCCCAATTTTCTAGGTCAAACTTTCAACCCTACTTTTTTTCTATATATACAACTTTTATATTTTCTCAACCCATCCCCTATACAAAACCACCAGCTGACTTTTATCCCTCTTCTTCTTCCTACTCATCATCATCTCCCCACGGCCGGAGACTCCCCGCCGGACGAACCCGACTCGCCGGAGTTCACCACCCCGCCTCTCCTTCACCACGCTGTACGACACCACCCACCATTCTCCTCCTGGAACCGCTGTCCACAGGAATGCCTGAAGCCTCCTCCTAGTCGACCCAATTGCACCGAGCAGCCGAGCCCCCAAGCCTGTCGGAAATCGGCCATCTCCACCAGAATGCTGCACCCGGAGCCATCCACGAACCTGCCGGAATGCTGCACCTCCTCCTCGTTTGCATCTCGCCAGTCCAGACCCGCAGCAACTTACTGCCAACCCGCCGGATCTCCGGCCTTCCCCTATGCCTGAACCGGCTACTACTGCTTCCTTCAGCCCGGCCACCCGCAGAGCACAGCCATCCCCGCAGGCTCGACTCCGAGCCCGTGGCCATCTCCTCCCTACATCTCCTCTGCTGCCACCCTCCAGTCGAGAGCTGCCACGAGCCACCGTACCTCACCGTACTGCCGACCTTCAGTCCGGCCAGTGGCCACCATCAGAACCACCACGGTGAGCCTCTCTTCTCCCTCTTCCTTTTCCTTTGTATATATATATATGTATATATATATATATATACGTATATACGTATATGTATATAAATAGTATTTATTTAATTAATGTCTAATACGTGAATATGTATAGTATATAAATATACATTGGTAATGTATATTTTTAATATATGTACATGTATATTTTTATTTAATTAAATGTTAAACATGTATAAGCATAGTATATATATATTTTAGTATATGTATAATTAGTATAAATGTATATATATATCTTGTACATACAATTAATGTATTGTATATGTATTTAATGTGATGTATAGAGCACAGTGGTTAATTTATGTATAATATATGTATGTGACGTATAGAGTATAGTAGTTAATTAGTGAATGTTTAACACATATATGTATAGTATGTATATATTTAGTATATGATGCAATGTGTATATGTATTTGTATATATATTAATGTGTAGATATATATATGTATATAAATACGTATATTGGTGTGTATTAGAATAATACTTAGTGTATATGTATTCATATACATACATGTATTATTTTGGTATATTTCATATAGAATACATGTAATAAAATACATATTTTGGTATAAATGTATAAATATGTAAATACATATTTTGGTAATTGTTATATATATATATATATATGTACATATATATCTATAAAAATATAGTGTAATTTCTCTAATTGTATATAGTATACGTACTATTTTGGTATATGTACAAACATATATATGTATGTATTTTGGTATAATTATATATTGGTAAAGTATATATTAAATTAATACATTTGGTATAAATATGTGTACCTATATATATATACATGTATAAAAATATTTTTGGTATGTAAAAATATATAGTATATATATAAAACTGTATTGATATATATGTACTTGTAAAACATATTTTGGTATAATTACCTGTATATAGTATTGTATTATTTTGGTGTGTATGCATATATATATATATATATATATATATATATATATATATATATATATATATATATATATATATATATATATATATATATATATATATATATATATATATATATATATATATATATATATATATATATATATATATAGGTTAATATGTATTTTGGTACATGTATATTAGTTTATATATATGAGTGATGTATAATTTTCACATAAATAAAATATATTTCCACTTATGTACATACAGTTATACCTATTTTGTATATACTTTGGAATAACAATATATATGTATTATGTTTAATTATTAAAAATATGTTTAATTGATGAATATACCAGATGACCCTAGTTGACTAGAGCCATGCCTGGCATAGCCCTGAGGCCAGTGTATTTCTATTGTGTGTTAGTATAGCATCTGATAGAAATGATATTATTATATGTTATAGGACTGTCGGATTCTCCAGACGATACTCTGGGACAGGACATTGGTATTGACAGCTAAGGACCCAAGGCGAGTACATTCTCTGATTAGTTTCTAATTTATGATATCTCCTATGTTCACTGTATCTAGTGTAGATATCCATGTTCTTGACACGTTGGTTACACGGATTGGTATACACGGATCTCGTCATGAGATATTATTCCTTATTCATGGTGTAGCTTGTACAAGACTTGTTTCCTTGTTATCTTGTGCATGTACAGACACTGATTTCCGGGGAGACTTGCTACCTCCCTAGGGAATCCTGTGCCATAGCGTACCATGATTGGATCTACTATACCAGTCGGGAGAGGGGAGTATTTTAGTATAGATATGTGATCATACCCAACTCTACATGCATCATAGCTCACCCCACATCTCACGTCGGGTGCGGCCTGACCATTTACATGCTTCATAGCTGTTACGTGTGATTAGCCTGACCTCTATATGCATCATAGCTAACCAACGGTTAGCCTGACCTTACATGAATCATAGCTAATCACATGTAACCAGCCTGATCAAGTTTCCAAGCCAATCACATGTTAAAGCTAGTACTCACACACTTAGTCATAGGTTCTTGCTCATTGACATATTGTTTCTTTTCCTGCATTTACTTACAGTATTTCCAGTATTTCTTTTATTTCTCGTACCTATACATGCTTCTGGTATATTTCCATCTAGAACTGCTACATAGTTTATATCATTAATATAGAACTGCTATTTAGAGATGTACTTTGCTCCTTCCTGACTGGAAAATATTTTTTCAGACTGTGACCTTAGTAGACTGGTTTCTGACACACTTGGGGATTGGAAGTTAATGATTGCAGGTATGACTATTTTGTCGTTAGACTTGTCTTGTATTTCTTGCTTGCCTTGATATCTCATCGTGCTTTAGTTTATGTGATTGAGTATTCCAGCATTATTTTATGATATCCACGTCTCCTTATGGAGTTGGATATTCACGTGAGTTGATTAGATAGTTACATGACCTAGACAGCGTTCTACCGCCGATGCTGCGGCGTAGGCTGGACGTACCCACGCACTCGTGCCGCTAAAACGGGTGCGGGTCATGACACGTTTTAGTGGTGGCCCATGTAGGTCAGACTTCGTAAGTTGTGCGATGTCGTGGTAGTGCGACGTCTTAGTTGTACTACTGCGTGCCTGCTATAGAATATAGGACATAAGATACTAGGATGAGAGAGGATACTCAATCACAATAATTCTTGAGAGATTCCTGGGACGACCCCTTGAGAATCTTATTATAATCTTTCCTTGTTTCCGTCCGCTCTCGCTTGTTGTTATTGAACTTGATTCTTGTTGATCAATTATTAAATTAAAATCTTGGTATCATTGTTGAGTTTGATTCTTGTTGACCAGTTGTTAAATTTAATTCTTGGTATCGTTGTTGAGTTAATTTCATATCGAGATGAATTTTACGGGCTAAAATTTACGGTATCATCTGATGACATATGTTGATGAGGACAGTGAGAAAGGTAAAACGTCTACTTTGGTTATGGACCCTAGAGTCTATCGCAGCCATATTAGCTGTCGTGACGAGAACGTAGGAACCTAACTTGGATGTACATACTATAGTTATGAAACTTAGAGTCTCACGCAGCCATACCGGTTGGCGTGGCAAAGATTCTAGATGACATGATTATAGAGTGGCATACCTTAGTTACGGAACCTGTCATTTATCGCATCTATGCTTACTGGCGTGGCGAGGATTCTGAGTGTCATAATTTCTGATAGACGTGTATGATTATCAGGTTGTATCTTAAATTGGTTCTTAAAGTATCATCTCAAGACTTATCTATTTCTGTTATTCCAGGACTTTGTTCCATCGCTTCTTTTCTTTACTAGCAGTAAAGATACCTTCAGTCCTCAATCCAGTTCCTTTAAGCTTTTATTCTTTGAGGATTTCTTATTAAGTATGATAATTAGTGACTTGTGATTTTGTCTGTGTCTTGAGTATTAGCATCGACTGAGTGTTGCTAGTAAGTTGTAAGTATTTCCTAGTTGGACAGGTGAGCAGTAGGCTTTAATCCAGAGTTAGCCCTTAGCATAGTACCATGTAATAATGGTTCTAGGAGAAGTGTCATTAGAGACTGTGAGTAGAGGGATAGTATAGAGTATCAGTGATAGTTCTCAGAGTTAGTATCAGAGCCAATTACCCGTCCTGGATAATCATGATTATGTAATTGAGTGATCTATGTAAACAATTAGGTATCAAGGAATTGTGTTAAGAATTAATGGAGCATAACGTTCAATCGGATAATTGATATCGGGCGTGTTAAAAGTAAAGAAATTTATATGCATGAGGAGTTATAATGAGGTATCATGAGTAGAGAAATATCGGAATCGATAATGAAGATATTGAAGCGTATCACAGATTAATGTAACAGGCTATGAAAGGTTAAAGGGAAATATCTATACAACCATCGAGATGAAGAACCATATACATGCCCATGAGAGTAGAGAAACATGAGTGTTATAGTAGATACATGTAATCATGAGTTATAATGAGCTTGATGAGATAATCCATTAATGAAGCTACTGATATAATACCAAGAGTGCTAACGATTCTATATCGAGGGTTAGTCGAGAATGACGTTAATAACAGTAAACACCCTGTATGATGATAATTAGATGTATACCAGTTGACATAAATTGAAATCATGAAAAAAATTACAGGTGATGATAACTTTGATCATTGGAGATAATGGTACAAGTGATTCAGGCAGTACAATTTTAGTACACAGTTATAGACACTAGATGCATTGAGTGCACCTTGAGTATCAGAGACCGTGAGCACTGATATGTACATTTGTGGAGTTATAAATTAAAAGGTGGAAATAAAATTTTATTTTTAGAATTTAGAGGAGTTAAGATTTTATGTTATTAAAATTTTGAGTATTCGAATTCAATTCAATAAACATAGTCAAAGCTAAAAGGATTTTAAAAGTGATTAAATTTTTCGATATTTGAGTATCTGATTTTGAGGAGGTATATGCAATTATTTTTAAGTTGATCGAGAAGTTAAACCTTGACGATTATTTTGAGGATTAAATTTATGGTAGATAAGAGATGAATATTAATATACGAGTAGATGATATACATGTGTAAGGATCTGATGACTTGAGCATGATTGAGGTGGTACTGCAGACTGACTTGGGTGTCCATCTAGAGTTGTATTAGAAAGGGTTTAGCACTTAGTATGGTGTTACACTTGGTGTGCACTGGAGTGATGAGAAAATAGTATGGACAATTGTAGTAGAAACGGGAACTGACAGAGGGTATGGTACTAAGGAGATAGAGGTATCAACTTGGATGCATTATTGAATCATGGTTATATTAGAGATTTTTGGTATCAAATTTAGGTATCAATAGGCAGATGTATACAATGAGGATGTAATCACGGATGTCTTGTGGACTAATGATTAGTTGATATGGATATCAGTGTACAGGAATAGGAATTAGTTAGTGAATATGCTAGAGTTAAGTGTATGTTAGAGATAGGAGATACTGCAGGTAATGTGTTAGCAGGTTCTGTTCTTTCCTTCATTTTGTTCCTATCTATTTGATTGATTGACTGATACCTTAGTACAATAGTTGTATGCATAATTTTCTTGTTAGAATGTAGTTAGTAGTACCCCTGATACAGAGACTGAAATACCATGACAAAAGACACCATGACCGTACATATTTCCCTTAGAATGCATGCTGTATGATTATAGGAAAGATTTTTCTTGGACCATGATTATTGGGGTTTGACCATGACGAAGATTCATAAAGGAGTTATGACTTGACAGGAGAGACAAGATGATTAACAAGATGATTAAAAAATTCGAGGATAAACATTGATTTAAATAGAGGGTTAAGAAATTAACATGGCATAATTGGTGATTTATTAATTCCAGGAAGATTATGACATGTTTAAATTGGTTATTAAATTTGGAAATTTTAGGAGTTTATCAATATTTTTATTTGATTGCAAGTTATGAATTTTAGAATGTTATATTTGGATATTGCATTTGGAGAATCCTTAAGTATCGTATTGTTGAGTATTTTGAGGAAAGAGGAAATCGAGGAATAAAATTATTAATGGACTAATGTTCGAATTTAATTTTTGGGACCAGATTTAAATTATATATGTGCATTGATAAAAATCAAATTTGAGGAGTGGATATTAAATTCTGAGTATTGAATTATAAAAAAAAAACTTTCAAGGAAATTTTTGATAAAAATGGACTTTGATTCTATTTCGAGGATTTTTTTAGGAATGCAAATAATTCAAAAATTTTGAAAATTGTGAGAGGACATTGTGGATTATTAACTAATTTCGTGGTTGATGAATTTAAACTTTGAGGGAAATAATAATGTGTATGATTAAATGCTACTTTGAGGACTTTAAATTTTGAGAACGAAATTTTTTTAAGGAGGGTAGACTTGTCACTACCACATTATGAAAATAGGAGTATTTTCGACTTTTTATTTATTATTAATATTATGGTATTTATATTAAATGATTTTCTTAATATTGTATTTAAATTAAATAATTGCATGAGGTGTGTATTTATATATATTATATTATATACTGTGTTCTTAATGTCTGAGCTAGTAGACTTGACCTAGAAGCCCAGTAGATGACCACCTGTCCGAATTATAGAATTCTGGATTTTTATTATTTTATCTAGAATTTAATATTTGGAGATTGTAATTAATTACCGTATTTTATTTAATATTTTGTGCCCTGCCTTTGCTCTGATATTTGGAGCGCTACCCTAGCTTTTGTCTTCCAACAAATTCACAATCTTGCCCTAGACATGCCCGCCTTCCATTCTGCTATTTTTTTGCAACTCATAATTATGCTCTCTGTGCATTATTTCTAGCCGCACAAAAATCATCGCGGACGTTATTTAATAAATTCCTATTTTGTATCGTTGTGCGTTCCAATCGAAATTGGGGACAATCTTGACCTATTTTTCGTGCGGCCCAAATTAGGGTAATATTCTGTTCTAAGTCTTCTTCATTATTGGTATTGATGACCTGACCTGATTTTGGTCCCTTGTACTTCTAATTTATTTTAGAACACCAGTTGCTTTTATTTTAATTTAATTGAACCGTAAATTCAGCTTTGTGCAATTTTCCAATTGTTGGGCACTTTTGTGCAAAAGTGCATTAAGGTGCTCACCCCATTGGGCACAATACATGAATAAACCTATTTCCCCTTCATTGGTTGTGTAATTTAACATCTACCCCCTCAACCCATAGCTCTCCTTAATTTTAAACCGGTGTAATCCGAGCCATTCATTTTTGAATCAAAATAAATCCTAGCCCCCTTTGAAATACCTACATGACAAGTCAAGCCCAACTTCAAAGAAGGGTTGACCGGCCCAATTTCTAGGTCAAACTTTCAACCCTACTTTTTTTTCTATATATACAACTTTTATATTTTCTCAACCCATCCCCTATACAAAACCACCAGCCGACTTTTATCCCTCTTCTTCTTCCTACTCATCATCATCTCCCCACGGCCGGAGACTCCCCGCCGGACGAACCCGACTCGCCGGAGTTCACCACCCCGCCTCTCCTTCACCACGCTGTACGACACCACCCACCATTCTCCTCCTGGAACCGCTGTCCACAGGAACGCCTGAAGCCTCCTCCTCGTCGACCTAATTGCACCGAGCAGCCGAGCCCCCAAGCCTGCCGAAAACCAGCCATCTCCACCAGAACGCTGCACCCGGAGCCATCCACGAACCTGCCGGAATGCTGCACCTCCTTCTCGTCTGCATCTCGCCAGTCCAGACCCGCAGCAACTTATTGCCAACCCGTCGGATCTCCGGCCTTCCCCTATGCCTGAACCGGCTGCTACTGCTTCCTTCAGCCCGGCCACCCGCCGAGCACAGCCATCCCCGCAGGCTCGACTACGAGCCCGCGGCCATCTCCTCCCTACATCTCCTCTGCTGCCACCCTCCAGTCGAGAGCTGCCACGAGCCACCGTACCTCACCGCACTGCCGACCTTCAGTCCGGCCAGTGGCCACCATCAGAACCACCATGGTGAGCCTCTCTTCTCCCTCTTCCTTTTCCTTTGTATATATATATGTATATATATATACATACGTATATACGTATATGTATATAAATAGTATTTATTTAATTAATGTCTAATACGTGAATATGTATAGTATATAAATATACATTGGTAATGTATATTTTTAATATATGTACATGTATATTTTTATTTAATTAAATGTTAAACATGTATAAGCATAGTATATATATATTTTAGTATATGTATAATTAGTATAAATGTATATATATATATCTTGTACATACAATTAATGTATTGTATATGTATTTAATGTAATGTATGGAGCACAGTGGTTAATTTATTATAATATATGTATGTGACGTATAGAGTATAGTAGTTAATTAGTGAATGTTTAACACATTTATGTATAGTATGTATATATTTAGTATATGATGCAATGTGTATATGTATTTGTATATATATTAATGTGTAGATATATATATATATATATATGTATATAAATACGTATATTGGTGTGTATTAGAATAATACTTAGTGTATATGTATTCATATACATACATGTATTATTTTGGTATATTTCATATAGAATACATGTAATAAAATACATATTTTGGTATAAATGTATAAATATGTAAATACATATTTTGGTAATTGGTATATATATATGAGTACATATATATCTATAAAAATATAGTGTAATTTCTCTAATTGTATATAGTATACGTACTATTTTGGTATATGTACAAACATATATATGTATGTATTTTGGTATAATTATATATTGGTAAAGTATATATTAAATTAATACATTTGGTATAAATATGTGTACCTATATATATATACATGTATAAACATATTTTTGGTATGTAAAAATATATAGTATATATATAAAACTGTATTGATATATATGTACTTGTAAAACATATTTTGGTATAATTACCTGTATATAGTATTGTATTATTTTGGTGTGTATGCATATATATATATATATATATATATATATATATATATATATATATATATATATATATATATATATATATAATATAGGTTAATATGTATTTTGGTACATGTATATTAGTTTATATATATGAGTGATGTATAATTTTCACATAAATAAAATATATTTCCACTTATGTACATACAGTTATACCTATTTTGTATATACTTTGGAATAACAATATATATGTATTATGTTTAATTATTAACAATATGTTTAATTGATGAATATACCAGATGACCCTAGTTGACTAGAGCCATGCCTGGCATAGCCCTGAGGCCAGTGTATTTCTATTGTGTGTTAGTATAGCATCTGATACAAATGATATTATTATATGTTATAGGACTGTCGGATTCTCCAGACGATACTCTGGGACAGGACATTGGTATTGACAGCTAAGGACCCAAGGCGAGTACATTCTCTGATTAGTTTCTAATTTATGATATCTCCTATGTTCACTGTATCTAGTGTAGATATCCATGTTCTTGACACGTTGGTTATACGGATTGGTATACACGGATCTCGTCATGAGATGTTATTCCTTATTCATGGTGTAGCTTGTACAAGACTTGTTTCCTTGTTATCTTGTGCATGTACAGACACTGATTTCCGGGGAGACTTGCTACCTCCCTAGGGAATCCTGTGCCATAGCGTACCATGATTGGATCTACTATACCAGTCGGGGGAGGGGAGTATTTTAGTATAGATATGTGATCATACCCAACTCTACATGCATCATAGCTCACCCCACATCTCACGTCGGGTGCGGCCTGACCATTTACATGCTTCATAGCTGTTACGTGTGATTAGCCTGACCTCTATATGCATCATAGCTAACCAACGGTTAGCCTGACCTTACATGAATTATAGCTAATCACATGTAACCAGCCTGATCAAGTTCCCAAGCCAATCACATGTTAAAGCTAGTACTCACACACTTAGTCATAGGTTCTTGCTCATTGACATATTGTTTCTTTTCCTGCATTTACTTACAGTATTTCCAGTATTTCTTTTATTTCTCGTACCTATACATGCTTCTGGTATATTTTCATCTAGAACTGCTACATAGTTTATATTATTAATATAGAACTGCTATTTAGAGATGTACTTTGCTCCTTCCTGACTGGAAAATATTTTTCCAGACTGTGACCTTAGTAGACTGGTTTCTGACACACTTGGGGATTGGAAGTTAATGATTGCAGGTATGACTATTTTGTCGTTAGACTTGTCTTGTATTTCTTGCTTGCCTTGATATCTCATCATGCTTTAGTTTATGTGATTGAGTATTCCAGCATTATTTTATGATATCCACGTCTCCTTATGGAGTTGGGTATTCACGCGAGTTGATTAGATAGTTACATGACCTAGACAGCGTTCTACCGCCGATGCTGCGGCGTAGGCTGGACGTACCCACGCACTCGTGCCCCTAAACCGGGTGCGGGTCATGACACGTTTTAGTGGTGGCCCATGCAGGTCAGACTTCGCAAGTTGTGCGATGTCGTGGTAGTGCGACGTCTTAGTTGTACTACTGCGTGCCTGCTATAGAATATAGGACATAAGATACTAGGATGAGAGAGGATACTCAATCACAATAATTCTTGAGAGATTCCTGGGACGACCCCTTGAGAATCTTATTATAATCTTTCCTTGTTTCCGTCCGCTCTCGCTTGTTGTTATTGAACTTGATTCTTGTTGATCAATTATTAAATTAAAATCTTGGTATCATTGTTGAGTTTGATTCTTGTTGACCAGTTGTTAAATTTAATTCTTGGTATCGTTGTTGAGTTGATTTCATATCGAGATGAATTTTACGGGCTAAAATTTACGGTATCATCTGATGACATATGTTGATGAGGACAGTGAGAAAGGTAAAACGTCTACTTTGGTTATGGACCCTAGAGTCTATCGCAGCCATATTAGCTGTCGTGACGAAAACGTAGGAACCTAACTTGGATGTACATACTATAGTTATGAAACTTAGAGTCTCACGCAGCCATACCGGTTGGCGTGGCGAAGATTCTAGATGACATGATTATAGAGTGGCATATCTTAGTTACGGAACCTGTCATTTATCGCATCTATGCTTACTGGCGTAGCGAGGATTCTGAGTGTCATGATTTCTGATAGACGTGTATGATTATCAGGTTGTATCTTAAATTGGTTCTTAAAGTATCATCTCAAGACTTATCTATTTCTGTTATTCCAGGACTTTGTTCCATCGCTTCTTTTCTTTACTAGCAGTAAAGATACCTTCAGTCCTCAATCCAGTTCCTTTAAGCTTTTACTCTTTGAGGATTCCTTATTAAGTATGATAATTAGTGACTTGTGATTTTGTCTGTGTCTTGAGTATTAGCATCGACTGAGTGTTGCTAGTAAGTTGTAAGTATTTCCTAGTTGGACAGGTGAGCAGTAGGCTTTAATCCAGAGTTAGCCCTTAGCATAGTACCTTGTAACAATGGTTCTAGGAGAAGTGTCATTAGAGACTGTGAGTAGAGGGATAGTATAGAGTATCAGTGATAGTTCTCAGAGTTAGTATCAGAGCCAATTACCCATCCTGGATAATCATGATTATGTAATTGAGTGATCTATGTAAATAATTAGGTATCAAGGAATTATGTTAAGAATTAATGGAGCATAACGTTCAATCGGATAATTGATATCGGGCGTGTTAAAAGTAAAGAAATTTATATGCATGAGGAGTTATAATGAGGTGTCATGAGTAGAGAAATATCGGAATCGATAATGAAGATGTTGAAGCGTATCACAGATTAATGTAACAGGCTATGAAAGGTTAAAGGGAAATATCTATACAACCATCGAGATGAAGAACCATATACATGCCCATGAGAGTAGAGAAACATGAGTGTTATAGTAGATACATGTAATCATGAGTTATAATGAGCTTGATGAGATAATCCATTAATGAAGCTACTGATATAATACCAAGAGTGCTAACGATTCTATATCGAGGGTTAGTCGAGAATGACGTTAATAACAGTAAACACCCTGTATGATGATAATTAGATGATATACCAGTTGACATAAATTGAAATTATGAAAGAAATTACAGGTGATGATAACTTTGATCATTGGAGATAATGGTGCAAGTGATTCAGGCAGTACAATTTTAGTACACAGTTATAGACACTAGATGCATTGAGTGCACCTTGAGTATCAGAGACCGTGAGCACTGATATGTACATTTGTGGAGTTATAAATTAAAAGGTGGAAATAAAATTTTATTTTTAGAATTTAGAGGAGTTAAGATTTTATGTTATTAAAATTTTGAGTATTCGAATTCAATTCAATAAACATAGTCAAAGCTAAAAGGATTTTAAAAGTGATTAAATTTTTCGATATTTGAGTATCTGATTTTGAGGAGGCATATGCAATTATTTTTAAGTTGATCGAGAAGTTAAACCTTGACGATTATTTTGAGGATTAAATTTATGGTAGATAAGAGATGAATATTAATATACGAGTAGATGATATACATGTGTAAGGATCTGATGACTTGAGCATGATTGAGGTGGCACTGCAGACTTACTTGGGTGTCCATCTAGAGTTGTATTAGAAAGGGTTTAGCACTTAGTATGGTGTTACACTTGGTGTGCACTGGAGTGATGAGAAAATAGTATGGACAATTATAGTAGAAACGGGAACTGACAGAGGGTATGGTACTAAGGAGATAGAGGTATCAACTTGGATGCATTATTGAATCATGGTTATATTAGAGATTCTTGGTATCAGATTTAGGTATCAATAGGCAGGTGTATACAATGAGGATGTAATCACGGATGTCTTGTGGACTAATGATTAGTTGATATGAATATCAGTGTACAGGAATAGGAATTAGTTAGTGAATATGCTAGAGTTAAGTGTATGTTAGAGATAGGAGATACTGCAGGTAATGTGTTAGCAGGTTCTGTTTTTTCCTTCATTTTGTTCCTATCTATTTGATTGATTGACTGATACCTTAGTACAATAGTTGTATGCATAATTTTCTTGTTAGAATGTAGTTAGTAGTACCCCTGATACAGAGACTGAAATACCATGACAAAAGATACCATGACCGTACATATTTCCCTTAGAATGCATGCTGTATGATTATAGGAAAGATTTTTCTTGGACCATGATTATTGGGGTTTGACCATGACGAAGATTCATAAAGGAGTTATGACTTGACAGGAGAGACAAGATGATTAACAAGATGATTAAAAAATTCGAGGATAAACATTGATTTAAATAGAGGGTTAAGAAATTAACATGGCATAATTGGTGATTTATTAATTCCAGGAAGATTATGACATGTTTAAATTGGTTATTAAATTTGGAAATTTTGGGAGTTTATCAATATTTTTATTTGATTGCAAGTTATGAATTTTAGAATGTTATATTTGGATGTTGCATTTGGAGAATCCTTAAGTATCGTATTGTTGAGTATTTTGAGGAAAGAGGAAATCGAGGAATAAAATTATTAATGGACTAATGTTCGAATTTAATTTTTGGGACGAGATTTAAATTATATATGTGCATTGATAAAAATCAAATTTGAGGAGTGGATATTAAATTCTGAGTATTGAATTATAAAAAAAAAAAACTTTCAAGGAAATTTTTGATAAAAATGGACTTTGATTCTATTTCGAGGATTTTTTTAGGAATGCAAATAATTCAAAAATTTTGAAAATTGTGAGAGGACATTGTGGATTATTAACTGATTTCGTGGTTGATGAATTTAAACTTTGAGGGAAATAATAATGTGTATGATTAAATGCTACTTTGAGGACTTTAAATTTTGAGGACGAAATTTTTTTAAGGAGGGTAGACTTGTCACTACCACATTATGAAAATAGGGGTATTTTTGACTTTTTATTTATTATTAATATTATGGTATTTATATTAAATGATTTTCTCAATATTGTATTTAAATTAAATAATTGCATGAGGTGTGTATTTATATATATTATATTATATACTGTGTTCTTAATGTCTGAGCTAGTAGACTTGACCTAGAAGCCCAGTAGATGACCACCTGTCCGAATTATAGAATTTCGGATTTTTATTATTTTATCTAGAATTTAATATTTGGAGATTGTAATTAATTACCGTATTTTATTTAATATTTTGTGCCCTGCCTTTGCTCTGATATTTGGAGCGCTACCCTAGCTTTTGTCTTCCAACAAATTTCACAATCTTGCCCTAGACATGCCCGCCTTCCATTCTGCTATTTTTTTGCAACTCATAATTATGCTCTCTGTGCATTATTTCTAGCCGCACAAAAATCATCGCGGACGTTATTTAATAAATCCCTATTTTGTATCGTTGTGCGTTCCAATCGAAATTGGGGACAATCTTGACCTATTTTTCGTACGGCCCAAATTAGGGTAATATTCTGTTCTAAGTCTTCTTCATTATTGGTATTGATGACCTGACCTGATTTTGGTCCCTTGTACTTCTAATTTATTTTAGAACACCAGTTGCTTTTATTTTAATTTAATTGAACCGTAAATTCAGCTTTGTGCAATTTTCCAATTGTTGGGCACTTTTGTGCAAAAGTGCATTAAGGTGCTCACCCCATTGGGCACAATACATGAATAAACCTATTTCTCCTTCATTGGTTGTGTAATTTAACATCTACCCCCTCAACCCATAGCTCTCCTTAATTTTAAACCGGTGTAATCCGAGCCATTCATTTTTGAATCAAAATAAATCCTAGCCCCCTTTGAAATACCTACATGACAAGTCAAGCCCAACTTCAAAGAAGGGTTGACCGGCCCAATTTTCTAGGTCAAACTTTCAACCCTACTTTTTTTTCTATATATACAACTTTTATATTTTCTCAACCCATCCCCTATACAAAACCACCAGCCGACTTTTATCCCTCTTCTTCTTCCTACTCATCATCATCTCCCCACGGCCGGAGACTCCCCGCCGGACGAACCCGACTCGCCGGAGTTCACCACCCCGCCTCTCCTTCACCACGCTGTACGACACCACCCACCATTCTCCTCCTGGAACCGCTGTCCACAGGAACGCCTGAAGCCTCCTCCTCGTCGACCTAATTGCACCGAGCAACCGAGCCCCCAAGCCTGCCGAAAACCAGCCATCTCCACCAGAACGCTGCACCCGGAGCCATCCACGAACCTGCCGGAATGCTGCACCTCCTTCTCGTCTGCATCTCGCCAGTCCAGACCCGCAGCAACTTACTGCCAACCCGTCGGATCTCCGGCCTTCCCCTATGCCTGAACCGGCTGCTACTGCTTCCTTCAGCCCGGCCACCCGCCGAGCACAGCCATCCCCGCAGGCTCGACTCCGAGCCCGCGGCCATCTCCTCCCTACATCTCCTCTGCTGCCACCCTCCAGTCGAGAGCTGCCACGAGCCACCGTACCTCACCGCACTGCCGACCTTCAGTCCGGCCAGTGGCCACCATCAGAACCACCATGGTGAGCCTCTCTTCTCCCTCTTCCTTTTCCTTTGTATATATATATGTATATATATATATACATACGTATATACGTATATGTATATAAATAGTATTTATTTAATTAATGTCTAATACGTGAATATGTATAGTATATAAATATACATTGGTAATGTATATTTTTAATATATGTACATGTATATTTTTATTTAATTAAATGTTAAACATGTATAAGCATAGTATATATATATTTTAGTATATGTATAATTAGTATAAATGTATATATATATATCTTGTACATACAATTAATGTATTGTATATGTATTTAATGTAATGTATGGAGCACAGTGGTTAATTTATTATAATATATGTATGTGACGTATAGAGTATAGTAGTTAATTAGTGAATGTTTAACACATATATGTATAGTATGTATATATTTAGTATATGATGCAATGTGTATATGTATTTGTATATATATTAATGTGTAGATATATATATATATATGTATATAAATACGTATATTGGTGTGTATTAGAATAATACTTAGTGTATATGTATTCATATACATACATGTATTATTTTGGTATATTTCATATAGAATACATGTAATAAAATACATATTTTGGTATAAATGTATAAATATGTAAATACATATTTTGGTAATTGGTATATATATATGAGTACATATATATCTATAAAAATATAGTGTAATTTCTCTAATTGTATATAGTATACGTACTATTTTGGTATATGTACAAACATATATATGTATGTATTTTGGTATAATTATATATTGGTAAAGTATATATTAAATTAATACATTTGGTATAAATATGTGTACCTATATATATATACATGTATAAACATATTTTTGGTATGTAAAAATATATAGTATATATATAAAACTGTATTGATATATATGTACTTGTAAAATATATTTTGGTATAATTACCTGTATATAGTATTGTATTATTTTGGGGTGTATGCATATATATATATATATATATATATATATATATATAATATAGGTTAATATGTATTTTGGTACATGTATATTAGTTTATATATATGAGTGATGTATAATTTTCACATAAATAAAATATATTTCCACTTATGTACATACAGTTATACCTATTTTGTATATACTTTGGAATAACAATATATATGTATTATGTTTAATTATTAACAATATGTTTAATTGATGAATATACCAGATGACCCTAGTTGACTAGAGCCATGCCTGGCATAGCCCTGAGGCCAGTGTATTTCTATTGTGTGTTAGTATAGCATCTGATACAAATAATATTATTATATGTTATAGGACTGTCGGATTCTCCAGACGATACTCTGGGACAGGACATTGGTATTGACAGCTAAGGACCCAAGGCGAGTATATTCTCTGATTAGTTTCTAATTTATGATATCTCCTATGTTCACTGTATCTAGTGTAGATATCCATGTTCTTGACACGTTGGTTACACGGATTGATATACACGGATCTCGTCATGAGATGTTATTCCTTATTCATGGTGTAGCTTGTACAAGACTTGTTTCCTTGTTATCTTGTGCATGTACCGACACTGATTTCCGGGGAGACTTGCTACCTCCCTAGGGAATCCTGTGCCATAGCGTACCATGATTGGATCTACTATACCAGTCGGGGGAGGGGAGTATTTTAGTATAGATATGTGATCATACCCAACTCTATATGCATCATAGCTCACCCCACATCTCACGTCGGGTGCGGCCTGACCATTTACATGCTTCATAGCTGTTACGTGTGATTAGCCTGACCTCTATATGCATCATAGCTAACCAACGGTTAGCCTGACCTTACATGAATCATAGCTAATCACATGTAACCAGCCTGATCAAGTTCCCAAGCCAATCACATGTTAAAGCTAGTACTCACACACTTAGTCATAGGTTCTTGCTCATTGACATATTGTTTCTTTTCCTGCATTTACTTACAGTATTTCCAGTATTTCTTTTATTTCTCGTACCTATACATGCTTCTGGTATATTTCCATCTAGAACTGCTACATAGTTTATATCATTAATATAGAACTGCTATTTAGAGATGTACTTTGCTCCGTCCTGACTGGAAAATATTTTTCCAGACTGTGACCTTAGTAGACTGGTTTCTGACACACTTGGGGATTGGAAGTTAATGATTGCAGGTATGACTATTTTGTCGTTAGACTTGTCTTGTATTTCTTGCTTGACTTGATATCTCATCGTGCTTTAGTTTATGTGATTGAGTATTCCAGCATTATTTTATGATATCCACGTCTCCTTATGGAGTTGGGTATTCACGTGAGTTGATTAGATAGTTACATGACCTAGACAGCGTTCTACCGCCGATGCTGCGGCGTAGGCTGGACGTACCCACGCACTCGTGCCCCTAAACCGGGTGCGGGTCATGACACATTTTAGTGGTGGCCCATGCAGGTCAGACTTTGCAAGTTGTGCGATGTCGTGGTAGTGCGACGTCTTAGTTGTACTACTGCGTGCCTGCTATAGAATATAGGACATAAGATACTAGGATGAGAGAGGATACTCAATCACAATAATTCTTGAGAGATTCCTGGGATGACCCCTTGAGAATCTTATTATAATCTTTCCTTGTTTCCGTCCGTTCTCGCTTGTTGTTATTGAACTTGATTCTTGTTGATCAATTATTAAATTAAAATCTTGGTATCATTGTTGAGTTTGATTCTTGTTGACCAGTTGTTAAATTTAATTCTTGGTATCGTTATTGAGTTGATTTCATATCGAGATGAATTTTACGGGCTAAAATTTACGGTATCATCTGATGACATATGTTGATGAGGACAGTGAGAAAGGTAAAACGTCTACTTTGGTTATGGACCCTAGAGTCTATCGCAGCCATATTAGCTGTCGTGACGAGAACGTAGGAACCTAACTTGGATGTACATACTATAGTTATGAAACTTAGGGTCTCACGCAGCCATACCGGTTGGCGTGGCGAAGATTCTAGATGACATGATTATAGAGTGGCATACCTTAGTTACGGAACCTGTCATTTATCGCATCTATGCTTACTGGCGTGGCGAGGATTCTGAGTGTCATGATTTCTGATAGACGTGTATGATTATCAGGTTGTATCTTAAATTGGTTCTTAAAGTATCATCTCAAGACTTATCTATTTCTGTTATTCCAGGACTTTGTTCCATCGCTTCTTTTCTTTACTAGCAGTAAAGATACCTTCAGTCCTCAATCCAGTTCCTTTAAGCTTTTATTCTTTGAGGATTCCTTATTAAGTATGATAATTAGTGACTTGTGATTTTGTCTGTGTCTTGAGTATTAGCATCGACTGAGTGTTGCTAGTAAGTTATAAGTATTTCCTAGTTGGACAGGTGAGCAGTAGGCTTTAATCCAGAGTTAGCCCTTAGCATAGTACCTTGTAACAATGGTTCTAGGAGAAGTGTCATTAGAGACTGTGAGTAGAGGGATAGTATAGAGTATCAGTGATAGTTCTCAGAGTTAGTATCAGAGCCAATTACCCGTCCTGGATAATCATGATTATGTAATTGAGTGATCTATGTAAATAATTAGGTATCAAGGAATTGTGTTAAGAATTAATGGAGCATAACGTTCAATCGGATAATTGATATCGGGCGTGTTAAAAGTAAAGAAATTTATATGCATGAGGAGTTATAATGAGGTGTCATGAGTAGAGAAATATCGGAATCGATAATGAAGATGTTGAAGCGTATCACAGATTAATGTAACAGGCTATGAAAGGTTAAAGGGAAATATCTATACAACCATCGAGATGAAGAACCATATACATGCCCATGAGAGTAGAGAAACATGAGTGTTATAGTAGATACATGTAATCATGAGTTATAATGAGCTTGATGAGATAATCCATTAATGAAGCTACTGATATAATACCAAGAGTGCTAACAATTCTATATCGAGGGTTAGTCGAGAATGACGTTAATAACAGTAAACACCCTGTATGATGATAATTAGATAATATACCAGTTGACATAAATTGAAATCATGAAAGAAATTACAGGTGATGATAACTTTGATCATTGGAGATAATTGTGCAAGTGATTCAGGCAGTACAATTTTAGTACACTGTTATAGACACTAGATGCATTGAGTGCACCTTGAGTATCAGAGACCGTGAGCACTGATATGTACATTTGTGGAGTTATAAATTAAAAGGTGGAAATAAAATTTTATTTTTAGAATTTAGAGGAGTTAAGATTTTATGTTATTAAAATTTTGAGTATTCGAATTCAATTCAATAAACATAGTCAAAGCTAAAAGGATTTTAAAAGTGATTAAATTTTTCGATATTTGAGTATCTGATTTTGAGGAGGTATATGCAATTATTTTTAAGTTGATCGAGAAGTTAAACCTTGACGATTATTTTGAGGATTAAATTTATGGTAGATAAGAGATGAATATTAATATACGAGTAGATGATATACATGTGTAAGGATCTGATGACTTGAGCATGATTGAGGTGGCACTGCAGACTGACTTGGGTGTCCATCTAGAGTTGTATTAGAAAGGGTTTAGCACTTAGTATGGTGTTACACTTGGTGTGCACTGGAGTGATGAGAAAATAGTATGGACAATTGTAGTAGAAACGGGAACTGACAGAGGGTATGGTACTAAGGAGATAGAGGTATCAACTTGGATGCATTATTGAATCATGGTTATATTAGAGATTCTTGGTATCAGATTTAGGTATCAATAGGCAGGTGTATACAATGAGGATGTAATCACGGATGTCTTGTGGACTAATGATTAGTTGATATAAATATCAGTGTACAGGAATAGGAATTAGTTAGTGAATATGCTAGAGTTAAGTGTATGTTAGAGATAGGAGATACTGCATGTAATGTGTTAGCAGGTTCTATTTTTTCCTTCATTTTGTTCCTATCTATTTGATTGATTGACTGATACCTTAGTACAATAGTTGTATGCATAATTTTCTTGTTAGAATGTAGTTAGTAGTACCCCTGATACAGAGACTGAAATACCATGACAAAAGACACCATGACCGTACATATTTCCCTTAGAATGCATGCTGTATGATTATAGGAAAGATTTTTCTTGGACCATGATTATTGGGGTTTGACCATGACGAAGATTCATAAAGGAGTTATGACTTGACAGAAGAGACAAGATGATTAACAAGATGATTAAAAAATTCGAGGATAAATATTGATTTAAATAGAGGGTTAAGAAATTAACATGGCATAATTGGTGATTTATTAATTCCAGGAAGATTATGACATGTTTAAATTGGTTATTAAATTTGGAAATTTTGGGAGTTTATCAATATTTTTATTTGATTGCAAGTTATGAATTTTAGAATGTTATATTTGGATGTTGCATTTGGAGAATCCTTAAGTATCGTATTGTTGAGTATTTTGAGGAAAGAGGAAATCGAGGAATAAAATTATTAATGGACTAATGTTCGAATTTAATTTTTGGGACGAGATTTAAATTATATATGTGCATTGATAAAAATCAAATTTGAGGAGTGGATATTAAATTATGAGTATTGAATTATAAAAAATAAAAAAAAACTTTCAAGGAAATTTTTGATAAAAATGGACTTTGATTCTATTTCGAGGATTTTTTTAGGAATGCAAATAATTCAAAAAATTTGAAAATTGTGAGAGGACATTGTGGATTATTAACTGATTTCGTGGTTGATGAATTTAAACTTTGAGGGAAATAATAATGTGTATGATTAAATGCTACTTTGAGGACTTTAAATTTTGAGGACAAAATTTTTTTAAGGAGGGTAGACTTGTCACTACCACATTATGAAAATAGGGGTATTTTTGACTTTTTATTTATTATTAATATTATGGTATTTATATTAAATGATTTTCTCAATATTGTATTTAAATTAAATAATTGCATGAGGTGTGTATTTATATATATTATATTATATACTGTGTTCTTAATGTCTGAGCTAGTAGACTTGACCTAGAAGCCCAGTAGATGACCACCTGTCCGAATTATAGAATTCCGGATTTTTATTATTTTATCTAGAATTTAATATTTGGAGATTGTAATTAATTATCGTATTTTATTTAATATTTTGTGCCCTGCCTTTGCTCTGATATTTGGAGCGCTACCCTAGCTTTTGTCTTCCAACAAATTTCACAATCTTGCCCTAGACATGCCCGCCTTCCATTCTGCTATTTTTTTGCAACTCATAATTATGCTCTCTGTGCATTATTTCTAGCCGCACAAAAATCATCGCGGACGTTATTTAATAAATCTCTATTTTGTATCGTTGTGCGTTCCAATCGAAATTGGGGACAATCTTGACCTATTTTTCGTGCGGCCCAAATTAGGGTAATATTCTGTTCTAAGTCTTCTTCATTATTGGTATTGATGACCTGACCTGATTTTGGTCCCTTGTACTTCTAATTTATTTTAGAACACCAGTTGCTTTTATTTTAATTTAATTGAACCGTAAATTCAGCTTTGTGCAATTTTCCAATTGTTGGGCACTTTTGTGCATAAGTGCATTAAGGTGCTCACCCCATTGGGCACAATACATGAATAAACCTATTTCCCTTCATTGGTTGTGTAATTTAACATCTACCCCCTCAACCCATAGCTCTCCTTAATTTTAAACCGGTATAATCCGAGCCATTCATTTTTGAATCAAAATAAATCCTAGCCCCCTTTGAAATACCTACATGACAAGTCAAGCCCAACTTCAAAGAAGGGTTGACCGGCCCAATTTTCTAGGTCAAACTTTTAACCCTACTTTTTTTTCTATATATACAACTTTTATATTTTCTCAACCCATCCCCTATACAAAACCACCAGCCGACTTTTATCCCTCTTCTTCTTCCTACTCATCATCATCTCCCCACGGCCGGAGACTCCCCGCCGGACGAACCCGACTCGCCGGAGTTCACCACCCCGCCTCTCCTTCACCACGCTGTACGACACCACCCACCATTCTCCTCCTGGAACCGCTGTCCACAGGAACGCCTGAAGCCTCCTCCTCGTCGACCTAATTGCACCGAGCAGCCGAGCCCCCAAGCCTGCCGAAAACCAGCCATCTCCACCAGAACGCTGCACCCGGAGCCATCCACGAACCTGCCGGAATGCTGCACCTCCTTCTCGTCTGCATCTCGCCAGTCCAGACCCGCAGCAACTTACTGCCAACCCGTCGGATCTCCGGCCTTCCCCTATGCCTGAACCGGCTGCTACTGCTTCCTTCAGCCCGGCCACCCGCCGAGCACAGCCATCCCCGCAGGCTCGACTCCGAGCCCGCGGCCATCTCCTCCCTACATCTCCTCTGCTGCCACCCTCCAGTCGAGAGCTGCCACGAGCCACCGTACCTCACCGCACTGCCGACCTTCAGTCCGGCCAGTGGCCACCATCAGAACCACCATGGTGAGCCTCTCTTCTCCCTCTTCCTTTTCCTTTGTATATATATATGTATATATATATATATACATACGTATATACGTATATGTATATAAATAGTATTTATTTAATTAATGTCTAATACGTGAATATGTATAGTATATAAATATACATTGGTAATGTATATTTTTAATATATGTACATGTATATTTTTATTTAATTAAATGTTAAACATGTATAAGCATAGTATATATATATTTTAGTATATGTATAATTAGTATAAATGTATATATATCTTGTACATACAATTAATGTATTGTATATGTATTTAATGTAATGTATGGAGCACAGTGGTTAATTTATTATAATATATGTATGTGACGTATAGAGTATAGTAGTTAATTAGTGAATGTTTAACACATATATGTATAGTATGTATATATTTAGTATATGATGCAATGTGTATATGTATTTGTATATATATTAATGTGTAGATATATATATATATATGTATATAAATACGTATATTGGTGTGTATTAGAATAATACTTAGTGTATATGTATTCATATACATACATGTATTATTTTGGTATATTTCATATAGAATACATGTAATAAAATACATATTTTGGTATAAATGTATAAATATGTAAATACATATTTTGGTAATTGGTATATATATATGAGTACATATATATCTATAAAAATATAGTGTAATTTCTCTAATTGTATATAGTATACGTACTATTTTGGTATATGTACAAACACATATATGTATGTATTTTGGTATAATTATATATTGGTAAAGTATATATTAAATTAATACATTTGGTATAAATATGTGTACCTATATATATATACATGTATAAACATATTTTTGGTATGTAAAAATATATAGTATATATATAAAACTGTATTGATATATATGTACTTGTAAAACATATTTTGGTATAATTACCTGTATATAGTATTGTATTATTTTGGTGTGTATGCATATATATATATATATATATATATATATATATATATAATATAGGTTAATATGTATTTTGGTACATGTATATTAGTTTATATATATGAGTGATGTATAATTTTCACATAAATAAAATATATTTCCACTTATGTACATACAGTTATACCTATTTTGTATATACTTTGGAATAACAATATATATGTATTATGTTTAATTATTAACAATATGTTTAATTGATGAATATACCAGATGACCCTAGTTAACTAGAGCCATGCCTGGCATAGCCCTGAGGCCAGTGTATTTCTATTGTGTGTTAGTATAGCATCTGATAGAAATGATATTATTATATGTTATAGGACTGTCGGATTCTCCAGACGATACTCTGGGACAGGACATTGGTATTGACAGCTAAGGTCCCAAGGCGAGTACATTCTCTGATTAGTTTCTAATTTATGATATCTCCTATGTTCACTGTATCTAGTGTAGATATCCATGTTCTTGACACGTTGGTTACACGGATTGGTATATACGGATCTCGTCATGAGATGTTATTCCTTATTCATGGTGTAGCTTGTACAAGACTTGTTTCCTTGTTATCTTGTGCATGTACAGACACTGATTTCCGGGGAGACTTGCTACCTCCCTAGGGAATCCTGTGCCATAGCGTACCATGATTGGATCTACTATACCAGTCGGGGGAGGGGAGTATTTTAGTATAGATATGTGATCATACCCAACTCTACATGCATCATAGCTCACCCCATATCTCACGTCGGGTGCGGCCTGACCATTTACATGCTTCATAGCTGTTACGTGTGATTAGCCTGACCTCTATATGCATCATAGCTAACCAACGGTTAGCCTGACCTTACATGAATCATAGCTAATCACATGTAACCAGCCTGATCAAGTTCCCAAGCCAATCACATGTTAAAGCTAGTACTCACACACTTAGTCATAGGTTCTTGCTCATTGACATATTATTTCTTTTCCTGCATTTACTTACAGTATTTCCTGTATTTTTTTTATTTCTCGTACCTATACATGCTTCTGGTATATTTCCATCTAGAACTGCTACATAGTTTATATTATTAATATAGAACTGCTATTTAGAGATGTACTTTGCTCCTTCCTGACTGGAAAATATTTTTCCAGACTGTGACCTTAGTAGACTGGTTTCTGACACACTTGGGGATTGGAAGTTAATGATTGCAGGTATGACTATTTTGTCGTTAGACTTGTCTTGTATTTCTTGCTTGCCTTGATATCTCATCGTGCTTTAGTTTATGTGATTGAGTATTCCAGCATTATTTTATGATATCCACGTCTCTGTATGGAGTTGGGTATTCACGTGAGTTGATTAGATAGTTACATGACCTAGACAGCGTTCTACCGCCGATGCTGCAATGTAGGCTGGATGTACCCACGCACTCGTGCCCCTAAACCAGGTGCGGGTCGTGACACGTTTTAGTGGTGGCCCATGCAGGTCAGACTTCACAAGTTGTGCGATGTCGTGGTAGTGCGACGTCTTAGTTGTACTACTGCGTGCCTGCTATAGAATATAGGACATAAGATACTAGGATGAGAGAGGATACTCAATCACAATAATTCTTGAGAGATTCCTGGGATGACCCCTTGAGAATCTTATTATAATCTTTCCTTGTTTCCGTCCGCTCTCGCTTGTTGTTATTGAACTTGATTCTTGTTGATCAATTATTAAATTAAAATCTTGGTATCATTGTTGAGTTTGATTCTTGTTGACCAGTTGTTAAATTTAATTCTTGGTATCGTTGTTGAGTTAATTTTATATCGAGATGAATTTTACGGGCTAAAATTTACGGTATCATCTGATGACATATGTTGATGAGGACAGTGAGAAAGGTAAAACGTCTACTTTGGTTATGGACCCTAGAGTCTATCGCAGCCATATTAGCTGTCGTGACGAGAACGTAGGAACCTAACTTGGATGTACATACTATAGTTATGAAACTTAGAGTCTCACGCAGCCATACCGGTTGGCGTGGTGAAGATTCTAGATGACATGATTATAGAGTGGCATACCTTAGTTACGGAACCTGTCATTTATCGCATCTATGCTTACTGGCGTGGCGAGGATTCTGAGTGTCATGATTTCTGATAGACGTGTATGATTATCAGGTTGTATCTTAAATTGGTTCTTAAAGTATCATCTCAAGACTTATCTATTTTTGTTATTCCAGGACTTTGTTCCATCGCTTCTTTTCTTTACTAGCAGTAAAGATACCTTCAGTCCTCAATCCAGTTCCTTTGAGCTTTTATTCTTTGAGGATTCCTTATTAAGTATGATAATTAGTGACTTGTGATTTTGTCTGTGTCTTGAGTATTAGCATCGACTGAGTGTTGCTAGTAAGTTGTAAGTATTTCCTAGTTGGACAGGTGAGCAGTAGGCTTTAATCCAGAGTTAGCCCTTAGCATAGTACCTTGTAACAATGGTTCTAGGAGAAGTGTCATTAGAGACTGTGAGTAGAGGGATAGTATAGAGTATCAGTGATAGTTCTCAGAGTTAGTATCAGAGCCAATTACCCGTCCTGGATAATCATGATTATGTAATTGAGTGATCTATGTAAACAATTAGGTATCAAGGAATTGTGTTAAGAATTAATGGAGCATAACGTTCAATCGGATAATTGATATCGGGCGTATTAAAAGTAAAGAAATTTATATGCATGAGGAGTTATAATGAGGTGTCATGAGTAGAGAAATATCGGAATCGATAATGAAGATGGTGAAGCGTATCACAGATTAATGTAACAGGCTATGAAAGGTTAAAGGGAAATATCTATACAACCATCGAGATGAAGAACCATATACATGCCCATGAGAGTAGAGAAACATGAGTGTTATAGTAGATACATGTAATCATGAGTTATAATGAGCTTGATGAGATAATCCATTAATGAAGCTACTGATATAATACCAAGAGTGCTAACGATTCTATATCGAGGGTTAGTCGAGAATGACGTTAATAACAGTAAACACCCTGTATGATGATAATTAGATGATATATCAGTTGACATAAATTGAAATCATGAAAGAAATTACAGGTGATGATAACTTTGATCATTGGAGATAATGGTGCAAGTGATTCAGGCAGTACAATTTTAGTACACAGTTATAGACACTAGATGCATTGAGTGCACCTTGAGTATCAGAGACCGTGAGCACTGATATGTACATTTGTGGAGTTATAAATTAAAAGGTGGAAATAAAATTTTATTTTTAGAATTTAGAGGAGTTAAGATTTTATGTTATTAAAATTTTGAGTATTCGAATTCAATTCAATAAACATAGTCAAAGCTAAAAGGATTTTAAAAGTGATTAAATTTTTCGATATTTGAGTATCTGATTTTGAGGAGGTATATGCAATTATTTTTAAGTTGATCGAGAAGTTAAACCTTGACGATTATTTTGAGGATTAAATTTATGGTAGATAAGAGATGAATATTAATATACGAGTAGATGATATACATGTGTAAGGATCTGATGACTTGAGCATGATTGAGGTGGCACTGCAGACTGACTTGGGTGTCCATCTAGAGTTGTATTAGAAAGGGTTTAGCACTTAGTATGGTGTTACACTTGGTGTGCACTGGAGTGATGAGAAAATAGTATGGACAATTATAGTAGAAACGGGAACTGACAGAGGGTATGGTACTAAGGAGATAGAGGTATCAACTTGGATGCATTATTGAATCATGGTTATATTAGAGATTCTTGGTATAAGATTTAGGTATCAATAGGCAGGTGTATACAATGAGGATGTAATCACGGATGTCTTGTGGACTAATGATTAGTTGATATGGATATCAGTGTACAGGAATAGAAATTAGTTAGTGAATATGCTAGAGTTAAGTGTATGTTAGAGATAGGAGATACTGCAGGTAATGTGTTAGCAGGTTCTGTTCTTTCCTTCATTTTGTTCCTATCTATTTGATTGATTGACTGATACCTTAGTACAATAGTTGTATACATAATTTTCTTGTTAGAATATAGTTAGTAGTACCCTTGATACAGAGACTGAAATACCATGACAAAAGACACCATGACCGTACATATTTTCCTTAGAATGCATGTTGTATGATTATAGGAAAGATTTTTCTTGGACCATGATTATTGGGGTTTGACCATAACGAAGATTCATAAAGGAGTTATGACTTGACAGGAGAGACAAGATGATTAACAAGATGATTAAAAAATTCGAGGATAAACATTGATTTAAATAGAGGGTTAAGAAATTAACATGGCATAATTGGTGATTTATTAATTCCAGGAAGATTATGACATGTTTAAATTGGTTATTAAATTTGGAAATTTTGGGAGATTTATCAATATTTTTATTTGATTGCAAGTTATGAATTTTAGAATGTTATATTTGGATGTTGCATTTGGAGAATCCTTAAGTATCGTATTGTTGAGTATTTTGAGGAAAGAGGAAATCGAGGAATAAAATTATTAATGGACTAATGTTCGAATTTAATTTTTGGGACGAGATTTAAATTATATATGTGCATTGATAAAAATCAAATTTGAGGAGTGGATATTAAATTCTGAGTATTGAATTATAAAAAAAAAACTTTCAAGGAAATTTTTGATAAAAATGGACTTTGATTCTATTTCGAGAATTTTTTTCAGGAATGCAAATAATTCAAAAATTTTGAAAATTGTGAGAGGACATTGTGGATTATTAACTGATTTCGTGGTTGATGAATTTAAACTTTGAGGGAAATAATAATGTGTATGATTAAATGCTACTTTGAGGACTTTAAATTTTGAGGACGAAATTCTTTTAAGGAGGGTAGACTTGTCACTACCACATTATGAAAATAGGGGTATTTTCGACTTTTTATTTATTATTAATATTATGGTATTTATATTAAATGATTTTCTCAATATTGTATTTAAATTAAATAATTGCATGAGGTGTGTATTTATATATATTATATTATATACTGTGTTCTTAATGTCTGAGCAAGTAGACTTGACCTAGAAGCCCAATAGATAACCACCTGTCCGAATTATAGAATTCTGGATTTTTATTATTTTATCTAGAATTTAATATTTGGATATTGTAATTAATTACCGTATTTTATTTAATATTTTGCACCCTGCCTTTGCTCTGATATTTGGAGCGCTACTCTAGCTTTTGTCTTCCAACAAATTTCACAATCTTGCCCTAGACATGCCCGCCTTCCATTCTGCTATTTTTTTGCAACTCATAATTATGCTCTCTGTGCATTATTTCTAGCCGCACAAAAATCATCGCGGACGTTATTTAATAAATCCCTATTTTGTATCGTTGTGCGTTCCAATCGAAATTGGGGACAATCTTGACCTATTTTTCGTGCGGCCCAAATTAGGGTAATATTCTGTTCTGAGTCTTCTTCATTATTGATATTGATGACCTGACCTGATTTTGGTCCCTTGTACTTCTAATTTATTTTAGAACACCAGTTGCTTTTATTTTAATTTAATTGAACCGTAAATTCAGCTTTGTGCAATTTTCCAATTGTTGGGCACTTTTGTGCAAAAGTGCATTAAGGTGCTCACCCCATTGGGCACAATACATGAATAAACCTATTTCCCCTTCATTGGTTGTGTAATTTAACATCTACCCCCTCAACCCATAGCTCTCCTTAATTTTAAACCGGTGTAATCCGAGCCATTCATTTTTGAATCAAAATAAATCCTAGCCCCCTTTGAAATACCTACATGACAAGTCAAGCCCAACTTCAAAGAAGGGTTGACCGGCCCAATTTTCTAGGTCAAACTTTCAACCCTACTTTTTTTCTATATATACAACTTTTATATTTTCTCAACCCATCCCCTATACAAAACCACCAGCCGACTTTTATCCCTCTTCTTCTTCCTACTCATCATCATCTCCCCACGGCCGGAGACTCCCCGCCGGACGAACCCGACTCGCCGGAGTTCACCACCCCGTCTCTCCTTCACCACGCTGTACGACACCACCCACCATTCTCCTCCTGGAACCGCTGTCCACAGGAACGCCTGAAGCCTTCTCCTCGTCGACCCAATTGCACCGAGCAGTCGAGCCCCCAAGCCTGCCGGAAACCGGCCATCTCTACCAGAACGCTGCACCCGGAGCCATCCACGAACCTGCCGGAATGCTGCACCTCCTCCTCGTCTGCATCTCGCCAGTCCAGACCCGCAGCAACTTACTGCCAACCCGCCGGATCTCCGGCCTTCCCCTATGCCTGAACCGGCTGCTACTGCTTCCTTCAGCCCGGCCACCCGCCGAGCACAGCCATCCCCGCAGGCTCGACTCCGAGCCCGCGGCCATCTCCTCCCTACATCTCCTCTGCTGCCACCCTCCAGTCGAGAGCTGCCACGAGCCACCGTACCTCACCGCACTGCCGACCTTCAGTCCGGCCAGTGGCCACCATCAGAACCACCACGGTGAGCCTCTCTTCTCCCTCTTCCTTTTCTTTTGTATATATATATATATATGTATATATATATATACATACGTATATACGTATATGTATATAAATAGTATTTATTTAATTAATGTCTAATACGTGAATATGTATAGTATATAAATATACATTGGTAATATATATTTTTAATATATGTACATGTATATTTTTATTTAATTAAATGTTAAACATATATAAGCATAGTATATATATATATTTTAGTATATGTATAATTAGTATAAATGTATATATATATATCTTGTACATACAATTAATGTATTGTATATATATATAATATAGGTTAATATGTATTTTGGTACATGTATATTAGTTTATATATATGAGTGATGTATAATTTTTACATAAATAAAATATATTTTCACTTATGTACATACAGTTATACCTATTTTGTATATACTTTGGAATAACAATATATATGTATTATGTTTAATTATTAACAATATGTTTAATTGATGAATATACCAGATGACCCTAGTTGACTAGAGCCATGCCTGGCAAAGCCCTGAGGTCAGTGTATTTCTATTGTGTGTTAGTATAGCATCTGATACAAATGATATTATTATATGTTATAGGACTGTCGGATTCTCCAGACGATACTCTGGGACAGGACATTGGTATTGACAGCTAAGGACCCAAGGCGAGTACATTCTCTGATTAGTTTCTAATTTATGATATCTCCTATGTTCATTGTATCTAGTGTAGATATCCATGTTCTTGACACGTTGGTTACACGGATTGGTATACACGGATCTCGTCATGAGATGTTATTCCTTATTCATGGTGTAGCTTGTACAAGACTTGTTTCCTTGTTATCTTGTGCATGTACAGACACTGATTTCCGGGGAGACTTGCTACCTCCTTAGGGAATCCTGTGCCATAGCGTACCATGATTGGATCTACTATACCAGTCGGGGGAGGGGAGTATTTTAGTATAGATATATGATCATACCCAACTCTACATGCATCATAGCTCACCCTACATCTCACGTCGGGTGCGGCCTGACCATTTACATGCTTCATAGCTGTTACGTGTGATTAGCCTGACCTCTATATGCATCATAGCTAACCAACGGTTAGCCTGACCTTACATAAATCATAGCTAATCACATGTAACCAGCCTGATCAAGTTCCCAAGCCGATCACATGTTAAAGCTAGTACTCACACACTTAGTCATAGGTTCTTGCTCATTGACATATTGTTTCTTTTCCTGCATTTACTTACAGTATTTCCAGTATTTCTTTTATTTCTTGTACCTATACATGCTTCTGGTAAATTTCTATCTAGAACTGCTACATAGTTTATATCATTAATATAGAACTGCTATTTAGAGATGTACTTTGCTCCTTCCTGACTGGAAAATATTTTTCCAGACTGTGACCTTAGTAGACTGGTTTCTGACACACTTGGGGATTGGAAGTTAATGATTGCAGGTATGACTATTTTGTCGTTAGACTTGTCTTGTATTTCTTGTTTGCCTTGATATCTTATCGTGCTTTAGTTTATGTGATTGAGTATTCCAGCATTATTTTATGATATCCACGTCTCCTTATGGAGTTGGGAATTCACGTGAGTTGATTAGATAGTTACATGACCTAGACAGCGTTCTACCGCCGATGCTGCGGCGTAGGCTGGACGTACCCACGCACTCGTGCCCCTAAACCGGGTGCGGGTCGTGACACATCAATACCTAATTTGGGTTAGAATCACTCATTTATACTCGTTTTCACCATTATACGAGTATTCAATATCTTATTTAGGTTAGAATCATATTTCTATACTTATTTTCACCAATCTATGCCACTTTTTACTTATTTTTATTAGAATCGTGAATCTTTACTCGGTTTCACCAATCTACGTCTATTCTACGCCATATTTCGACTAGAATCACCCATCTATACATATTTTCACCAGTCTACGAGCACTTAACACTTTATTTCGGTTAGAATCGTATTTATATACTCGTTTTCGCTAATACATGCAACTTTCGTACCTTATTTAGTTAGCATTAAATATTTATACTCGGTTTCACCAACGAACGCTCACTCTGAGCCATATTTCGGTTAGAATCACTCATTTATACTCGTTTTGGACAGTTTGTGAGCATTTGATACATTATTTCGGTTATAATCGTATTTATATACTCATTTACACTAATCTAGGCCACTTTTATTTATTATTTTTTTACCTTATTTCTATTATAATCATGCTTCAATACTCTGTTTCATCAAACTACGTTCGTTCTACACCATATTTCAATTAGAATCACCCATCTAGGACCATTTTTACCATTCTATATTTCGGTTAGAATTACCCCATATATACTCATTTTTATTATTTTACGCTCATTCTAAACCATATTTCAGTTAGAATCATTCATTTATACTCAATTTCACCATTTTGCGAGCATTTGATACGGTATTTCGGTAAGAATCACATTTAAATACTCGTTCCACTAATCTAGGCCACTTCTATACCTAATTTTGGTTAGAATCACTCATTTATACTCATTTTCACCATCCTATGAGCATTTAAAATCTTATTTAGGTTAGAATTATATTTATAGACTAGTTTTCACAAATCTATGTCACTTTTTACCTTATTTCTATTAGAATCGTGCATCTTTACTCGGTTTTACCAATCTACGCCCATTTTACACCATATTTCGATTAGAATTATCCATCTAAGCCTATTTTTACCTGTCTACGAGCATTTAATACTTTATTTCAATTGGAATCGTATTTATATACTCGTTTCCGCTAATACAGGCAACTTTCGTACCTTATTCAGTTAGCATTTAGGATTTATTCTCGGATTCACCAACCTTCGCTCACTCGCCATATTTCGGTTAGAATCCCTCATTTATACTCGTTTTGGACATTTGTGAGCATTTGATATATTATTTCTGTTGTATCATATTTATATACACATTTACACTAATCTAGGCCACTTTTTTGTTTTTTATCTTATTTCTATTATAGTAATGCATCAATACTCTGTTTCACCAAACTACGTTCGTTCTATACCATATTACATCTATACTCGTTTTGACCATTCTATATTTCGGTCGAATCAACCCATATATACTTGTTTTTATCATTGTACGCTAATTCTAAACCATATTTCGGTTAAAATCATTCTTTTATACTCATTTTCACCATTCTACGAGCATTTGATACGTTACTTCGGTAAGAATCTCATTTACATACACGTTTCACCTAATTTAGACCACTTTGATACCTAATTTCAGTTAGAATAACTAATTTATACTCGTTTTCAGCATTATATGAGCATTTAAAATCTTATTTAGGTTAGAATTATATTTCTATACTCGTTTCCACAAATCTATGCCATTTTTTAACTTATTTCTACTAGAATTGTGCATCTTTACTTGGTTTCGCTAATCTACGTCCATTCTACGCCATATTTTGATTAGAATTACCCATTTATATCTGTTTTAACCAGTCTACGAGCATTTAATACTTTATTTTGGTTAGAATCGTATTTATATACTCGTTTTCGCTAACACATGCAACTTTCGTACCTTATTTAGTTAGCATTAAGTATTTATACTCGGTTTCACCAACGGACGCTCACTCTAAGCCATATTTCAGTTAGAATCACTCATTTATACTCGTTTTGGACAGTTTGTGAGCATTTGATATATTATTTCGGTTATAATCGTATTTATATACTCGTTTACACTAATCTAGGCCACTTTTTTTACCTTATTTCTATTATAATCATGCATCAATACTCTGTTTCATCAAACTACGTTCGTTCTATACCATATTTTAATTAGAATCACCCATCTATATCCGTTTTCATCATTCTATATTTCGGTTAGAATCACCCCATATATACTCGTTTTTGTCATTTTATGCTCATTCTAAACCATAATTCGGTTAAAATCATTCATTTATACTCATTTTCACCATTCTAGGAGCATTTGATACCTTATTTCGGTAATAATCGCATTTACATACTCGTTTCCACTAATCTAGGCCACTTCTATACCTAATTTCGGTTAGAATCACTCATTTATACTCGTTTTCACCATCCTACGAGCATTTAAAATCTTATTTAGGTTAGAATTACACTTCTATACTAGTTTTCACAAATCTATGCCACTTTTTACTTTATTTCTACTATAATCTTGCATCTTTACTAAGTTTTACCAATCTACGCCCATTCTACACCATATTTCGATTAGAATTACCCATCTAAGCCTATTTTCACCGGTCTACGAGCATTTAATACTTTATTTCGGTTGGAATCGTATTTATATACTTATTTCCGGTAATACAGGCAACTTTCGTACTTTATTCAGTTAGCAGTAAGGATTTATACTCGATTTCACCAACCTCCACTCACTTTAAGCCATATTTCGGTTAGAATCCCTCATTTATACTCGTTTTGGACAGTTTGTGAGCATTTGATACATTATTTCGGTTATAATCGTATTTATATACACGTTTATACTAATCTAGGCCACTTTTTATTTTTTTATCTTATTTCTATTATAATCATGCATCAATACTCTATTTTACCAGACTACGTTCGTTCTACACCATATTTTAATTAGAATCACCCATCTATACTATTTTGACCATTCTATATTTCGGTTAGAATCATCCCATATATACTCATTTTTATCATTGTACGCTCATTCTAAACCATATTTTGGTTTGAATCATTCATTTATACTCATTTTCACCATTGTACAAGCATTTGATACGTTATTTCGGTAAGAATCGTATTTACATACTCGTTTCCACTAATTTAGGCCACATCAATACCTAATTTGGGTTAGAATCACTCATTTATACTCGTTTTCACCATTATACGAGCATTTAATATCTTATTTAGGTTAGAATCATATTTCTATACTCGTTTCCACCAATCTATGCCACTTTTTACTTATTTTTATTAGAATCGTGAATCTTTACTCGGTTTCACCAATCTACGTCTATTCTACACCATATTTCGACTAGAATCACCCATCTATACATATTTTCACCAGTCTATGAGCACTTAACACTTTATTTCGATTAGAATCGTATTTATATACTCGTTTCCGCTAATACATGCAACTTTCGTACCTTATTTAGTTAGCATTAAATATTTATACTCGGTTTCACCAACGAACGCTCACTCTGAGCCATATTTCGGTTAGAATCACTCATTTATACTCGTTTTGGACAGTTTGTGAGCATTTGATACATTATTTCGGTTATAATCGTATTTATATACTCATTTACACTAATCTAGGCCACTTTTATTTATTATTTTTTTACCTTATTTCTATTATAATCATGCTTCAATACTCTGTTTCATCAAACTACGTTCGTTCTACACCATATTTCAATTAGAATCACCCATCTATAACCGTTTTTACCATTCTATATTTCGGTTAGAATTACCCCATATATACCCATTTTTATCATTTTACGCTTATTATAAACCATATTTCGGTTAGAATCATTCATTTATACTCAATTTCACCATTCTACGAGCATTTGGTACGGTATTTCGGTAAGAATCACATTTACATACTCGTTTCCACTAATCTAGGCTACTTCTATACCTAATTTTGGTTAGAATCACTCATTTATACTCGTTTTCACCATCCTACGAGCATTTAAAATCTTATTTAGGTTAAAATTATATTTATAGACTAGTTTTCACAAATCTATGTCACTTTTTACCTTATTTCTATTAGAATCGTATCTTTACTCGGTTTTACCAATCTACGCCCATTCTACACAAAATTTTGATTAGAATTACCCATCTAAGCCTATTTTTACCAGTCTACGAGAATTTAATACTTTATTTCAGTTGGAATCATATTTATATACTTGTTTCCGCTAATATAGGCAACTTTTGTACCTTATTCAGTTAGCATTTAGGATTTATTCTCGGATTCACCAACCTCCGCTCACTCACCATATTTTGGTTAGAATCCCTCATTTATACTCGTTTTGGACAGTTTGTGAGCATTTGATATATTATTTCTGTTGTATCATATTTATATACACATTTACACTAATCTAGGCCACTTTTTATTTTTTTATTATCTTATTTCTATTATAATAATGCATCAATACTCTGTTTCACCAAACTACGTTCGTTTTACACCCTATTTCTGTTAGAATCATCCATCTATATTCGTTTTGACCATTCTATATTTTGGTTAGAATCACCCCATATATACTTGTTTTTATCATTGTACGCTCATTCTACACCATATTACATCTATATTCATTTTGTCCATTCTATATTTCGGTTCGAATCACCCCATATATACTCATTTTTATCATTGTATGATCATTCTAAACAATTTTTCGGTTAGAATCATTCATTTATACTCATTTTCACCATTCTACTAGCATTTGATACGTTATTTCGGTAAGAATCGCATTTACATACTTGTTTCACCTAATCTAGGTCACTTTTATACCTAATTTCGGTTAGAATCACTCATTTATACTCGTTTTTACCATCATATGAGCATTTAAAAACTTATTTAGGTTAGAATTACATTTTTATACTAGTTTCCATAAATCTATGTCACTTTTTACCTTATTTCTATTAGAATCATGCATCTTTACTCTGTTATACCAATCTACGCCCATTCTACACCATATTTCAATTAGAATCACCCATCTAAGCCTATTTTCACCAGTCTACGAGCATTTTATAATTTATTTCGGTTAGAATCGTATTTATATAATCGTTTTTGCTAATACAGGCAACTTTCGTACCTTATTCAGTTAGCATTAAGTATTTATACTCGGTTTCAACAACCTATGCTCACTCTAAGCCATATTTCGGTTAGAATCACTCATTTATACTCGTTTTGGATAGTTTATGAGAATTTGATACATTATTTCGGGTATAATCGTATTTATATACACGTTTACACAAATCTAGGCCACTTTTTTTTTACCTTATTTCTATTATAATCATGCATCAATACTCTGTTTTACCAAACTACGTTCGTTCTACACCATATTTCAATTAGAATCAACCATCTATAACCGTTTTCACCATTCTATATTTCGGTTAGAATTACCTAATATATACTCGTTTTTATCATTTTATGCTCATTCTAAACCATATTTCGGTTAGAATCATTCATTTATACTCATTTTTACTATTCTACGAGCATTTGATACGTTATTTCGGTAAGAATCGCATTTACATACTCGTTTCCACTAATCTAGGCCACTTCTATACCTAATTTTGGTTAGAATCACTCATTTATACTCATTTTCACCATTATACGAGCATTCAATATCTTATTTAGGTTAGAATCACATTTTTATACTCGTTTACACCAATCTATGCCACTTTTTACTTATTTCTATTAGAATCATGAATCTTTACTCGATTTCACCAATCTATGCCCATTCTACACCATATCTTGATTAGAAATACCTATCTAAGCCTATTTTCACCAGTCTACGAGCATTTAATACTTTATTTCGGTTAGAATCGTATTTATATACTCGTTTTCGCTAATACGTGCAACTTTCGTACCTTGTTCAGTTAGCATTAAATATTTATACTCGGTTTCACCAACGAACGCTCACTCTAAGACATATTTCGGTTAGAATCACTCATTTATACTCGTTTTGGACAGTTTGTGAGCATTTGATACATTATTTAGGTTATAATTGTATTTATATACACGTTTACACTGATCTAGGCCACTTTTTATTTTTTTATCTTTTTTATATTATAATCATGCATCAATACTCTGTTTCACCAAACTACGTTCGTTCTACACCATATTTCAATTAGAATCACCCATCTATAGTGTTTTGACCATTCTATATTTTGGTTAGAATTACCCCATATTTACTCGTTTTTATCACTGTACGCTCATTCTAAACCATATTTTGGTTCGAATCATTCATTTATACTAATTTTCACCATTCTACGAGCATTTAATACGTATTTTCATAAGAATCGTATTTACATACTCATTTTTACTAATCTAGGCTACATCTATACCTAATTTTGGTTAGAATCACTCATTTATACTCGTTTTCACCATTATACGAGCATTTAATATCTTATTTAGGTAAAAATTATATTTCTATACTCGTTTCCACCAATCTATGCCACTTTTTACTTATTTCTATTAGAATCGTGAATCTTTACTTGGTTTCACCAATCTACGTCTATTCTACGCCATATTTCGATTAGAATCACCCATCAATACATATTTTTACTAGTCTACGAGCACCTAACACTTTATTTCGGTTAGAATCGTATTTATATACTCGTTTCCATTAATACATGCAACTTTCATACTTTATTCAGTTAGCATTAAGTATTTATACTCGGTTTTACCAACGAACGCTCACTCTAAGCCATATTTCGGTTAGAATCACTCATTTATACTTATTTTGGACAGTTTGTGAGCATTTGATACATTATTTTGGTTATAATCGTATTTATATACTCGTTTATACTAATCTAGGCCACTTTTATTTTTTATTTTTTAGCTTATTTCTATTATAATCATGCATCAATACTCTGTTTCATCAAACTACGTTCGTTCTACACCATATTTTAATTAGAATCACCCATCTATACTCATTTTTACCATTCTATATTTCAGTTAGAATCACCCCATATATACTCATTTTTATCATTTTACACTCATTCTAAACCATATTTCGGTTAGAATCATTCATTTATACTCAATTTTACCATTCTACGAGCATTTGATACGTTATTTCAGTAAGAATCGCATTTACATACTCGTTTCCACTAATCTAGGCCACTTATATACCTAATTTTGGTTAGAATCACTCATTTATACTCGTTTTTACCATCCTACGAGCATTTAAAATCTTATTTAGGTTAGAATTACATTTCTAGACTAGTTTCCACAAATCTATGCCATATTTTACCTTATTTCTATTAGAATAGTGCATCTTTACTCGGTTTTACCAATCTACGCCCATTTTACACCATATTTCGATTAGAATTACCTATCTAAGCCTATTTTCACCAGTCTACGAGCATTTAATACTTTATTTCGGTTGGAATCGTATTTATATACTCGTTTTTGCTAATATAAGCAACTTTTATATCTTATTCAGTTAACATAAGTATTTATACTCGGTTTCCCGAACCTACGCTCACTCTAAGCCATATTTCGTTAGAATCACTCATTTATACTCGTTTTGGATAGTTTGTGAGCATTTGATACATTATTTCGGTTAAAATCACTCATTTATACTCGGTTATAATCGTATTTATATACACGTTTACACGAATCTAGGACAAATTTTAATTTTTTTATCTTATTTCTATTATAATAATGCATTAATACTCTGTTTCACCAAACTAGGTTCGTTTTACACCCTATTTCAATTAGAATCACCCATCTATACTCGTTTTGACCATTCTATATTTCGGTTAGAATCATGCAATATATACCAGTTTTTATCATTGTACGCTTATTCTAAACCATATTTTGGTTTGAATCCTTCATTTATACTTATTTTTACCATTCTACGAGCATTTGATACGTTATTTCGGTAAGAATCTCATTATATACTCGTTTTTACTAATCTAGGCCACTTCTATAACTAATTTTGGTTAGAATCACTCATTTATACTTGTTTTCACCATTATACGAGCATTCAATATCTTATTTAGGTTAGAATCATATTTCTATACTCGTTTCCACCAATCTATGCCACTTTTTACTTATTTTTATTAGAATCATGAATCTTTACTCGGTTTCACCAATCTACGTCCATTCTACGCCATATTTCAATTATAATCACCCATCTATACATATTTTTACCAGTCTACGAGCACTTAATACTTTATTTCGATTAGAATCATATTTTGTATATTCGTTTCTACTAATATAGGCAACTTTCGTACATTATTCAGCTAGAGTTAAGTATCTATACTCGGTTTCACCAACCTACGATCACTCTAAGCCATATTTCGGTTAGAATTACTCATTTATACTCGTTTTAGACAGTTTGTGAGCATTTGATATTTTATTTCGGTTATAATCATATTTATATACTCATTTACACTAATTTAAACCACTTTTTATTTTTTCACCTTATTTCTATTATAATCATGCATTAATACTCGGTTTCACTAAACTATGTTCGTTCTACACCACATTACATCTATACTCATTTTGACTATTCTATGTTTCTGTTCGAATCACCCCATATATACTTATTTTTATCATTGTACGCTCATTCTAAATCATATTTTGGTTAGAATCATTCATTTATACTCATTTTCACCATTCTACGAGCATTTGATACGTTATTTCTGTAAGAATCGCATTTACATACTCGTTTCACCAATCTAGACCACTTTT
Source organism: Iris macrosiphon (assembly GCA_036927795.1). Classification (NCBI taxonomy): domain Eukaryota; kingdom Viridiplantae; phylum Streptophyta; class Magnoliopsida; order Asparagales; family Iridaceae; genus Iris; species Iris macrosiphon. The sequence continues at coordinate 115,235,883 of JAYESA010000019.1, read as the reverse complement.
ATACCTAATTTCGGTTAGAATTACTAATTTATACTCGTTTTCATCATCATATGAGCATTTTAAATCTTATTTAGGTTAGAATTATATTTCTATACTCGTTTTCACAAATATATGCCACTTTTTACCTTATTTATATTAGAATCGTGCATCTTTACTCGGTTTTACCAATCTACGTCCATTCTACACCATATTTCGATTAGAATTACCCATCTAAGCCTATTTTCACCATTCTACGAGCATTTAATAGTTTATTTTGGTTAAAATTGTATTTATATACTCGTTTTCACTAATACAGGTAACTTTCGTACCTTATTCGGTTAGCATTAAGTATTTATATTCGGTTTCACCAACCTACGCTAACTCTAAGCCATATTTTGGTTAGAATCACTCATTTATACTCGTTTTGGACAGTTTGTGAGCATTTGATATATTATTTTGGTTAAAATGGTATTTATATACACGTTTACACTAATCTAGGCCGCTTTTTTTTTACCTTTTTCTATTATAATCATGCATCAATACTCTGTTTTATCGTACTAAGTTCGTTCTAAACCATATTTTAATTAGAATCACCCATCTATAACCGTTTTCACCATTCTATATTTCGGTTAGAATCATCCAATATATACTCATTTTTATTATTTTACGCTCATTCTAAACAATATTTTGGTTAGAATAATTCATTTATACTCATTTTCACCATTCTACGAGCATTTGATACGTTATTTCGGTAAGAATCATATTTATATATTCGTTTCAGCTAATTTAGGCAACTTTCGTACCTTATTCAGTTAGCGTTAAGTATATATACTCGGTTTCACCAACCTACGATCACTCTACGCCATATTTCGGTTAGAATTACTCATTTATACTCGTTTTAGACAGTTTGTGAGCATTTGATACATTATTTTGGTTAAAATCGTATTTATATACTCGTTTACACTAATTTAATACATTTTTTATTTTTTTACCGTATTTCTATTATAATCATGCACCAATACTCTGTTACACCAAACTACGTTCGTTCTACACCATATTACATCTATACTCATTTTGTCCATTCTATATTTCGGTTCGAAACACCCCATATATACTCGTTTATATCAAGTACGCTCATTCTAAACCATATTTCAGTTAAAATTATTCATTTATATTGATTTTCACCATTCTACGACCATTTGATACGTTATTTCGGTATGAATCGCATTTACATACTCGTTTCCACTAATCTAGGCCACTTTTATACCTAATTTTGGTTAGAATCACTCTTTTATACTCGTTTTCACCATTATACGAGCATTCAATATCTTATTTAGGTTAGAATGATATTTTTATACTCGTTTACTCCAATCTATGCGACTTTTTACTTATTTCTATTAGAATCGTGAATCTTTACTCGGTTTCACCAATCTACGCCCATTCTACACCATATTTTGATTAGAAATACCTATCTAAGCCTATTTTCACCAGTCTACGAGCATTTAATACTTTATTTCGGTTGGAACCATATTTATATACTCGTTTCCGCTAATACAGGCAACTTTCGTACCTTATTCAGTTAGCATTAAGGATTTATAATCGGTTTTACCAACCTATGCTCACTCTAAGCCATATTTCGGTTAGAATCACTCATTTATACTCGTTTTGGACAGTTTGTGAGCATTTGATGTATTATTTCGGTTATAATTATATTTATATACATGTTTACACTAATCTAGGCCACTTTTTTGTTTGTTTATCTTTTTTATATTATAATCATGCACCAATACTCTGTTTTACCAAACTACGTTCGTTCTACACCATATTTCAATTAGAATCACCCATCTATACTGTTTTGACCATTCTATATTTCTGTTAGAATTACCCCATATATACTCGTTTTTATCATTGTACGCTCATTCTAAACCATATTTTGGTTTGAATCATTCATTTATACTCACTTTCACCATTCTACGAGCATTTGATACGTTATTTCGGTAAGAATTGTATTTACATACTCGTTTTCACTAATCTAGGCCACAACTATACCTAATTTTGGTTAGAAAGAAAGGCTCTATACGGACTCAAACAAGCCCCACGTGCTTGGTATGAATGTCTTAGCTTCTTTCTACTTGGAAATAATTTTTTAAAAGAAAAAATTGATACTACTATTTTTATAAAATCTTCTGCTAATTCTTTATTATTAGTACAAATATATGTTAATGATATCATATTTGGATCCACTAATGAGATGCTGTGTAACGAGTTTGCTAAGTGTATGCAGAGTGAATTTGAGATGAGCATGATGGAAGAACTGATATTCTTCATAAGATTGCAAATCAGGCAAGATTCACAAGGAACGTTTATCCATCAGGCTAAGTACACGAAGGATTTGCTCAAAAAGTTTGACATGGACAATGCAAAGCCTATCAGAACTCCAATTGAAACATCCACTAAACTTGACCTTGATGAAAGCAGTAAACCAACAGACATACGTAAGTATCGAGGTATGATTGTTAGTTTGTTATATCTAACTTCTAGTCGTTCAGACATTATATTTATTGTATGTCTTTATGCAAGATATCATGCTAATCCTAAGGAATCACATTTGTGCGTAGTTAAGCATATCTTTAGATACCTTAAAGGAACTTTGTCGATATGCTTATGGTATCCCAAAACTACGTTCTTTGACCTTGCTGGTTACTCGGATGCTAATTTTGCTGGATGCAAAGTCAATCGAAAAAAGCACCAGCAGCACCTGTCATTTTTTACGAAAGTCTCTAGTCTCCTGGTTAGCAAGAAACAAATTTCTGTTGCATTATCAACAACTGAGGCAGAGTATATCACTATAGGGAGTTGTTGTGCTCAAATTTTGTGGATGAAGCAAACCCTAGAAGACTTTATTCTGCACTATAAGAATATTCCTATTCTCTATGATAACACTAGCACCATTAATTTTACCAAAAATTCAGTATGCCATTCACACACTAAGCACATAGAAATCCGTCATCATTTTCTAAGGTATCATCAATTACACGAAGATATTTGTTTAGAATATATGGACGCGGAACATTAATTAACAGACATCTTTACTAAACCTTTAGCTAAAGATCGATTCAACTTTATCCGTTGAGAATTAGGTCTTTTGGATTCAGATAAAATATAAGAATCATAAGATGCTTTACAAATTTTTTGTTACATTTTTTAAAAAGTTTTAAATTTTTTGGATACAAGCCGAAAGGGCCCTTCTGTCAAAAATATATAAATAACCTTAAGTGACACGGTATTTAAGTGTCTTCGGACCACCGTCAGCTGGGATTCGGCCCCTACAGCTACTTCAAGATGATTTAAACTCTTGAAAACGTACGATTTAAGTTTAGCACTTATTATTCTGTATTTATATCAAGTTAAGAAAGGCATAATATCGATTAAAGTTACATTGAGATTCTGGAAATAAATGTCAACAGAATTCGGACCGAACTCGGGCCGAGCTCGGACCAAACTCGGTTAGTTTAATTCCAAAATATGCTATGTCATTAATCTTCTTCCTAATTTAGGTTTATGCTACTCTATTTATACATCTTTTTATGGCTCATTCATTCAGACCAACTAAAAATATCCTCTCCTCCATAAATAAACTTATATTTTCCTCCTACATCCTTTCCAAATGGCCCCTAAAAGGAAAATAGATTCATTTTCCAACTCTCTTTTCTGTCCCATTATGCCAAACATAGGAGAATTCGACGGTTTCACTTTTGAAGTCTCAAAATTCCAAATGATTGGTTTAATGACTTCTTTAATAAACACATCTGTCTTGGCCATCCTATTGATTTTTCTTCCCAACACAATGACTATCTACATATTCTTCAAAAACTCAAACTTGAAGAACTTGTTCAACCCGTACCAATATTTATACCAATGCTATTAACATATTCTATTTCAACTTAGCATATGAACATAATACTATTTCATCTAGAGTTTGCGGCATTCCAATTGAATTCGATGCGGAAGACTTGGGTAAAATCGTACACATTCCCGTTGATGGCAAAACCCTAGTCAGTATCACGCAAGTTCAATTAGATTATGGCTTTACTCTAAACTCTTTCAAAAATATCTTTTGTCACCCTCTTGAATGTCCACTTGGAAAATTTTATGCTGGATACTTGAATGGTCACTTCTTTGAAATGCATCGTATTATATTTTTAACTTTTCAACCTAAGAAGACTTACTTTGATGAAGTCTCTTATCTAGAAATATCAGCTTTATATCACTTGCATTTCGGCATTAACTTTAATGTTCCCCAGACCATCTTATCTTAAATGATTCTATATCGCAAGAAAGGGCGTCCACTACTATACGCCATGTACTTACCAACCATTTTTAGCTATTTTGACATTCTATTGGATACTTGTCCACATCTTGAGGAACCTTTATCACTCAATAGAGTTTGGAGAATTGAGCCAACTATGCTTCTACCTTATAACTCACCATCAAACTCCAACACTCATCATGTTGATTCTGTCCCTCATGTTGATAAACAACTGCAAATCATAGAGTCTATTTTCAATTTGTTGCGTGATCGCTTCCACAAAGAAGATATACACAATCGTGCTACTGATCATCGCCAAACACTTTAGACTCAGGCTCTTGGCAATACTTTGATAGACATCCAGTACACCGTATCGAAGCACCCAGCCAGACCTTTTTCGATTCTCTGGAATCCGAATCAACAAAGATTTTGTATTGATCACCCCTATGTTCAGCGACGTTTGGATCTAGCTGATGCCTTCTTTGATCCAAACAGAATAGTTGAACTTGATGATGAAGATGAAGAAAATGACAACTAGTTACTCAATAGATTTGAATGTTTAAAAAGTATACTTTTAGATGCTCTACTATAATGTTTCAACTACATATCTGCTTTTGTATGTTTTTTCTCAAATAAATAAAGTTTACAGTAATTTTCTTTTGTTATTATATGTTATCCTATATACACTTTACTCTCTTATTTTTTTTGTCATCTCACTGATTTTGGGTGAGGGTGCCATTTCGATCAAATGACAACGGAAGAGAAAGACATACATGATACTAGCATACAAGATGATACTTGACATACGTTGCCTTCAGCATATCAACTGCTCTACAGTTACGGAAGAGCCTTGCATATCAAAGACTTGCAGTATCATTCATAGTTTGTCAATTATCAAAATAGGGGAGATTGTTGGCAAATCCAGTCCCAGTCAACTTGATTTTGATAGTTAACTAAATAATGCATTGATATGTCGCAATCTGAAGCATCAATATTGCTATTACATATCGTCTATATTGCGTCTATTCAAATATAATCTTTTATTTATTTGAGTCTAGGATTGATATAAGTTGAGTCCTACTGGCAAATCAAAGTACCTATACCCAGAAACCTAGTCCGCTCAAATAAATCAAAGAACCTATCCACCAAATAAGGCCACATTCATTAACAAAGTCTAACATACTTAGAAACAGAACTCGGGCCGAATTCATGCCGAACTCAGACCGAACTCGGTTACCCTTTTGGTATAAAATCAAGCAGTTTAATAAGCTCCTAATTTCCTGGCCCAACGGTTAGAAATTTGAATTAAACCCTATCTGAATTCTGGCCGAATTTTGTTTGCCAACACACTATAAATAGGATTGGATTTCTACATTCCTACTCATTCAACCATTCTTAAATCTTCTATCCTATTGTGAGCAAACATCTAAGCCTTAACTTTTCTATCTCCAAGAGCAACTCTCTAACCTTCCTAGTGCCAAGTGCGATCTCGGTCTAGAAGACTACAGAGTTGTAAAGATCTTTGTTCCATCAGTTACTCTCTCTCTCTCTCTCTTGCTGTGATGTTGCGAGAATTCGAATCAAACCTCATGGTGTAAAAAAGTGGCAAGCCTTCGGATCAAAGCTTGTGATTCACTATTGATGATTATAGTAGATAAAACTCCGAGCTTGAGTTCTCGGGACTGGACTAGTCCTCTCAGAGGGAAACTAGTATATATCTTGGTGTTTGTGTTTGCTTTCTCTCTCTACTTTATTGTTTTACTTTACTGTCTTTATATACACTATTAGTTAGCAAGTTCCTTCATTCTGATAATCTTTAATTGGGTAGATTATTCTGCTGCACTCTATTCACCCCCACCCCCTTAAAGTTGCTTTATAGTCCTTCAGTGATATCCTAGTATTAATTAACTCTTAACCCAACACCCCTTACTGATACGCTGATATCAGTATTGAACATTCCAAACTTTACTTCAATAGACAATACCAAAGTTTGGTACTGGCCACACCCACTCATCTATCACACATTAATTGTGAATACTGCCTAACTCCTCTAATCTCATCACCCGTGCCCTCTTTACTTGATACTCATCCTTAACTGGTACTCTAGTACTTCATCCTAGATACCTTGACTTAGAACTCCTAACCCAAATACTTAAGCCCCCTCCACTGATACAGTTGTATAAGTCACTCACCTATTGTCTATCTCACTTTGACTTATCACCAGCTTACACACACAAACCCATATTCTCAGGATACATCCAAGGCTTCCCCCCTGAAGACTGACACTACACCCACTGAACACTGAACACATGAGTAAATTCCCCTTACTAACGTACTACACATGTATCACTCTACCCCCAACCATACTTATATCCATACACACAGACCTTAACAGACACCAACCCACCTACACTTTCCAATTTTTGGTCTGCACACCATGTATCATGCTAAAACTTCTATCCATTTTCCCCCATTCACCTACTGGCCTGCAACTCAACTGTGTCAAATTCCTCCTTCAAGGCAACAACAACAACCTAATAACAGTAGCAACACATCAGTTGCTCTACACCTCCCTTTATCACATTAACACCAACAACACATTACAACAATACAGCAACCAGAACAACAGTTACTACTTACCTAGATGTTGTTATTGGTTCAAGGTACCAGAGTACCTTCCCCCTAGCCTGCACATGGCCACCTCCTACTACACCACCAATATTAGTTCACTGACAATGCACCTTAGTGTCTAAGCCCTGCATTACCTGCAGGTTTTATGACAGATTTCTATACACCCCCAAACTCCCTCATACTGACTGCTACTACCTGCAGTCAAGTCCAACTCCCATAATTGCGTAAAACCTGGCATTACTCTAGCTCCTCCTTGTTATAACTGCTGTTAATACTTCTCCTTTTGGCAACTGCCACTTAAGGCCACCCTAAGTAGCTCTTGCTACTTCTTTGACTAATTACAGTTCCTCCTTGGCACCTTGCATCTTACTACACCCACACTCCAAGCACAAACCCACAATCATACATATATGTATGGTTATATACTCATACATATATACACCCTTATATATAAATATATATACACTTATATATCAATCTAGCACTTAATGTAAATGTAAACACATACAAAATAACAAATACTTGGTGTGCATGTCACTACCACATTTTCTAGGAAGGGTATTATTAGATGTTAGATCTAATTTTTGGACTTCGTTAGTGGACCTAACTAGATTAGACTAAACTCATGGACCAACATAATTCTAATTAGATTGAGCCCAACAAACAAGCCCAATAGTTAGCCCATTCATTAGGAGGATGACTTAATTAGCTAAACCAATTAGATTAGAATCTTCTTTCCTTAATTAATTCTTTCATGACAAGCCCCAAGGGGTATTATGAACTTTTTATAGTAACTTGGAGTAGGAGGCAAGACCGGCCACAAGGGGAGGAGAGAGAGAGACCCTTTTCATCCATTCATTTCAATTCTAGATCTAGAATTTTTCTCTTCCAAATGTCTTTATTTCTACACCAATTCCTATCCAAATTCCTTCCCAATTCCTTCTTTACTCACCATTGGAGGCTATTGGAACAAGGAGGAGGCGAGGATCTACAAGGAGGAGGAAGGAGCACAAGTTGAAGGATCTTGACACTCAATTGGAGACTTACATTGGGAATCCATCTTCCAATAGGTACAATTTAGTTTTTTCTCTCTAATTAGAGTCTAAATTTGTAATTTAATCATTAGGAACCCTCCCATATACTAAGGCTACCCATAAAAAGTGGAATTATGTTCATGGGAGGCCTATGGAGAAAGTTATGTGATATTTTGTGTCAATTTTGGGGGAATTTTGAGATTGGCACATCTTGTGTTTGTCAATAGGTCAATTAGACCAAATTTATATGTGTTTGATTGTGTGAGACTAGTATCGTATCCATAATTGGATACGTATAGACCGTATCATGGCAATTTGGTGATAAGGATTAATTTAGGGATTTTCTTTCGACACGGAGGTTTGAGCATGTCACATTTTGACACGAGCACGTAGATGAGTAGCTAATTCTTCATGTTACTTCTAATTGATATTGGACTTACCCGTGTCCTTCTGGATACATTTGGTGTGGTGTTGGGGTCGTATCGCAAGTGTATCACAAAATGAGTGTGATACGGGGATAATGCACTCATTGTGTTTGAATTAATGCTTTGTATTCCATTGTACACTAAGTGTTAGTATGTTATATAGCTATTTGGCCTATACTACGTATATATAATTACTTGATGATATTTATATACATCATTAGTTATTTGCATAGTTATATACATGATGCATCTTGTGCTAAGAGAGTATGGTTACTATGTTGACTGTCATTGCTATATATATATATAAGGGTATATATATTAGTAGTTGGGTTGTTTACTCAAGTTTTCAGTGAGGCAAGGTAGATGAAGGGGACTCGGACCTATGCACTTGGTGCACAAGTAGAGAGCAGCAGCTAGCGAGGGCAGCTACAGCAACAACTAGCAGTAGCAGCTAGGCAAGGACTGTGCACCACTGCACAGTGCATTGTAGAAGCAACCATTCCAGCATAGTGCAAGGTTGTGATAGGGTATGCTGTTGCACGATAATGGAATGAGAGAGAGGTCTGTAGTGGAGGCTAGTGTACTACATTATGCACTCGAGCAGTGGTAGGTAATCGAGCAAATTGCCAATGTGTATCAGTCATGTAGGGGACTGATACTATGTACCAGTGAGGTGTGGCCTATATCACTTACTTGTATAATGCTAACAGCGGGTAACTCATGGGGGGGATACCCACTATGTAGGTGCAGCAGCCAATTGGGAGAACTTGGTTTCGGTTGGACTGTGGGTTCAGTCGGGTAACAGAGTGGTGAGTAGCAGCTAGCTATTGTCTTGCTTAATAGTTAGTTGTGTGCTAGTTTAGTCAGTGTATATGATTATTAACTTAGTTAGATGATAGTTAGTTAGTTAGTTATATATGAGTTAAGTAAATAACTGATTAGTATATATTTATATGCAATATTAGTTGTAGTATTATAGTGTATTGGTTAGAGAGATTGAATGTTAGTGAAAGTTAATGTTAATAGATAGTCGTGTTAGTTAGTAGATATTAGTTAGACTAACTATCAAGTTATGATGTAGTATGTTAGATGTTAGTTGGTTTATTGATGTTAGTCTAGGATTACCTTGTGATACCAAGGTAAATTGTTAGTTGTATGGTTGACTCAAGGTATTGGGTATTTGAATCAAGATGAGGGTAGCTAGCGTGATACCGTGTTGGCTCAAAGCCAAGGTATCCACTTAGTATTAGTTTTGCTAGGGATACTAGTATGTAGTATAGTTGTATAACTTATAAAATATTTTATATAGATATATATTACGTATCTTACGATACGGTATAGTGTTGGTATCCCAATATCATAATATAACAGTATAGCCTAGATACATAGCGTATGGACCCAATATCCTAGAGATGGACTCATACAACCTAGAAATAGCTAGTTTGACTAGTTTGACCTAGAGTTGACCTAGAGTTGACCTAGTTTGACTATTTTGACTTAGAAATGACTTTATGACCTAGAATTTGAGTAGTTTGACTTATTACCTTGTATTGATATAATATTCCATATTTAGGTCTTCGAGGCACCGTTTCAGACATCTTTGATACTGTTCACCGGATTCCAGGCAAGTACATTCTCTAATAGTTTCTCATTTATGATATCACCTATGTTTCTTGTATTTAGTGTAGATATCCTTGATTTCTTGACACGATGGTTACACGGATTGGTATATCCGGATCTCATCATGAGATATTATTCTTTGGTATTTATGGTATATCTTGTGCAAGCCTTGTTCCTCATTCTTCTTATACATGTACAGACATTGATTCTTGGGGAGACTAGCTACCTATCCAGTGAATCTCGTGTCATAACGTACCATGGTTGGATCCACTATACCAGTCGGGGCGGGAAGTATTAGTGTAGATATGTGATTATACCCTCCTTGTGAATGTCATTATGAGTGTTGTTCATACACTGCATGTGTGATTAACTAGGCCCAAATCCTTGTGCAAGTTCTCAAGCAGATCACATGTTGAAGCTGGTACTCACCCACATAGTAGTAGTATTTCTTGCTCACTTCCATGATGCTCATTTCTTGTATTTATTTCAAGTATTCCTATTTTGTATATCTCTTATACCTGTATATTCGCTCTATTTACTATTACATAGTTTATATCATTTATTGGAACTGCTGTTAGAGGTATACTTTACTCTTTTCTTGACTGGATATATTTTTGCCAAATGACACTCCTCTCCCAAATGACACTAAGGAGTGGTATCCCACTCACTACGTGCCTCAGGACGTAGTTTGGCTTAGAGCCATATACTTTGGCTCATGAGGGACTCATCTCGGTTGAGACAGACGACCCAGTACCCGTAGCTCAGTAGATAGATTTATTTGTACTGGATTTGTCTCCAGCATTGATGTTAGCATTTCTTATTATTAGATGACTCATTAGATATTATGTCTTGTGAGTTATATTTGACTCTTCAGTTCTTTAAATCATATCTGTACGATTGTTCCATCTTATAGATCTATGATTGAGTATTCATATTTTATTGTAGCATTATTATATCTTGATTGCTAGATAGATAGTTTACCCAATCAGCGTTCTACCGCCGATGCTGCGGCGTAGGCTTGACGTTGTTCACTACTCGCGTCCCTATACCGGGTGCGGGTCGTGACAGTGCACTACCCAAGTATCACACCATAGCTTATGACACTCTCACCAAACACTAATATTCTCTACCAAAGCTCATAGAACACATCCAAATCACCAAATATAGTATGAATAACATGTGTAATAGCTATTCTAATACAATATGGAGAATTTAGCATGCTAGAACCGAAAATAGATAAAAATACCCAAATCTCACTCCCGTATCATGGTGTATCATGATACGGACTCCCCGTATCCATTTGTGGATACGTAATCCATTTGTGGATACGTAACTAGTATCACAGAACCAATCTAAGTTTAATTAGATCTAATTAGTCTCATGACACACACTTGATGTGTCAATCTCGTAACTCCTCTTAATTGGATACAAATTACCATGTAGAGATTATAATAGAGGTCCTATGACCCTAGTTCTTGTTCATATGGGTAGTCTTAAGCCATAGGATGATTCCTAATGGTTAAATGCATGAATTCGAGTCTAAATTAAAGGGTGGATTCAAAATTTACCTATTGGGAGATAGATTTCTAATGAAATACTCAATGGACACAATTAGGACACAATTCTCCGTGACAACTTCTCCTCCTTCAAGTGCTCCTTGCAATCCAAGCTTCAATGCTTCTTAGATTATGAAATTGAGAGGGAATGAGAGTAATTAGGTTGAAATTTGTAGAGTGATGAATAAAATTGGGGAATAACACAATTGGGGATATAGAATGAAGTAAATTATGAGGAGGAGAGAGAATTTATCCCTCTTATGTGGTCGGCCCTATGCTTTCTCTCCAAGCAACACATAAAGTCCAATATGCCCTCATTAATTAGTCATGAGGGGTAATAATTAAGGGGTTAACTATGGAAGTTTCTAATCTATATGAAACTAATCTAATCTCCTTAATTAATTAAGGTAATGGGTCTAATAGGCATAGTCTAATATTGGGCTCAATTATATTTGACAACTAATGGTCCACTAATGACAAGGCCAAATAAACATAGGCTAGTCCACTAATAAATAATTAAATAGCACAACTCAATATAATTAATTACTAGCACATATATAAATATTTAATTACTAAATAATAATATGCTAAATGACAAGAATACCCTCATCTAAAAATGTGGTAGTGACACTAGTCTCTCGGTATTTTGGGACTGGGGCATGATATTAAGTTAGTCTATTACATTTGGAAGACTTAGAACGTTGTTTGGGTAAGTCGCCTAGCGGGGGGGGGAACCTAGACGTTGATGCTTCGGCAGTTTGGAAAGGATGATCGTGAGAAATAGATTGGTTCTAGCGATAGTGTGATTGAGGCAGAGAGTTCTTGGATATGTTTGACTCTCAGTCCATACCAAGCAAGACTTCAAAAATAGTTGGACAAAAGGTGGATAACGGTTGGAAGGAAGTGTGTTGCAGAAAACTCATAGCGATCGGACACGCAAGGTTTTGACGCAACGCATGTGCAGCATTTTTTAATACGAAATATTTGAGGAAATAAAAAGTATTACGGAGATTCATTATGATCGAATGCGCAATGACTCGATGCAATGAGCATGCCAAAAATTCAATACAAAACATATAAGAGATGGGATATGGTATGAATTAAGTTGAACGCAGAGATCCGTGGCAAAAAATTAGGTGTTCAGAAATAGTGCATGTGAATGAATTTCGGTAATGGACGCTAAGACAAGTTCAGTCAGAGGTATAAAATAGTTAGTATTTTGGGAACAAAGTCGCACCCGCAACTTATTCGACTTCGTTATCACTAAGCTTGGCTGAAATACATATATTTCGGGGATACCTAAAATATGTGTACGAATCCAAACTAAGGGATATGCTGAACTCGAATGGAGGTGTAGGAAAGCGATGTGGAGTTAAAAAATTTGTGCGAGTGTTGCACACGAAACAGAAACCGTAAATTTGAGGCAGTATTTGAAATAAAGGTTTGTATTATAAAAAAATAAATGAGTATAAGTTTTGGTTCGAGGATGAACCTTATTTTGAGTGGTATATTATGTAATGCCCCACTCCTTATGGTGCATTACGCCGAGTCAGAAATTGGAAAGAGGCATTGAATTGGTTGCATTACTTTGAGTTGAATTTGGGAACAAGTATTAATTCGGGTTTTGGTTTCATATACATGCTTTTACGCGGAGACTTTCTAAGGTCGATTATTTGCCCTGATGTGGGCAGAAGCACGGAGTCAAGTATCATACAACAGAATTAGTGGACTAGTTCAGAGAGGTGCAGAGATAGCGAGACTTAACGATGGTGTAGTCTTCCTTTAATCCGATCGGGTCGAGTGACTGAGAAGCACGGGCTACTCGAATGGTTATACCAGTTAAGTAAATCATGCTTCGTATCAGACTACTAAAATTGGGGATAGGCTGTATCGACTCAGGTAAAGTGATAGACTGTGTTGACTCTGTAGAACGATAGGCTGATGAGTATAAGGTGGGCGGGCCCTGACCCTTCTCCTCTGCTCCTTCATGTTTAATAAAATATATCAGTTGCGTACTAGCGATCTCATAGATTCAACGTGCATGGTTCAGAGAATATAAGTTGTAACATAAGTTGAACACTAAGATAGAATATTGAAATAAAGTGTATCGAAGCATGCATCAAGAGCACGAGTATCGAACAAGAATCATAAGAATGCTTCATAAGTGAAGCCGACAGTTGTGGTTCAAGATCACAGAATTATCAATAAGGGATACAATATCTCAAGAATCGAATGGGGACATGGTGCCACGGAACTATCATTCAGGGATAGGGCACCATGGAGTATTATATCGGAAGAAGAATGGTGCCACAGAACTATCATTCAGGGATAGGGCACCATAGAATCCTATATCGAGAAGCGACATGGTGACTTAGTTGGAACCTACGGGTAGTCCAACCGAAACAACAATCAGAAGAGTAGTGATGCCACGAGGATGTTTTAGTAGGGTGAGTCGACACGTACCTCACCATACTTATATTTTGAAATGTAGAGCGAGGAGACACGTACCTCATTGTACTTACAAAGTAAAGCAGTGCTAGTATTGTCACACTCGTTCCCAGATTTTGTATTCTTGAATTTGTGATATTTAAAAAATTTCTTGTAGTTGTATTCATGTTGTATTTACATGTTGGTTCCTGTTAAATATGTTATATTTATTTAATTATATTCATGTTTATTGTAGGAGACTGCCCGAGACTAGTAGTGAACACCTTGGAAATTGTCATGTACCCATGCTAGGATTCATATATAGGATGGATACTAGACCCAGTTCACTCTTGGAACCACTAAGCCTATTTTGGATGGTTGAGATTTGATTGGAGAGTGTTCCGACTTAATCTTAGGGCTAACCTAATTTCTCCACTTGATATATATATATATATATATATATATATATATGGTTTTCTCTCTCCTCTCACATTCTTCCTCATTTTTAATTCCCTTCTTCTTTCTTCTTTCTTCTTCCTCCTTCCCTCAAGAGCTCCCCTTGATCGAAACCCTAGACCTAGCCCTAGACTTGGTTCTAGAAAGGGGTTTGTTAGTCCACCAAGGCAAGTACATCTTGCTCAAAGTGGTGAAGCCATAAAGTTTCAAATTTTTTATATGATTAGTAAATTAAAATATATTTGATAGAAAATGTTCTTCTTGATTTTCTTATTAGTTTTAGTTCTTTGAGTTTTGGTTTTGATAAACGGTTTTGAGTAGATATGAGTTTTAAATTTAGGGTTTTCATGGGTTCCAAAAGTTTTCTTGATTTTGATCTATTTAAACATGGTATTTTAGAAAAATATTTTTTAAGTTGATGGAGGACTTTATTTTAAATATTTTGGCTTTTGTTTTACTTAATTCGGAGTTAAAATAAAGTTTTTATGAACAAAATAATTTTTGAAAATTTGGAGCTTTTTTGCCATGGCTGAACTTGCTGTCTGGAGAAGATGAAGTTCTCATGTGGCCAGCGCATTATGCGATCGAGACTTCCTTTTGGCATGATCCTTATATGGTTGGACTCTTTGTCGTATAGCCAACCAGCATGTGTCCATCTTGTTGGATGCATGATTGACCATTACACAAGTATTCTGGAGCTAATCCTTGAACCCTTGTGTTTTTACTCGCTAAACGAATGAGAAATTTGCTAAGTCCAAGAGACCTTTATGCGGCATCAACCTCCATGCGGCACCGGCCCATATGCGGCAAGCAGGCATATGCGGCAAGCAGAGCATGCGGCCACTTTCCTTCGGACGCATGACTCTAATTATTTGGCACATCTTTTTATGGTTTTTGTCTTTTCTTCCTGACACTTTATGGCATGTCACATCTATCACTTCAGTAACTTCACTGACAGACATTTAATGCATGTCACTTTGGCACTTGTTCCAAGGAGTGGACTTTGCCTTAACGCTATGCGGCACCGACCCCTATGCGGCACCTGCCTAATACGACAAGCAGTCCATGCAGCCTGGGGCAGCATGCGACCAGCTCGTCCATACGGGCAGTTGCTCATGCGCCTGATCAGTGTATGCGACATATCCCATGGGGCAATTCATGCGTGCACTTCTCATGCACATATGTGATCCTATGCTACCCTAGTAATCTATGTACACGTTTCCAATTTCTTGGGTTTAATTATTTTATTTGGAATATTTCTTACGTACCATATGTGGTTGATCGTGGCTTCTTGCTTGTGTTATTCTAAGGAAGAGTAGACTTAGTAACCAGACTATGCTAGACCTAGCTATGTGCTGGAACTGACTATGTGCATAGTATGATTATATGTTGTAGTAGACCATATGGCAACCCGGAGTAAACTCAGATTAGTAGTTTAACTTATTCTTTTATTTGTTGAATAGAGTGAGGGGCGTAGTTCTGCTCGGGAGACGATATGCAATTCCAGTCCTTGTTTGGTTTAAGAATTGTGGATCTGCTCCAGAGTAGTTCACACGTTTTCCCTTACTTACATTCGGCAGCAAAATTATTAATTCAAGGAGTTCACATCATACATTTAGGCTTCCAAATGATTGATAGTATGTGTACCTAATTTGAAGAGATTATATTTTTGACCAAGTGTCCCAATGTGATAAGACTCATACGACCAACTATAAGTTTGGTGGTTCGACCCAATTTTTTGTATCTGTGCTGATACAATTACTATGTGCTACGTGTACATGTATTATAATGTGCACTGAGGTACGACATAACTTGCTATGTGCTATGAGATTACATATTTTGGGTTGTGCATCAAGAATGCCTCATATTCTAAGTGACATATGACATTATTATATTATTTCCCCAGCACGGGCATGGTATGTGGGTCAACAACCATAGCGTAGTTAGGATATTTGTTTGATAGATTTATTGTATTACACTTGGAGGAATCCAGATTTGGCTCTCGAGCAACAATGTGCATTCGTACCTAATATACACGTACCACGGTACGTCATCTAAGAAGGAAGATCGTGTAACCACGACACGATATTCTAATAACAATAGGGCTAATTAAGTAACTGAACTTGTAGAGCATAGGGAGAGAATGGAATCTCGAGATTATGTGTGGTAGCTACTGGTAGGACATATTTTCTAGGGCGTCATGTTGGTCCCCAACAGATACCGTATATCATCTACAGTAGTAGAGTGCAGTATATATATATATATATATATATATATATATATATATATATATATATATATATATATATATTATTACATGATTACTTGTGCGATGGCCGTATGAGGGACTGGTGCTCACATACTATGTGCTATGCGTTTATTAGCTCGGCCAGCCTGCCTCACCATCAGTATGATCTGAGGATTCCAATATTGCATTATTCTTCTAAGTTAACTCAGACTCCATATAACAAGCCGTAGGATTGATTGGCCAATTTAAAAGAGTATGTGCTTGTAGTATAGGGACATAAACTATTGTGGTATGACGGTTCAACCATTGTCCTTGTTTGGTTGTAGGGTTGCACCAATGTGTCACAATAGGTCATGTACCAAAGCTGCATATTATGTCTATATTTTAGCTTGTATTATGGCATGTGTGTCCTGGATTATATTGATGTGTTGTATCTTCGTCGTGTTCATAATTGGTGAGTCTTACCCTGTCTAAGAGTTGTACAATACCTCTTGTCCTTGTTTAGTTGTAGAGGTATCCTACTACTCCGATAAAAGGTTATACGCTTGTAGTTATGGCACGAATTTCCTATTTTATGTACTTTATTGGTTTTTGCTTTATTTACTTGTGCTCTTTTGTGGTACTTGCTATCGGGGCCTGACCCCGCTAGTTTTGTTTGGCCAGGTTTAGTAGTAGAGCCCGAGGATCCTGTCCTGTATCTGACCGATGGCGTACACCAGGAGGATGTCTGCCGAGGAACTTGAGTGGATTTCTTCTTCTCCACTGTGAGTATTATTTTGTATTACCTTTTTGGCATTTAGCCGACGGCACCTGTTAGCTGGTTCATCTGGACATTAGTTTCTCTATATGATTGTATATTATTCAGACCACGGCTGACTCACAGTCATGTAATCTTGATAATGTACTAGTGTACCATCATGTATAACTAGTTTTATGATCATTCTGATAGAGCGTCAAGGATGCCTAACTGCTTTATCTTACATGCTCATTCTTACTATTTTTTTGTTAATGATTGAAACATAGAGATCCTTGACCCTAGGTGACTTGATTGTAGTATGCACCCCCTTGTCTTTAGACAACCTTAGCACATTGCAGGTTACTTTAGTTTTTTGTAAGGTATGGTTGGCTGAGTCACACCCCCACTCTCCAGTATTCTGGTTCTTGAGCGTGACAAGGTTTTAGTAGTGGCCCATACAGGTCTGTCTTTTCAGACTTGTGGGGTATCTTATTCTAGGAGTCTCAATCAAAAATGTTTCCTTTGATATCCCGAATTCGTCTTCGTCGACACCGAGCTTGAACTATCAATAGTTTGCTTCCTTTTTCTTTATGTCCTATCATTTGATGTCTTGGTGTCATTTTTCTTCAGGGGCACCTCTTCTTCGCCTGTTAGAGTAGAAGATATAGTAGAACAGCTAGCAGATCTAGATCCCATTAAGTGCCAGTAAGAGATAGTACTTCCTTAAGATCAGCTTCGAGTAGAGCCAATGGGTGGGCAGCATGTACCAGAGATCCCAGTACTCCCAGCCGTTCCAGTAACACCAGCAGCACTTGATGCCCCAAAACTGCTAAAATTTATCAAAGGTATGATAGCTACATAATAGCATCAGATAGTAGTGCAGCAGCACCAGTTTTTTCAACAATAGGAGCAGAACGTCCTGTTAAACCAAGGACTGCAAACGGCTCTAGAGGAAAGCGAAGAAGAAGATTATGGGACGTCATACAGATTTTGTCGACTCAACTCGAGCTATTTTTATGGAACAGAGGATACTATTACGGCGGATGCTTGGATTCAAGACATTAAGACGATCATGGCGGCAGCTAAGATTCCAGCAGAGGAGCAAGTCGACCAAGTCCGATTATAACTACAAGATCTTTCTCGTGACTGGTGGGCGACCAAGAAAGTCGGCTTGAGGCATCCTATCTTTTAGGACAACTTCAGGACCAGGTTCAAAGCCAAGTATTTCAGAGCAGTGGCGCAGTACGAGCTGCAACAGAGATTTATTGATCTCAGGCAATCCGGCATAACAATGGATGGATATGCAGCAAAGTTCTGCAGGCTAAGCAGGTTTGCTCCAGCCATGGTGACGATGGAGCAAGCAAGGAATATGAGCTTCCTACAAGGGCTTTATCTCGAGATTCTGTAACTAGTTGAAGGACATGACTACCCCTACATTCGATGCCGTGTTGATAGCAGCCAGGAGACATGAGCTTACCATCCAGAGGTTAGCTTCGAGAATTGGAGGGCATAAGAGGTCTCATGCCCATAACACAGGTGAAGGACCAGCACCCGACATTCATATTCATGATTTGGCACAACGAGGGTCAGTGGCATCAGATGAGACAATGACAACTTGGCAACAACAGCCGACACAACATCAATAACACCCGATGAATCCGGTAGGATGTACCTATTATAGCAAAAGAGGTCACACTCAGGATATATGTAGGATGGCAAGTGGAAGATGCTTGAGGTGTGGGAGTTTTGGCCACATGATATCTACTTGCCCACAAATGCAGAGGCAGAGAGGACCATATCAACAATTATAAAACCCCTAATCCTAAAAACCATATTAAGTATTTAATTAATTATTTAATTGAATTGTAGAATTTATTAGTTAAATAGAAGAAATAAAATTTATTTAATTTTTATTTTAGGTGTTTGTGCATTTAGGGGATTTATGGAGAAATTATAATTTTTCCCTAATTAATTCCATATAGGGGACCCTGTGGACAGTTGATAGCTTAATGGTATATACTAATATAAATTCTAAAATTTTCTATGTATATATATATATATATATATATATATATATATATATATATATATAGTTTAAATAGAAAGGAATAACATAAATTAGAAATTAGAATGGAAAATAGAATTTAGAAATAAAGAAAGAAAAAGGAATTAGGTTAATGGTTTAAACCCTAACGAACTCTAAACCCAAACCCACCATTTCTTAAACCCGCAACCCGTCAGAGCCTAGCCCGGCCCGCTTGATACATGCAAAACAAGCAGCAGCAGCAGTGGCTAATCTCTTCCCCTGCGCACAGCGTTCCGCGAACCCGATGTCCCTATATATAGATATATATCGTTTCTCCCATAAAACCCTAACCCTAGATCATCTCTCCTCCAACCACCCAGAGCCGCGCCGCCTAGCCTCGACAACAGAGCCGTCGCTTCACCCAGCCAGAGAACCGCCGGAGTTTCCCCGCCGTCGACCGCGACACCGCGCTTACACAGCAGAACTAGGCAGCGTACCTGTGTTCAAGCCATATTTCTCGTCTCCTCGCTCAACCAAACTCGACCCCATCTTCACTGATACGTTCATGACTTAACCCCCTTCCATACCTGCGTGTTAGTTTACCTCGAACAGCGCATAAACCTAGGCAAAAATAGCGACCAAGTTGGCAAAAAATGATAACTTTTGGATATCACAAAAAACTGCTGTAACTACCTATGTTCACAGACTCGTATCTCCCACCAAAGAGATCCAATTTCGATTTTTTTTTGGTATGCGGAGACCACCTAACCTAGTTTATTTCCTGTCAAATACAATAATTTATTTATTGTTGTATGTAGAATTAAATCAGGTAGAAAATCATGAAAACCTATTTTTTTCTAAATTCTAAAAATTGTGATACGGAGTGTGCCCCGCCAAACGGGACCGCCCCGTCGTGTACCAAGTGTACCAAAAGGTGCGCGCTGTATACCCAGATGTGTGAGCTTTTACGGAAACTGATTTGGATGCGTGTGCGCGTCAGAATCATCCCGTATCCGTGAAAATTTCCCGTATCGCAATTTTTGCAAAAGTCCTCATTTAGTGCATGCTCGTCAGAATGCGACAAAACTTGCGCCACTGGACTCGTGGTATCGCGCTGGTCCTGTGACCCAATTTTTACGTAATTCTGAGACAGTTAACCAAGTCGTCAATTGGCAGGTCCCGTAGTTCTTTTTGGGCAACATTGTGTTCGACTCATCGGAATCCATATTTGGACATACCGTTGAGTTCGTACTGACTTTTAGAGTTGGTTTGACCTATAATTTGTCCCATTTAGAGACCGTTACCCCTGGCACACTTTTTGGTGCAAAGTGGGCCACACTGGACCCCACTTTGACCCGAAATTACTATTTTGCTCCTGTGTCCAAATTGGACAAAAAGGGTAGTATTTTTTAGCTATTTTGTTAATTTCAAAAATATTGGTGATGTCTATTACAGTATCCGGAGACGTTTGTTTGGAGACCTTAGTTCCTGATCCCGTGTCCTTGACATCTGGACGTTACATTTTGCAGCTCTCTTGTCAGGCAAGTATACCTTGTCATTGTACTGTTATTCATATTTTATATGTTGCATGCATCTTTATTTTCTGTCTTTAGTTCATATATTTTAACTGCTATATAAAATATGCGTCTAAGAGAACTTGGGTGCAACGACGGTGTCGTTGTGATTTATTTTATTATGTATATGCAGTGACCTTGTTTATGAGACCGCCCCATTATCATGAAGCATCATTAGGTTTCATTGGTCGTGACACAGTTATTACACGAGTTGTGAGTCTCATATAGATCACGGACTGCGCGACAGGTCTGGCCTCCTGTACGTATGGGTCGTTCGTTAGGGATAACTGTTGTTAGAAACTTTGTATGCTAGTAGACCTAGCAGTTATTGGAGGTATTATCGTGTCATGGAGGTGACATGCTTAGAGCATGGGGTGGGAAGAACAACAAGTAAGGCATTTGGGCTCCTTTGCACTTTTTTCCTTATGCGTCCGGATTCTCCGTCGGAAAAACGGGTGGTGATGACCACTATATATTATATATTATCAGGCGGCCTTTGCCGTTCACGACATGCTTTGTAGGCCCCTGGATCTCCAAGAGAACCATGCCAATCCCATTTTTAGCCAGATAGCCTACTTGGTGGAAAGTTGTTCTCAAACTGCATTCACTTAGACGGTTAGACGACCCATTGGATATTTATTTCAGTACTTTATTGGCATACTTTTATGTATCTTGTTATGTCCCTCTGAGGACCTGGCCCTTCCAGGTGTAGCTGTTCTTGAGTATTCGCAAGAGCGCAGATTCAGATGGTTACATATGTTTCGAGGAGGTCTTCTCTTCAAGCCCCGTGGTTGTTAGTTGATATTCTTATATTGTGTTTGTTGTGTTGTACTTATATATTCTAGTTTGGCAGTGGATTTGTTTCCATCCAACTATCATCTTAGATACTTTTTATTGAGATATAGTTTTATAGATATTGGTTAATTATTTATATATGATTCTGTGGATGAGATTTAGATTGTACCCTGCGACTTATGATAGATTTATACCACTTGTGGATTTGATATTCATAATACAGCGTACGCATGTGTTATGGTTTCCATATATTGGAGTTGTCATATCCATGCGGCTGGCATGCTTACGTGTCCTAGTCCTACATATTTTTGGGACTGGGGCGTGACATATTTTTAGTGGTGGCCCATGCAGGTCGAGAGCATATTGTCTCGGTTACGTTACTGTACCGAGCAAGCCTGCAAATAGGATTAGAATATAGGATCTCATCCACTATTGACTATGACTTGCATTCTTCCAATCTGTTCTATTTAAATAGTTGCATCATGCTTGATTCGTGTACTTCCCTAATAGTTCCTTGAGTATAGCCCCCTCTTAGAATATAGAAGTCCCTGTTGTTAGATGATAAGTAGGGTAACCTTCCTATTAAGAGTACAACTAGAGTGTTGACACACCACTAAGTTTAGAATATCTAGTGAACCCTAGAATTTCTTATCTATAGATTGGTTTACCATTACCCCTTGATGTATTATGAAGACTTGAGAGTAGTATAGACACTACTAGAGTTAGTTAGAAGTTTTACCATAATGTTTGACCCTAGTATTGAGGAACCAATAGAAAACCAAAATTGAATATTAGGACTGAACCTAACCTTCATAGTTAGATAGTATTGGAGAACTATAAACATAGATCATTGTCTTATTATTAGTAGACAGCACCTTAGGAAGCCTAGAGGAATGTAATCAACACTCTTTCCTTGATCATACCTCGAACATAGCAACTAGCATATCACTCCCCCTTGGAAAACCATGATGCTATCTAGAGCCCTCTATTTTAATTTTATATATTGTTCCTCTGCGACCTTAACGTTCGCTAATTGCGCGATAACTAAATTATGTTCTTCTTTTTTTCATCTTTCAACTCGTGCTACCTGACACTTCTGATTGTAGACCGAGTGATTTTATTCTATGTTAGGATATATAGTTTGCTAAGGTTATAGTTGTAATCTTGAATTTTAAAATTTGTGCTTAGTAGTTAGAACCTGATAGTTGAGTTGTTCATTTAGACTGTGATCATTATCCTTTAGTCGTAGATCCCGTAATTTGTATCCATAACTCGATACAAGTTATATACTATTTCACTGGAGAGCCAGTAACCCTTCCATTCTTAATGTTGACACCTTTATTCTATGAGCACTATGATTAAGACTTAAGATGACCATTACCTATATAATATAATAGGATACCCTAATAGGTATCAAGATCTTTTCTTCATATACCCCAATAAGAGTTTATACTTTATTTACAAGGACCGGGTTATTCTGAAGAATCCCCTCAAGGCAATTACAGTATTAGTTTATTGTTATAAGTTGGGTAGTATACCTCACCACCTAGTATCACATAGTCCTTGTGATCCATTGATGAAGTATAACTGAACGACATTAAATATATGTTAGCATAAGACGATAGTGTTTATTCAGACAGTAGAATTTAGAGGCCCATACCCTATTTGGTCGACTAGCGACTTCGACAAGGAGTTAGTATGACAACTGTAGAGATTGTAGAGTCTTATCTTTTTGTGAACTTGAATTATTTTGTACCTCCTTTAATCACAATCTAGCGTACTTATATTTGCTGTACTACCTCGACGTATGCTGCTATTATAGCCTAGTTTTGCAAGCTTATTCCTTATCGAGCTTGTTCGTGACACATGTATTATTAGAGTGCTACACTAATACATTGTTTAAATCAGAATCGGTGTATTAAGGTCTAGCTAACCTTAGTGCGCTTGGTTCGCTCTTCGCATGACTACTTTACATGGATTGAGATATATAGTAGTAGACGAATATACTTGTCCCTGGATATGTCTGACATATCGTATCGGTTACATAACTATACTGATACGAGCATGCGAATAAGGATTTACCAAATAAGATTTTAATCCACAACTGTCTTGACAATTTATATTGAATTCTTTAAACGCCTTCATCCCCATACTTCTATTCTATTACCTCTCCCTTGAACTCTTTATTATTGATCGCCGTCTTCCCTTATTTCGGAAAGACGAAACCTTGTACTTGGTATGAGTGGATACACAGAGAGTACTAGATATACCCATAGGCCAATCACATTATTTGGTGACTATCTTTTATAATTGATTAAGGGCATATCATATATGATATAATTGGTGTTAAAGTTTTGAGGATTGAATGACATGAGTAAATAAATTAAGGAATATTTTCCTTAAGTGTATAGTCTTATATAATGGATGGATAAATTCTAAGTTGGGTAGAAGTCGCATTGTTAATTTGAGGTTAAATTCTTTTAGATTGTGATCACGTAGGATTAGATTGAGAGATTAAGTCATTTTAAACGTGGAGAATTTTAGAAGAAGGAGTTAGATTATGAGTATTTAATGAATTTTGAAATCTTGATATGTCGGACCAAATATTTATACTTTAAGTACATGATTTAAATTTTGAATATTGAAGGTAAATCATCAATTTGAATTTTGAGGATAAATATAGAATTTCAGACTTGAACATTGGTGGATTGAATTTAAATTTTTTACAATTTGATGATTTAAATTAAGAGTTGAAATTTGATTGTTGGATTACCTATTTGAAATATTAAGGATGTGAATTAAATTTAAAATTTTGAAGAATACAAAAATTCATAAGTGAAAATAGGAATAATATTGGACTAGAATTGTTTTTTAGAGAAGATTATGATAGTTGAAGATCGTGATGTAAAATTTATATGCGTATTTAATTCTTGAAGATGTTATATGGATTTAATTTAAATTTGGATACTGATAATTTGAAAATGTGAGAAGAGATTACAATAGGTTAAATTTTGATTGGAACAGTGATTATTTTAACCTTGAAATGATTGCGATGGATTTGATTAGAATTTTAATTATCGCAAAGAGATTGCGATTGACTTGTCTTATATGCGAATGTGAAGGAATTAACAAATTATGTCGTATTTTAATTTTGAGAATGAAATTATTTTTAAGTTGGCAAGATTGTAAACCCCCTCACCTAAGATTAGGTCTACTTGGCTTAGAAAGAGAAACTAGGGCTAGTTTGTATCCAATTGGATACATGACACATTTTATTTAATTTGTAATATTTATATCACTTAGTGCACCTTACCGTTGCTTCGATAATTGGAGCACTATACTAGCCATTGCCTACCTACAAACTTCACATCCTTGTCCTAGACATGACCGCCTTCTATTCTGACCCTTGTGTAACTTATAAATATGCTCTCTTATGCTATATTTTAGTCGCACAATATTTATCGTGGACGTTATTATTTAATTCTAAATAATACGACTTTGTATCCTTGTGTATTCCAATCGAAATTAGAGACACAATCTTGACCTGTTTTGTACTACCCAAATTTTGACAATATTTTACTCTGAGTCCCCTATGCCCATGATACTTGTGCCCCACCTAATTTTAGCCCCATGTATTTCTAATTAATTCAAAAACACATTGCGCATTAATTTTAATTAATTCAAATTCTATCTTTGTGCAATTTTCCAATTGTTGGGCACTTTTATGCAAAAGTGTATTAAGGTGTCCACACCATTGAACATGACACTTGAAGAAACCTATTTTTCGTTCATGTGAATTTTCTCCATGATCTTTTGAATATGTAACGCGCAATACCGTCCCTCATTTAACCCTACCCTTGCATTTTAAACAATGCAATTTATAGCCCTCCAAATATTTCCATGGCAATTGGAAAATCATGGAGGTTAGGATGAAGGAAGGTACGGAATAAGCTGCAAATGTCTACCTTATACCATCCTTGACTTTCTATCGTGGCTTAGTTTTAATTTCGAGGACGAAATTTTTATAAGTTGGGTAAAATATAAAACCCCTAATCCTAAAAAACCGTATTAAGTATTTAATTAATTATTTAATTGAATTGTAGAATTTATTAGTTAAATAGAAGAAATAGAATTTATTTAATTTTTATTTTAGGTGTTTGTGCATTTAGGGGATTTATGGAGCAATTATAAATTTTTCCTAATTAATTCCATGTAGGGGACCCTGTGGACAGTTGATAGCTTAATGGTATGCACTAATATAAATTCTAGAATTATATATATATATATATATATATATATATATATATATATATATATATATATATATATATATATATATATATATATATATAGTTTAAATAGAAAGGAATAACAAAAATTAGAAATTAGAATGGAAAATATAATTTAGAAATAAAGAAAGAAAAAAGAATTAGGTTAATGGTTTAAACCCTAACGAACTATAAACCCAAACCTACCATTTCTTAAACCCGCAACCCGTCAGAGCCTAGCCTGGCCCGCTTGATACATGCGAAACAAGCAGCAGCAGCGACGGCTAATCTTTTCCCCCGCGCACAGCGTTCCGCGAACCCGTTGTCCCTATATATAGATATATATCGTTTCTCCCATAAAACCCTAACCCTAGATCATCTCTCCCCCATCCACCCAGAGCCGCGCCGCCCAGCCTCGACACCAGAGCCGTCGCGCCGCCCAGCCAGAGAACCGCCAGAGTTTTCCAGTCGTCGACCGCAACGTCGCGCTTACACAACAGAACTAGGCAGCGTACTTGTGTTCAAGCCATGTTTCCCGTCTCCTCGCTCAACCAAACTTGACCCCGTCTTCACCGGTACGTTCACGACTTAACCCCCTTCCAAACTTGTGTGTTAGTTTACCTCGAACAGCACGTAAACCTAGACAAACACAGTGACCAAGTTGGCAAAAAATGATAACTTTTGGATATCGCAGAAAACTATGGTAACTACCTATGTTCACGGACTCGTACCTCCCACCACAGAGATCCAATTTTGGTTTTTCTTTTTGGTATGCGGAGACCACCTAACCTAGTTTATTTTTTGTCAAATAAAATAATTTATTTGTTGCTGTATGTAGAATTAAATCAGGTAGAAATCATGAAAACCTACTTTTTCCCAAATTCCAAAATTTGTGATACGGAGCGCGCCCCGCCAAACGGGACCGCCCTGTCGTGTACCAAGTATACCAAAAGGTGCGCATTATATACCCAGACGTGTGGACTTTCGCAAAAACTGATTTGGATGCGTGTGCGGTCGGAATCAGCCTGTATCCACAAAAATTCCCCGGGTCGTAACTTTTACAAAAGTCCTGCGCATTTAGTGCACGCTCGTCAGAATGCGACGAAACTTGCGCCACTAGACTCTTGGTATCACGCTGGTCCTGTAACCCAATTTTTATGCAATTCTGAGACAGTTGACTAAGTCGCCAATTGGCGGGCCCTACGGTTGACTTTTTGGGCAAAATTGTGTTCGGCTCATCAGAATCCATATTTGGACATACCGTTGAGTTTGTACTGACTTTTAGAGTTGGTTTGACCTATAATTTGTCCTATTTAGAGACCATTACCCCTGACACGCTTTTCGATGCAAAGTGGGCCATACGTTGACCCCACTTTGACCCGAAATTACTGTTTTGCCATTGTGTCCAAATTAGACGAAAAGGGTAGTATTTTCTAGATATTTTGCTAATTTCAAAAACGTTGGTGATGTCTATTTCAACATCCGAAGACGTTTGTTCGGAGGCCTTAGTTCCTGATCCCGTGTCCTTGACATCTGGACGTTATATTTTGCAGCTCTCTTGCCAGGCAAGTATACCTTGCCATTGTACTGTTATTCATATTCCATATGTTGCATACATCTTTATTTTCTGTCTTTAGTTCATATATTTTAACTGCTATATAAAATACGCGTCCAAGGGAACTTGGGTGCAACGACGGTGTCGTCGTGATTTATTTTATTATGTATATGCAGTGACCTTGTTTATGAGACCGCCCGATTATCATGAATCATCATTAAGTTTCATTGGCCATGACACCGTTGTTATACGAGTTGTGAGTCTCATATAGATCACAGACTGCGTGACAGGTCTGGCCTTTTGTACGTATGGACCGTGCGTTAATGATAACTGCTGGTAGAAACTTTGTATGCTAGTAGACCTGGCAGTTATTAGAGGTATTATCGTGTCATGGAGGTGACATGCTTAGAGCATGGGGTGGGAAGAACAACAAGTAAGGCATTTGGGCTCCTTTGTACTTTTTTCCTTGTGCGCCCTGATTCTCCGCCTGAGAAACGGGTGGTGATGACCACTATATATTATATATTATCAGGCGGCCTCTGCCGTTCAAAAGACGACATACTTTGTGGGCCCCTGGATCTCCAAGAGAACCATGCCAATCCTATTTTTAGCCAGATAGCCCACTTGGTGGAAAGTTGTTCTCAAACTGCATTTACTTAGGCGGTTAGGCGACCCATTGGATATTTATTTCATTACTTTATTGGCATGCTTTTATGTATCTTGTTATGTCCCTATGAGGACCTGGCCCTTCCAGGTGTAGCTGTTCTTGAGTATTCGTAGGAGCGCAGATTCGGATGGTTATATATGTTTCGAGGAGGTCTTCTCTTTGATATTCTTATATTGTATTTGTTGTGTTGTACTTATATATTCTAGTTCGGCAGTGGATTTGTTTCGATCCGACTATCATCTTAGATACTTTTTATTGAGATCTAGTTTCATAGATATTGGTTAATTATTTATATATGATTCTGTAGATGAGATTTATATTGTACCCTGGGACTTGTGATAGATTTATACCACTTGTGGATTTGATATTCATAATACAGCGTACGCATGTGTTATGGTTTTCATATATTGGAGTTGCCATATCCATGCGGCTGGCATGCTTACGTGTCCTAGTCCTACATATTTTTGGGACTGGGGCGTGACAACAATTCCCAGCGTTGCCAGCTCCAGGAGCATTTCCGTATCAAGGTCCAGTTTTAGCAGTTCGGTCGTTAGCCCAACATCTGATGTTGACACAAGTACAGGTGTTTTACCAGAGACAACGTCAGTTTGGTCAGCAGAGACATCCTCATAACAAAGTTCCAACAGCACCGAGACGTGAGCAAGCGGAGTTTAGCGTGCTAGAGCAGATATTAGCAAAATATGGTCAAGTCGATGGTAAGATTTGAGTTCTTCCAGTTTTATCTATCTTTTAGGTCTCGTATATTCGGTGAGTGGAGATGATCTTTCATCTCACTTATCTGCCTTCGTATCTCATGATACATGATATATGTCATATGTCCCAACTACGAAGGTACGTCCTGGGCAGAGTCATATTCTTGACTAAGTCGTTGGTACTAATTAATCTCGAGACTTGATCCCTGTCCATTTTAGGAGTCAGCATAGGCTAGCGAGGACGAGTTCCTATTTTGACTGACTTGGGAGATATATGTATCTGTATGCCTCCAGTTCTTTCTCTTTCCTTTTGATTGTGTGGATTGCTTGCGCCTTTATTATATTATTGTTGTTTTTATTGCCTGCCCATTTCATTATGCTTGGTATTCAGTTAGTTGTAGTTCATGATATTCGGTAGTTCATGAGATTTTCTGGATCATGAGTTTCCTAATTGGATCATGAGTCTTCTGCTTGGTCTATAATTTTTTTTGCTTGGTGATCAGCTCGACTAGCCTAGCGAATTTCGAGGATAAAATTTTTCTAAGGTGGGTAGAGGTGTCACATCCATTCCCAAATTTGGTATTCTTGAATTTGTGATATTTAAAATTCCCCTGTAGATGTATTCATGATGTATTACATGTTGGTTCCTGTTAAATATGTTGTATTTATTTAATTGTATTTTTTTTATTGTGGGAGACTACCCGAGACCAGTAGTGAACACCTTGGCAATTGCCATAGACCCATGCTATGACCCGTATATAGGATGGATACTAGACCCGGTTCACTCTTGGAACCACTAAGCCTATTTTGGATGGTTAAGATTTGGTTGGAGAGTGTCAAGACTTAATCTTAGGGCTAACCTCATTTCTCCACTTGGTATATATATATATATATATATATATATATATATATATATATATATATATATATATATATATATATATATATATATATATGGTTTTCTCTCTCCTCTTTCATTCTTCCTCATTTTTACTTGCTTTCTTCTTTCTTCTTCCTCCTTCCCCCAAGAGCTTCTCTTAACCGATATCCTAGCCCTAGCCCTAGACTTGGTTCTAGGAAGAGGTTTGTTAGTCCACCAAGGCAAGTACATCTTGCTTAAAGTGGTGAAGCCATAAACTTTCAGATTTTTCATATGATTAGTAAATTAAATTGTGTTTGATGGAAAATATTCTCCTTGATATTCTCATTAGTTTTAGTTCTTGGAGTTTTTGGTTTTGATAAGCGGTTTTGAGTAGATCTGAGTTTTAAATTTAGGATTTTTATTGGGTTCCTAAAGTTTTTCTTGGTTTTGATCTACTAAAATATGATATTTTAGAAAAATAATTTTTGTGGTTGATGGAGGACTCCATTTCGAATATTTTGGCTTTTTTTACTTAATTCGGAGTTAAAATAAAGTTTTTATGACCAAAACAAAAATTAAAATTTTGGAGCTTTTCTGCCATGGCTGAACTTGCTGTCTGGAGAAGAAGAAGTTCTCATGCGACCAATGCATTATGCGGCCGAGACTTCCATCTAGCATGATCCTTATGCGGCTGGACTCTTTGCCGTATAGCCAACCAACATGCGTCCATCTTGTTGGATGCATGACTGACCATTACATAAGTATTTTGGAGCTAATCCTTGAACCATTATGTTTTCACTCGCTGAACGAATAAAAAATTCTCTAAGTCCAAGATATCTCTATGCGGCATCGACCTCCATGCGATACTGACCCATATGCGGCAAGCAGGCATATACGGCAAGCAAAGCATGCGACCACTTTCCTTCGGACGCATGACTCTGATTGTTTGGCACATCTTTTCATGGTTTTTGTCTTTTCTTCTTGACACTTTATGGCCTGTCACATCCATCACTTCAATCACTTCACTGAAATGCATTTAATGCACGTCACTTAGGCACTTGTTCGAAGGAGTAGACTTTGCCTTGATGCTATGTGGCACCGACCCCTATGCGGCACTTGCCTCATGCGGCAAGCAGTTCGTGCGGCCTGGGGCAGCACGTGGCCAGCTCATCCATGCGGCCAGCTCGTCCATGCAGCCAACTCGCCTATGCGGCCAGTTACTCATGCGCCTGATCAGTGCATGCGACCTGTCCCATGCGATAATTCATATGTGCACTTCTCATACGCGTATGTGATCCTATGCGACCCTAGCAATCTATGTATACGTTCCATAATTTCTTGGATTTAATTATTTTATTTGGAATGTTTCTTATCGTACCTTATGTGGTTGATCGTGGCTTCTTGCTTGTGTTATTTTAAGGAAGAGTGGACTTAGTAACCAGACTGTGCTAGACCTGGCTATGTGCTGGAACTGACTATGTGCATAGTATGATTATATGTTATAGTAGACCATGTGGCAACCCAGAGTAAACTCAGATTAGTAGTTTAACTTATCCTTTTATTCGGTGAATAGAGTGAGGGATGTAGTTCTGCTCGGGAGATGATCTGTAATTCTAGTCCTTATTTGGTTAAAGAATTATGGATCTGCTCTAGAGTAGTTCACAATTTTTCTCTTACTCATGTTCGACGGCAAAATCATTAATTCGATGAGTTCACATCATAAATTTAGGCTTCCAATTGATTGATAGTTTGTGTACTTGAAGAGATTATATTTTTGACCAAGTGTCCCAATGTGATAAGACTCATATGACCAACTGTAAGTTTGGTGGTTTGACCCAATTTCTTGTATCCATGCTGATACAATTACTACGTGCTACGTGTACATGTATTATAATGTGCACTAAGGTGCGACATAACTTTCTACGTGCTATGAGATTACATATTTCGGGTTGTGCATCGAGAATGCCTCATATACTAAGCGACATATGATATTATTATATTATTTCCCCCGAACGGGCATGGTATGTGGGTCAACAACCATAGCGTGGTTAGGATATTTGTTTGATTGATTTGTTGCATTACGCTTGGAGGAATCCAGATTTGGCTCTCGAGCAACAATGTGGATTCGTACCTAGCGTACACGTACCATGGTGCGTCATCTAAAGAGGAAGATCGTGTAACCACGACACGGTGTTCTAATAACTATAGGACTAATTAAGTAACTGAACTTGTAGAGCATTGGGTGTAGAGCATTGGGAGAGAATAGAATCTCGAGATCATGCGTGGTAGCTACCGTTAGGACATATATTTTAGGACGTCATATTGGTCCCCAACGAATACCGTATATCATATACAGTAGTAGAGTACAATATCCGGCTATAATATATATATATATATATATATATATATATATATATATATATATATATATATATATATATATATATTACATGATTACTTGCGCGGTGGCCTTACGAGGAATTGGTGCTTACATACTATGTGCTATGCATTTATTGGCTCGGCCAGCCCGCCTCACCATCAGTATGATCAGAGGATTCCAAATTGCATTATTCTTCTGAGTTAACTCAAACTCCATATAACAAGCCGTAGGATTGATTGGCCAATTTAAAAGAGTATGTGCTTGTAGTATAGGGACATGAACTATTATGGTATGACGATTCAACCAATGTCCTTATTTGGTTGTAGGGTTGCACCAATGTGTCATAATAGGTCATGTACCGAAGCTGCATATTATATCTATATTTTAGCTTATATTATGGCATGTGTGTCCTGGATTATATTGATGTGCCGTATCTTCGTCGTGTTCATAATTGGTGAGTTATACCCTATCTTAGAGTAGTGCGGCACCTCTTGTCCTTGTTTGGTTATAGAGGTATCCTACTGCTCCGATGAAAGGTCTTATGCTTGCAGTTTTGGCACGAATTTTCTATTTTATGTACTTTATTGGTTTTTGCTTCATTCACTTGTAGTCCTTTGTGGTACTTGCTATCGGGGCCTGACCCCACTGGTTTTGTTTGGCCACGTTTAGTAGCAGAGCCCGAGGATCCTGTTATGTATCTAACTGATGGCGCACACCAGGAGGATGTTTGCCGAGAAACTTGAGTGAGTTTCTTCTTTCCCACTATGAGTATCATTTTGTATTACCTTTTTAGTGTTTAGCCGATGCTACCTGTTAGCCGGTTTATCTGGACATTAGTTCCTCTATATGATTGTATATTATTCAAACCGCGGCTGACTTACAGTCATGTACTCTTGACAATGTACTAGTGTACCATCCTGTATAACTAGTTTCAAGATCATTCTGATAGAGCATCAGGGATGCCTAACTGTTTTATCTTACATGCCCATTCTTATTATTTCATAGTTGATGATTAAGACGTAGAGATCCTTGACCCTAGGTGACTTGATTGTAGTATGCACCCCCTTGTCTCTAGACAATCTTAGCATATTATGGGTTACTTCGATATTCCGTAAGGTATGGTTGGCTGAGTCACACCCTCGCTCTCTAGTATTTTGGTTCTGGGGAGTGACAAACATTTAGTGGGGCGAGAAGACTCGTACCTCATCGTACTTACATTCTAAATGTTACATGGTAATGGTCATGGGATGCATATGCCTGGGCTTGGTATTCCTCGAATGAGATAAACCGGACCCGGCATACCTAAGGGTGACCAGAATTGTTTGGCCTAGGAGGAATTTGAGAGTGCTCCCCTAGCACGGTATAGCGGGGCTTTCATGCGGTCTTGCTACCTGGGCGCTGAAATGAGACATCGTAAATCAAGATACGTGCTTCGACGCAAGGGCATTGGGGACCTTAGGTCGGCTCGGACTAAGAGGACGTGCCACTAATGTCGATATTGTGGGACCTTCAACGGGACTCGCATTCCGTGCTGATAGGGCATACCGTAATTATCATGACCCACACCCAGTGAAGGGGCACGAGTACGTGGGTACGTCCAGCCTACGCCGCACCATCGGCAGTAGAACGCTGTCTAGGTCGACTATACTATCTAAATATCTCACAATAATATATAATTTGCCAATAATATCTCAACTCCAAGAAGGAGGGCAACACAATACTCAATCACAAATCTATGGTACGAGAAGATATCAAAGAAGTCTAACATAACTATGCAATCTAAAAATAACAACAACAAATAGAAATAATATCCAAATCTCAAATATACGCCGAAAACAAATCTGGTACAAAAATGCTAAAGAAAACTAACTATGCTAACTAGTGATCCGGATAAACATCCCGGCAATCACTCCAGAACTAATGGGTCCAAGGCTGCACCATCTATAGGTCAAGGTCCGTAGTATGTCGGACACCAATCCCCGGGATCCTCTTAAAAATATTTTCTAGTCAGGAATGAAGCAAAGTACATTTCTAATAGCAGTTCTAATCAATGATATAAACTATGTAACAGTAAATAGATGTGAATATACAAGATGCCATATACATATACAAGAGATACGCAATAAAGAAATATTGGAAATAAATACAAGAATGAGCAATATGGAATGAACAAAAAATACTAATGACTAAGTGAGTGAGTACCAGCTTTAACATGTGATCGGCTTGGGAACTTGCACAAGAGTAAATGGCCTGGTTAATCATACGTGCGGTGTATGATCAATACTCATAAGGAACAAGACATGCACAAGGAGGGTATGATCACATATCTACACTACATACTCTCTGCCCCCGACTGGTATAGTGGATCCAACCATGTTACGTTATTATACGGGTTTCTACAAGAAGAGCGCTACTCTTCTCATGAACCAATGTTTGTACATGTACAAGAAGAACAACAAAACAATGCTTGCACAAGATATACCGTAAATACCAAGGAATAATATCTCATGACGAGATCCAGATATACCAATCCGTGTAACCATCATATCAAAAAATCAAGGATATCTATACTAGATACAAGAGACAGAGAAGATATCATAAATGATAAACTATTAGAGAATATACTCGCCTGTGGTCCAGAGCAATGAATGTCAAACTATGTCCGAACTGGTATCACACCGACCTATATATAAAATATTGCATTAATATAAGGTTCTGGAATAAAAATAAGTTAAACTAGTCAACTTCTAGGTCATAAAGCCATTTTTAAGTCAAAACAGTCAAACTATGTCAACTCTAGGTCAAATTAGTCAAACTTGGTCAAACAGGCTATTTCTAAGTTGTATGAGTCCAACTCTAGGATATTAGGTTCATACACTATGCAACTAGGCCATACTAGCTATACTAAGATACTAGAAAACCAATAAGATACCGTATCATAAGATACGTTATTTATTAGATATAAAAATATTATAATATATATACAAACAATAATATATAATACTCCTAACTAAAGTAATGCTAAGTGGATACCTTGGCTTTGTACCAAAAGCGGTATCACTCCACCTACACACCCATCTTGATATACAAACTCAATACCTTGAGTATAAACCAATACCTTGACATTACCTTGGTATCATAAGGTAATTCAATATCTAACATATAACTAACTACCCATACACCTCACTATACACTAATATGTGTTTAAACTTATAACAATACTATACTAACTAACATACTAATATACCTCATGATATTTAATACCCGTACCCAAGGTACCTCTCTCTCATTACCTTGATGTAATCTTCAAGGTAATCTAGAAATAATAATAACCAATGACTAGTGCTTATATATATATATATATATATATATATATATATATATATATATATATATATATACATACATAATTACTAACTTATCAAAATATATAACTAACTTATCAATATATACAACTAACTTATCAATATATATAACTAACTTATCAATATATACACTAACTTATCAATATATATACTAACTTATCAATATATATAACATTAAGCACAGCTTATTGTAGCTCACTGCAGCTTATCGCTGCTTACTGCTGCTTTCTGCTTCTGCTGCAG
Source organism: Iris macrosiphon (assembly GCA_036927795.1). Classification (NCBI taxonomy): domain Eukaryota; kingdom Viridiplantae; phylum Streptophyta; class Magnoliopsida; order Asparagales; family Iridaceae; genus Iris; species Iris macrosiphon. Next base: position 115,200,014 of record JAYESA010000019.1, on the reverse strand, counting down.
CTGCTTACTGCTTCTGCTTCTGCTTTCTGCTGCTTCTCGGCTTATTGCTTCCTGCTGCTTTTCAACTTCTTCTCTCAGCTTTTCTTCCACTACTTATTATTGTTTTTCTTCACTGTTTTTATTATTTTCTCACTATTTTTTTATTGTTTCTTCTCCCCTCAAGCTCACACACATAAATACACACCTCATAAATATATAATATAACAATATATATATAACAATATATATATATATATATATATATATATATATATATATATATATATATATATATACACCAATACGACAGGATATCGCATCTCGTCTTCAACTCATTCCGACACTGTGAGATCCTATGGTCACGCCTTAGTCCGAAGGGCTATAGGGCTTTTGGGCATTATTATAAAACCACCTATTTTCATTGTGTGTTTACTCCCCTTCTATATATATATATATATATATATATATATATATATATATATATATATATATATATATATATATATATATATATATATATTAGGCCCTAAATTAAATTAGAATGCAAAGAATAAACACGTGGAGTGAACCACACCCGTATCACACCAGATCTATGATACACTTGCGATACGGCCCCACCACACAATCAAATGTATCCCAATGGACATGAGCAAGTCTAAAATAATAATTATGAATAATACAAAGAGCTAACTACTCATCTACGTGTCTGTGTGAAAATATGACATGCTCAAACCCCGCGTCGGAAGAAAAATTCCCAAATCAACCCGTATCTCCAAATTATTGGGATACGGCCTACATGTATCCAATTATGGACACGACACTAGCCACATACAATTAAACACATGTCAATTTGGTCTAATTGACCAATTGACAAACACAAAATGTGTCTATCTCGGAATTTTTCCAAAATTGACACAAAATACACCATTACTTTCTCCATAGGCCTCCTATGAACCTAATTCCAATTTCTATGAGTAGCCTTAGCATATGTGGTGGTTCCTAATGATTAAAACACTTATTTAGAGTCTAATTAAAAGGAAAAAACTGAATTATACCTATTAAAAAATGGATCCAAATTGGGTGAAAAGAACCTCCAACTTGTAGATCCTTGCCCCTCCTTGTAGATCATTGCTTCCTCCTTGTAGATCCTTGATCTAATAGTCTCCAATGATGATTTAGAAAGAAATTGGAAAGAAATTTGGTAGGAATTTGATGTAGAAATGAAGAAATTTGATTGAGAGAAATTATAGATCTAGATTTGGAATGAAAATTAAAGAGAGAGAAAGTTTTTATCTCCTTTATATAGGCCTCACTTGCCCCCTCCCTCAAGCTACCATGTAAATTCTAAAATATCCCTTGGGGCCTCTCATGAAGAAATTAATTAAGGAGGAAAGGTTCTAGTCTAATGGGTTTAACTTAATTAATCATCCTCCTAATGATTGGGCCTATTATTGGGCTCAATTCTAACTAGAATTAAATGTTGATCCATGGATCTAATCTAAACTAGTTAGGTCCACTAACACAAGTCCAAAAATAAATCTAACATACTAATCAATAAATAAATAAATATTTAACATGTATAATATTTAAATAATTACCAAATGACTAAAATATTATTTCCTAGAAAATGTGGTAGTGACAAGTCTACCCCCTTAGCAGAATTTTGTCCGCAAAATTAAAACTCTCACCCCTCTCTCCTGGCCAGTCATAACCTATTCATACAAAATTTTCTATGGTTAAACCCCATCAATCACAGTCTAAATAGTCCTATCATATAACATACAATCTTACCATTCTACTAAAAGAGAAATCATACTTGGATATAGTCTCTAACTATCATAAATTTTAGTCTCTGTCCTGCTGGGGTGTGTCCTTCTACCGGCGCGGGATAATCTGCTATGCCACATATGGCTTATTCCATCACACACTAAGCATTCACTAATCATCAACCTAATCAAGATATTTTTAATATTGAGGGTTACCAAATACTAGTGATATACTATAGTTCTTGGTCATACATATACATATACATATATACATATATAAATATATATGTATAGAATAATAGATATATATACATATATTTAGTAAATATATATAATAATAGTATATACAGTATAATATACTGTATAATAACAGTATATAATACATATATATTATAATATAATATATATATATATATATATATATAGATATACATATAAATACATATATAAATGCATATATATATATACATATATATACATATACATATACATATAGGAATATATAGATAATTACATATACAATAGGTATTAGGAGTATACCTACTGACAGGTGGGCCCTAGGGGTCGTCGACGGCGGGTGGACGGCGGCGGAGTCGGCCGGAGGCGGCCGGAGGAGCGGGAACAGCAGCAGTAGCTGCTAGCAGCAGCAGCTGAGTGCGGGGGCTGCCGGCGGCGGAGGAACGGCGGAGGTGGCCGGGCAGGCGGCGGGTTCGACAGAGGGGAGGGTGGCGGTCAGTTTGGTGGTGGTGGCGGAGGTCTACGACGGCGGTGGTGGCAGCTAGGGGCGGCCGGAGTAGAGAGGGTGGTTAGGGTTAGGGGTGGCTGAGGGTTGCTGCGGGGGCTCTGGCCGGCGGAGGAAGGGTCGTGGGGCGGTGAGGGGGTGGTCGTCGGAGAGAGGAGGTCGGGGCGGTTCGATTGGTGAGGGTGGTGGCGGTGCACGGTGGCAGAGGGAGGTGCAGGGGGTGGCTCGGGTGGTGGTGGCTGCTGTGGCAGTGAGGAAGTGGGGAGGTTGCGGGGGCTGTGGCCGGCGGAGCAGGGTGGTGCCGGCGGTGGGGCTTGGCCGGAGGGGAGAGGGGGTCAAGGCGGAGGGTTGGCCGGAGTTGGGTGGCCGGCGGTGGTCGGAGGGGAGAGTTGTGGAGTTTGAAAGGGAAGAGGGTAGGGGTTTATATAGGGTTTAGGGTGGATGACATTTCTGTAAATAAAATAAAGTTCAGGGGTATTTTGGTAAATCTGATTTTTGGGGATATTTCTCCTGGATTTTTCTGGGTGTTTTGGGTGGGTCCCATACACCTATGGTCTAGCCAATAGAATTATGCCACCTTGCATGCAATTTTGCATAAAAACCCCTAACTTTTCATAAATTGCATAAAAGCATAAAATTTGTATTTTGCGTAATTTTGTAATTTACCAAATTTCAAAAACTGATTTTCTGAAATTCTGAATTGTACAGAAATGAGGGAAATAGCTGGGGAAAATGTTTTGGACAGTGTGGGGTAAGCCTGGGCAGATGCAGGGTCTGATTCTGCAGGTGATATGGTCATCGTATTTATTATTTAATAAATACTGCGCACGGTGTTCACTAATTATTTTGAGGCTGTTAGGGTCATAGTTTTCTACGGTGTCAAAATGATATTTGAAGTATAATTAGAGTAGAATTTTATCGTATTTTTGGTTGGGCAAACAGGTGCCTACTGGTCCTCAATTCTCTAGGGTACAGGGATGGGTAAAGAGCAGCAATTTAAATAGAAAATAAATACGTACGTTTGTAACGATATTTGTGCGACTAAAACGAAGCACCAAAAGAGGTTTCTGGGAGTTGCTAAAAATACAGGAAAAGTAGTCTAACAAGACTAGGGCAGGTATGTGAAATTTGTTTAGGTTTAACAGCTAGTGGGATGCCTTAATTAATTGTGTAATAAACAGGTGCACAATCAATAGAATATATAATAAATAAAATTTTAAAAAGTTACAATAATTTTAATTAGTCAAAACTAATCCTAAATTACTAAAATCTGGTCGAGGGAGTTTACAATCTACCCTCCTTAGAATATTTTGTCCTCGAAATAAAAATAATCATATAATGAGAATAAAAAATTGATTAAGGACATATGATGATTAAGAAAGATTGAGTTTGAAATATTGGACATACCCTGGTTTGGAAATAGATGGGGATAACGTTGTCGAATATCCTTTTCTCGTTCCCAGGTGGATTCACCTGGTGCATGATGTCTCCATGCAACACGAACGAGAGGAATAGTCTGGCCTCGCAACACTTTCTCGCTACGGTCCAAGATCTCTATAGGCTCCTCCTGGTACGATAAGCTTGGCCCGATGGTGATCTCTGAATAGTCCAGCACATGACTCGGGTCTGGAATGTACCTCCTCAGCTGAGATACGTAGAAGACGTCATGTACTCCCTCCAAGGTATGTGGTAGAGCTAGCCTGTAAGCAACTTCTCCGACGCGATCTTGCAGACATGCTTCACTCACTGACACTTGCTACCTAGGATATTATACAAAATATCGCTAGGAAACTACCTCCTTGTTCTGTTTTAATTCTTGTAATCACCAAAATTTCTCAACTATTCTCTTGCAAGGAACACTTGCATACTTTCTCTATCATGTATTTTATTAGCACACCCTTGTACAACTTGAATACTCCCAATATGATGCCTTACTCAAATCTTGTTAGTATCTATACGAGGCACCAGCTCTCGTATGCATTTAGAGAACATCCTCATACCAAGTTACTCATGTCTCACCCTTATACTAGGTACTAAAATGCTTGTGCCTAAACTTTCATAATACTTGAGGTACTCCGGCTCTTGTTACTAGGGTATCTCTTTCTATCTGATACTTGGTGCAACTCATCCTCTAAAATTTTTTAATCATCCTAAGATTTTTATCTATATATTAGTATCGTAATACATACACAATTTCCTTCTAGCCATTACAACGCCATGACATCTCACTGGTATTCTTATACCCCTCGTATTATTCTCTGATACATACGACATCTATACTCAAAATTAGCAAGGTACTAAACTTACTTCTATATATATATATATATATATATATATATATATATATATATATATATATATATATATATATATATTCTCTCTCCTCTACTTCTTGGATCACTTGTACTATTACTTCCAAATGATTTTCTATCCATATAACTGATACACCAATCTAATATTATCACACAAGGTACTTACTATTACTAGCACAATACTCAACTAATTCCTAATATAGAAACACTAGTGTAGAATCATAAAAAATACGCTAGGAGGAGCTATGCAGCATACTGATACAGATCAACGTTATTCTTCACACAGAATAAATATCTGTTAAGAAGGATTACCGAATCCTGCCTTCTTATAGGAGTGGCTAAATCTGCAGCTAGACTGGCTAGGGCATCAGCTTCTAAATTCTGAGATCGAGGTACATGCTCTAGGAAGAACCCTTTGAATGTCATGGCTATCTCGACCGTCGCTCGGTGATAGGGGATGAGGTCTGGATTTCGGACTTCATATATTTCTCTGACTTGATTGACGATAAGCAGAGAATCACCGAATGCTTCCAGGGACTCGACCCCCAGCTCTTTGGCGACTTGGAGCCCGATTAGCAGAGCGTTGTACTCTGCTACATTGTTGGAATATGGTTCGTTAAGAGAATATGCTCGGTAGATGACGATTTTATCAGGAGTGACCAGGATGATTCCTACCCCTGAAACCACGTTTCCCTGGGGACCAGTCCTGGAGGCACCGTCGAAGAACCGTTGCCATGTACTACTTTCCATTGCGGATATTCCACAGGGGAATTTTTTGTGGACCTATCATTTGTTGCGCACGAGGGTGCAAATAATAGGTTTGGAGACCAGCCCTGCTAGAGGTAATATGGACATGGCAGTTTTTGTGGACTCAACACCACTGGCGTACTTAGAGTTAAGTACGGGTGCTAAGTTGAGATGACAATCGATATCAGAGGTAATATGAACATGATAATCGATAGCCAAATTTAGGAAGGTTTGTTCAGAGGTAATATAAACATGACAAACTCCCTGGGTTGTGACTCTATCGGGGATAGAGGCATACATCTGCTCAGAGGTAATATGGACATGGCAGTTTTTGTGGACTCAACACCACTGGCGTACTTAGAGTTAAGTACGGGTGCTAAGTTAAGATGACAATCGATATCAGAGGTAATATGAACATGATAATCGATAGCCAAATTTAGGAAGGTTTGTTCAGAGGTAATATGAACATGACAAACTCCCTGGGTTGTGACTCTATCGAGGATAGAGGCATACATCTGCTCAGAGGTAATATGGACATGGCAGTTTTTGTGGACTCAACACCACTGGCGTACTTAGAGTTAAGTACGGGTGCTAAGTTGAGATAACAATCGATATCAGAGGTAATATGAACATGATAATCGATAGCCGAATTTAGGAAGGTTTGTTCAGAGGTAATATGAACATGACAAACTCCCTGGGTTGTGACTCTATCGGGGATAGAGGCATACATCTGCTCAGAGGTAAAAAAAAAAACTTTAGCCCTTGGACCACACGATGTTGAAGAAGTGTCGTGGAAGACAGGTAGCAGCTTCGAAGGTTGCAGAAGAGGGTGGATGCACGATGCCAAAGTCGTCGATCCCTGCTCTTGCCTGAGCTCCGAACTCCCTCTCTCTCTCTCTCTCTCTCTCTCTCTCTCTCTCTCTCTCGACCTCCGGTTCGATCTTTCTGGGAAGTTCGACCTTGTTTGATCTTCAAGTTTGAAGTTTTTCGACCTTGTTCCCCATTGATAGGGGTCTCTATTTATAGAGTTTTGGTGACAGTGACCACTCTGTCGGTGTAAAAACCGAGGAGTGGAAAGTACAGCACCCTTTTATACAACGGTTAAAATAACCAATGCCTGCGTATAGATAACCTTTTGAGTGAGCATGTGACGCGTGTCCAACTAAGGGGACAAAATGCGTATATCTGCTGCAAAGATCATGGCGTAGAAGCCACGTAGGTAGGTATCCCTTGTGTAGAAGAGGTTGGCGTAGAAGCCAAATGACTGTCACCCTAGCATAGAAGCCGGATAGGTATAGAAGCCGAATAGGCGTAGAAGCCGAACAGGCGTAGAAGCCGAATAGGCGTAGAAGCCGAATGGTCGTAGAGACTGAGTGGGCGTTTGAAGCCGAATGGTCGTAGAGACTGAGTGGGCGTAGAAGCCGAATGAGCACAGATCTTGAATGGGCGTAGAAGCCGCTGCGTACCGTGCCAGAGTGCTGATGTGGACGTCTTAGCCGGAATTACGGCTTTTGAAGATATAATCAAATCTCTTGCAGAGAGCGTGAGATCCCAGCTCCTGATACACTTCTGCCACCCGAGGGTCCAAGTCCCCCAATTCCCGGTTGGTGGGGACATACTCTTCATATGGGGTATCCCCCATCGGCAGTCTCGAGACAACTGCCATCTCATGAAGGGCCAATCCCAGCTTCCCCAGCAGAGTCGCCATCTTGTTTGTGGTATTAAACGAAAGAATGAAAGTGTATTTCAATGACGGGGTTTATACGAAACCCGCGCCCTTTGGTTTACAAACAAACTTGTACAATTTAATCCTATACGAGGATGTGGGAGTACAATTTATTTAATCTGGGTATAAATTGCTATAGGTGTCTGATCTGCGGTCGATTACTTTAGCCCTTGGACCACACGATGTTGAAGAAGTGCCGTGGAAGACAGGTAGCAGCTTCGAAGGTTGCAGAAGAGGGTGGATGCACGATGCCAAATTCGTCGATCCCTGCTCTTTGCCTGAGCTCTGGACTCTCTCTCTCTCTCTCTCTCTCTCTCTCTCTCTCTCTCTCTCGACCTCCGGTTCGATCTTTCTGGGAAGTTCGACCTTGTTCGATCTTCAAGTTTAAAGTTTTTTCGACCTTGTTCCCCATTGATAGGGGTCTCTATTTATAGAGTTTTGGTGACAGTGACCACTCTGTCGGTGTAAAAACTGAGGAGTGGAAAGTACAGCACCCTTTTACATAACGGTTAAAATAACCAATGCCTGCGTATAGATGACCTTTTGAGTGAGCATGTGACGCATGTCCAACTAAGGGGACAAAATGCGTATATCTGCTGCGAAGATCACGGCGTAGAAGCCACGTAGGTAGGTATCCCTTGTGTAGAAGAAGTTGGCGTAGAAGCCAAATGACTGTCACCCTGGCGTAGAAGCCGGATAGACATAGAAGCCGAATAGGCGTAGAAGCCGAACAGGCGTAGAAGCCGAATAGGCGTAGAAGCCGAATGGTCGTAGAGACTGAGTGGGCGTTTGAAGCCGAATGGTCATAAAGACTGAGTGGGCGTAGAAGCCGAATAGCACAGATCTTGAATGGGCGTAGAAGCCGCTGCGTACCATGCCAGAGTGTTGATGTGGACGTCTTAGCCGGAATTACGGCTTTTGAAGATATAATCAAATCTCTTGCAGAGATTTGCCACCATCTTGTGCATTAAATGCGGAGGCGTGTTTTGAAGGTCTGCAGCCCTTCTGTGTATCTGTCGCAGAGACGTGCCTCCATAGAAACTGTCACTGCTTTGTGCAATTTAGACGTAGAGACGTGCCTCGAGCCCCGTACGAAGTACAGCTTTTGACGTGGCAGGCAGTTTGTCTACTGCGGAGCGTAAAACAGCTTATGTTTGCCTGTGTAAAATAAGGCAGCGTATCCCCTTGTACGTGAAAGAGCAGTTTATGCTGAGGGAACGTCAGTAAACGACGGTTCGATAATATTTTAACCAAATCCTCTGCATTAAATGCAGAGATCCGCCATCATATTATGGTGCACGTCCCGAGGGGTCTGTCCTCATTTCCAGCCATCGTCTGGGTAGCCGTGCAGCACTTTTTGTCAGGAGTCAGAGGTCAGGTTCACTGCGTGACTTGACAGGTTCATTTTGGGGAAGATGAAGCGTTCCTCGTACGCTTTAACGCTGCTTTGAGAGCGGATGAGTCTTACGCCATGGAGGCGATGAAGAACCCTGTCTATGCTGAAGCGTCTTGGACGTACTGCACTTACGCGGATGGTTCTTTGAGCTTTATACTTTACGCTATGTTTAGCGGAGAAAGCTCTGCTTGTACGTTTGATGGCTCTGAAGGCCTCTGTTTACGCTGCTCTGTATCAGTATGCTGCGTAGCTCCTCCCAGCGTATTTTTCATGCTTCTACAAGACCCCCTTCAAAGCTTTTAAATTCCTCGGAATTTGAAACACTTTGAATGAAGCATGAACGGCCCCTCGTAACTTGAAACGTCTCTGAATGAAGCGTTAAAATGGTCGATATGGTCTTTATGGCGGATTTATTGGGGGACCGCTTGTGATCTCTTTCGCCTATAAAAAGGCTGGGGGAGTTAACCTGTTCTCCCCACATTTCCATCACCACGCAGAGATGATCGCCGGAGTTTGCCGGGTCGATCTGAGGAAGAAGGAGATTATGTTCTTCCAGCATGTAAGGAGCCGGAAAAGACGGCGTCTTCGAGCAAGTGTCCACTGCAACGATGGATCATGGAAGAATATCTTAGCCTCCCTTGCTCGGGATAATCAGCAACTTTGTATGGCGGTTCTTCCAGGAGAAGGGAAGGGTCGTATTAGACCACACTGCTTGCAAGCGGTGTCTTCTCCTGTTATACTCTCGGGGATGAGAGAGAATACAAGCTGTAACAGCCATCTCCCAGGACTGAGTTGGGTTTAATACCTCAACCCAATCTGCCATGGCGCATGGAGCATGGGACCGTTTCAACGCTCCTGGTACACTTCCGCCACCCGAGGGTCTATCATGTCCCCAAAGATACACTCTTTCCCAGCTTCTGATACACTTCCGCCACCCGAGGGTCCAAGTCCATAACGGAAGTGTATCAGGAGCTGGGATCTCACTCTTTCCCACCCGGAAGTCGTAGGTTTGATCGCCGGAGTTCGCCGGAGTTCACCCGAGGGTCCAAGTCCCCCACTTCCGCCACCCGAGGGTCTATCATGTCCCCAACGACTCTGCTGGGGACGTCTTTCTCTTCTGATGAGGAAGTAATTGCTCAACACGATGCGGTATCCGTGGGATCCGTGAAGAAGACACTGGTCGTCCAATTCGACCAGTCTGCCTACGAAGACATGCTTCGAACCAGGGGTAGCTCTCACTCTCTCTTCGTCCAAGACAACAGGAAGCTGCGCAAGGTCTGGATGCCCAAGACATCCTCTACCATTCCTGTGGACTCTCCGATCTCTCCGATCTCTCCGACCAATGAGGTGGTAGCATTGCTCCCTCCATGCCCTGCACATAAAATTCAGTCTCCCGCTACGCGCGGTACAGACAAAACTTCGAGCAAAGCCTCAGCGCTGACCAAGAAGTATCCACTGCTCTCTACGCGTAGGAATCAGTCTCCCGCTACGCGCGGTACAAACAAAACTTCGGGCAAAGCCTCAGCGCTAACCCAGAAGTATCCACTGCGCTCTACGCGCAGAAACCAGTCTCCCGCTATGCGCGGTACAGACCAAACTTCTGATGATGCCTCAGCGCCAAGTCAGAAGTATAAATCACGCTCCATGCGCAAGACAATATCTGACCTCTACGGGAAACCAGATGAGCGCCGTGATTTCCGCAGGGGGGAGCAAGCGGCGGGGTACTCAACTTCTCGGTCGTTACGCCAGCAAAGAAGCAATCTACCTATCCTCCGGATTACGCGGGAAGCTGACGGTCGACTGAGGACCTCTTCAGCTTTACGCCAGTCTGAGCAAATCTCCAAATTATGCCAGGCGAAGTCCCACAAGGTAAAGCATGCTCAGGATACGGGAAGGCACCCTCCCCGGGGATTATCCGCCACCCAGATGGCCAATCTATTGTACACAGGTGGCGTAGGGAAAACCATGGTACCCAATCTCCGCATGCCCACTGATGGGAACAGAAGGAACAATCCGTCGTCTTCTTTCTCTACTCCTCCTGACTTGCACGCATATCTAATCCAGAAGCGTAAGGAAAGGGGACCTTCCAACATGTCTATTACGCCCCCTAGCGAGCAATGTTGTAATAGTCATAAAATTGTGATTGACTGCTGTTCTAAAGCAAAACGGTCAGTTTTCAACCGATTGAGCTACTCTCAGTCTTTCCAGGAAGAGGAACCCGCGCATGCATCTGTGAACATGGCTTCACACATACGTAGAGGAGGGTCGAGCTCAAGACGTCATCCCTCCGGGCCCCCGAGCTGAAGAAGGTTCAGTGAGCTCCTCAGGAATGCTGAAGCCGGGGTGTTCCAAAATACTCGCGCAAGGTCACGACAACCAGCTTCGTCCTCTTCTGATTCCGACGCTGGGGGTCGCCAAGCCCCCGAATCAGAGGCAGAAAGTGTAGAGTCGACTTCTACAGCGACCTATACTAATCCTTCAATGACACCCAGGGAGATAGGAGTTTACGACGTTGAAGATGAATGCGAGGAAGCTTCGCCGTCAGGGAACGTAGAACAACGCATCACTATACTGGAGACATCTCTGAAACAAATGCAATCCATGATGGAAAACATGCACCAGATGATGCTAACTCAGCACGCAACTGCCATAGCTCAAGCATCAGTCCCGCCAACTCAGATACGTGTGGGGGTGGACTTACCACCATCCAACCCGAGCCAAGAGCCTGCGCTAGATCAAGAGTCAGTAGTTCCTCCGCTTCCTCACTCAGAGAATGCCTTACCTCCCGCTGGAGTTACGATAAAACCAACTCCGCACCACTCCGTAGCCCTGCTTCCGACTGAAAATCTGATGCAGGCAGTACGGGAGTTGAAAGCCCAGTTCGACGCCTTGAAGCAAAAAGATCAGCTCAAGAAACTGGGAATCAACCAGCCCTACCCAGCTATCTGGGAGGAGGTCCCTTTCCCGCCGAGGTACAAACCTCAGACTATGGCCCTGTTCGAGGGAAAAACATCACCAAGCCAGTACATAAACTATTTCAGTATGATGACGGTGTTGCTACAAGGGAACGACGCCCTCCTCACTCGGGTGTTCAAAGGCTGTCTCTCAGGAGTAGCCTATCAGTGGTACCGTAGCTTGGCGGACAACTGCATTACTTCCTTTGAAGACTTCAGAGCTTTATTCTTCACGCGATTCTACGAGGGAGGAATGGACATGTCTATGTCCTCTTTCATCGAAGTCAAGCAGAAGGAAAAGGAGGACGTTCGCATCTCAAACATTTTTGTCAGGTCACCTTACAGATGCCTCCAGGAGTTCCCAACTCTGCATTGGTAGACATTTGCAGGAAGAACCTCCTTCCCGTGGTCATGGTGTTCACAGGACCATATCAGTTCCATGATTGGCCCTCGTTCATCATCTCGGCAGTAGCCGCCGAAGACAACGGTCGCAAGGCGCGCGACAATGGCATCATGATCTCCGCCTCCGATAGAGGCAAAAGGTCATCTCCCAGCAGCGACCATCCTCGCAGCTCCAAGGGAAAAGAAGCTCTGACGGTCAATACGTCCAGGCAAAAGACCGCGGCGACCACGCAGACGAAACCCGGGACTTCCAGGCCCGTCAAAGTCTACTCTTTTGACGACGACGATATCCCTAGTATATTCGAGTGTCTCGTCAAAAGCGGCAAGATCACCCTTCCAGAGCTAAGGCGGCCCCAAGAAGTCGGTAATACTAACGACCCCAAATACTGCGTCTTCTACAGATACGTACACCACCCAACAAAGGCGTGTTACATACTGAAAAGGAAGATCCAGGGGTTAATCGATGCTAAGGCCATCACTCTGCACAATACCGAGAAGACGGTCACGGCCAACATGATCTCTCTACAGTTTGGCAATCTGCCTCCCCAAGAGATCCCGGATGGCGTTGTACCTATCTCCCGGACAACGATGAACATCGTCAATCTCCCTCCAGCTAGGGATCAAAATCACGACCTGGTACCCCTGACTACCCGGCAGGGCGAGATTATGTGGGTTCATCCAGATTTGGTGTCAGAGCTCGAGGAAGAAACTAAGGCTACTAAGCCTACATCCAAAAAGAGCTCCAAATATAGGCCATGCCATATGATCGCAAATTCTTCGGCATCGGACGAAGACGAGGTATTTGCTGTAACCCGTTCAGGAAAAGCCTACCTCAACGACTACGGAGCAAGTCAGGAAGGTGCACCGGCGGACGCTCTAGTGGCCAAACCTTCAGAGCAAGGTCCCGTCGTACGAGATATCAGTCCTTCAAAACCAACCCCGACGGAGAAGGGGAAGCAAAAAGAAGTGCGCTTTGATAAACCTGTGAAAAACATTCCAAGCAAAGGTTTAGAGAAGCCATACAACTTCGACATCCTGGCCCAACTAGCCAATACGCCAGCCAGGTTGTCCATCTTTGAGCTACTCAGGCTCTCCCAAGACACTCGTCTAGCCCTGAGTGAAGCGCTGATGCAGGCGGAGGCATACTTGACCCAGCTCAAGTCCCCCAACGAAGAACCAGTAGCGTGTCCTCAATGCCACAATGTGATGGAGGTGGTCCCAAATATCACTTTTACCCAAGACAACATGCTGTTAAAACATAACAGGCATGACAGGCCCCTCTATTACACCGGGTACGTCGGTTCCATGGAGGTCAATCGGATTCATATAGATCTGGGATCGTCGATCAGCATCATCTCTCACAGTCTGCTCAGACCGCTGAGAATTCCTACCAACGAATTGTCTTACACCACCACTACAATCGTGGGTTTCAACGTCGGAAGAAGTAAGCCGTTGGGGAAAATTTGCCTGAGGATCCAGATCGGCAACCTTAGATCGGTGGCCACATGTTACGTCATCAATTCAGAGGTATCCTACAATATTTTGTTGGAAAGACCGTGGATCCACGACCACAACATCGTTCCTTCAACCCTACATCAATGCCTTAAATATGTAGACGCACAAGGAACGGTACAAACGGATGTGGCTGACCTAAACCCATTCAAAGGAATAGAATCCTACTATTCCGATGCCGTGTTGTACTCCCAAGACCACACGGAAGAAGTGTCAGGCGATGCAGAGAAGGGATCCCATCGGGAGCCAGGAGAACCCTCCACCGCACTACCGCTGTCAATCAGAGTGAAAGGACGAACTACTCGTCCAAAAGCCATAGAGCCCGTGGCTATCCACCTGAATAAGACCAGGTCAGGAGAAGGGAGTGATCCTCTGGTGATCACTTTGAACCGAAAGCCCCCACCCTTGGTCATCAACCTTCGGCGCGACAGGCAGCCGACTGATGTAAATGCAACCAGGAACGGAGTTCCAAATGATAATAAATATCCTCTTTTCCAGTATATTGACGCTCAAATTCCGAAACAGGAATCCACTTCCCGTGACGAGGTAGAACCCATAGCACAAAATTCTTGGAAGCTATAAACTCCTACCGTCCGTATGTCTGGGAAGTAGCGTCATCATCCAACGTCATCACAACGTATGGACCCTATGAGAATTCTATCTTCATTGTCCCGCCTACCTGCATCAGTCAGCGTCCAATATTCTTCGGCCGCATGAGCAATCAACCGGCTAACCAGGAAGATCCTTTCGATGACGATACTGGAAAAATGCAAGTTCACCGATACAGCCCGCAAGCGCTGAAGATCATGCAAAACATGGGCTACGACTTGAAACGGAAGTCAGGCCTCAACTACGGAAGAGGCAGACGAACGCCGCCGTGCGGCAACCCCCGCTATCGACAAACTCGTTTCGATTTAGGGTATGCCATCTCCCTTACGACTTCCAAGTCAGACAAGGACATCTTTCCCTCCTCCCAGAATGGCTCGTCGTCCCCCGACTCACCTGATGCTCTCGAACAAACACTATCAGTAAATATGGTAGTGACAGATCCCTCAGAAGTAGATGAACAGGATTCTGAGCCATTTGAGAATGACTCTTGGGCTCAACAAATGGATACGCAGTGGGAATTCTGCTTCGAGCAAAGAGAACCTCCCACCAAAGATGAAGTTATCCAAATCGATGTTGGGGGTGAACTTTCGCCAAAGCCGATATTTATCAGTGATAATCTTCCCCCAGCTGAAAGGGAAGAAATCATACAGCTGATAAAGAAATACGTCGACGTCTTTGCGTGGGATTATGGGGACATGCCGGGCCTAGACCCGAAGGTGGCTACTCACAAACTCAACATATTGACCGACTCAAAGCCTGTGAAGCAGCACCAACGCCGGTTTCGCCCGGATATGATGGATGCCATTGAAGCTGAAGTCAAGAAGTTGATAGCCTATGATTTCATCCGGGAAGAACAACATCCCGACTGGGTCGCCAACGTTGTCCCAGTCATGAAGAAAAATGGGAAGGTACGTATCTGCATCGATTACCGAGATCTAAATATGGCCTACCCCAAAGATGAATTCCCTCTTTCCATCACGGACATCATGATCGACAACACTTGCGGCTTTGAACGCATGTCTTTCATGGACGGATTCTTAGGATACAATCAGATCAAGATGCATCCTGAAGACGAGAAGCACACTGCCTTCCGGACACCATTGGGGGTATATTGCTATACGGTCATGTCCTTCGGATTAAAGAATGCCGGGGCTACATACCAATGGGCTATGAGTAACATATTCCATGAGCATTTACGCAAAACAGTAGAATGCTACATGGAAGACATAGCCGTCAAGAGTCGTCTCAAAGGTGATCACATTCAAGACTTGAGGACGGTATTCGAGTTAATGCGCCAACATCAACTCAAGATGAACCCTACGAAGTCCTTTCTGGGTGTATCCAGTGGCAAGTTCCTGGGATTTGTCATCACCGCCAAAGGCATCCAGGTGGACCCCGACAAAGTCCAGGCAATCGTAGAAATGCGACCGCCCCGTAATCTGAGGGAACTCCGGGGATTTCAAGGCCGTCTGGCTTATATCCGGCGATTCATATCCAACCTCTCGGGGAGATGTCAGCCCTTTTCTCATCTCATGAAGAAAGGTGTATCCTTCGTATGGGACGAAGCCTGTCAGCAAGCGTTCGGAGATATCAAGCACTACCTCACCAGTCCGCTAGTTCTGGTACCTCCCGTCATGGGAAGATCATTCTTGCTGTACGTTCGAGCGATGGATCATTTGCTAGGAGCTCTTCTCGCACAGAAGAACGACATGGGTCATGAACAGGCTATCTATTACCTCAGCAGGATGATGGTCGGAGCCGAACACCGGTACAACCCAGTAGAGAAAGAATGCTTGGCTCTGATGTTTGCTATCCAGAAGATGCGGCACTATGTCGCCAGCCAGACTATTCATATCATCTCCAGGATCAACCCTCTTCGAGTACTGATGAGCAAGCCTAGTGCTCTTAATTCCTGACTCGCGACTTGGACGATGCTATTAACACCATATGACATGGTGTACGTACCGCAGAAGTCCATCAAGGGCCAAGCGCTGGCTGACTTTCTAGCTGCTCATCCGATCCCGGAGGCCTCCAAATTATACGAGGACATTCCCGACGAAGTTGCAGAATGTAATTCCGTAATGGAAAGTGACGCATGGCAACTCTTCTTCGATGGTGCCTCCAGAACCGGTCCTAGGGAAAACGTCATTTCAGGAGTAGGAGTCGTCCTGGTCACTCCTGATCAGCTCGTCATCTACCGAGCATATTCTCTTAGCGAGCCCTGCTCCAACAATGTGGCAGAGTACAACGCTCTGCTAATCGGGCTCCAAGTCGCCAAAGAGCTGGGGGTCGAGTCCCTGGAAGCATTCGGTGATTCTCTGCTTATCGTCAATCAAGTCAGAGGAATATATGAAGTCCGGAATCCAGACCTCATCCCCTATCACCGAGCGACGGTCGAGATAGCCATGACATTCAAAGGGTTCTTCCTAGAGCATGTACCTCGATCTCAGAATCTAAAAGCTGATGCCCTAGCCAGTCTAGCTGCAGATTTAGCCACTCCTATAAGAAGGCAGGATTCGGTAATCCTTCTTAACAGAGATTTATTCTGTGTGAAGAACAACTTTCACATAGAACGCAACTACACTATGAACACAGATCCCCCTAGAAGAGACTGGAGAAGTCCCTTCATAGATTTCGTCGCATACGGAATCTTGTCGGAGGACCCCAAAGAAGCAGTATCCGTCAAAAGACGATTATTATGCTTCTACTACGATGCATCTTCACAATGCCTATATCGCCGGACCTACGACGGAATGCTATTGAGATGTCTATCTGAAGATGAAGCACAGCAGATTATCCGGGAAGCTCACGACGGCGTATGCAGAGCGCATCAACCCGGTCCTAAGCTACATAATCGCATCAGGAGAATGGGCTATTACTGGCCTACTATGATCGCAGATGCAATACGGTATGCAAGACAATGCAGAGCCTGTCAGGTTCATGCAGACTTCATACATCAACCGTTTGAATATCTACATCCTACGATTGCGTCCTGGCCTTTCGAAGCGTGGGGTATGGATATCATTGGTCCTATTCACCCGTCTTCTTCCAACGGTCACCAGTTCATACTGGCCATCACGGATTACTTCTCCAAATGGGCAGAGGCGATCCCTCTCACTGAGGTGAAGGTGTCTAATGTGATCAGTTTCATCAAGCATCATGTCATTTATCGCTTCGGGGTACCCCGGAGGATAATTCACGACAATGGGCCTCAGTTCATCAGCCAAGCATTTCATCAATTTTTCGATAAAAATCGGATACACAATATTGCCTCTACGGCATATTATCCAGCTGCTAATGGTTTGGCGGAAGCTTTCAACAAAACCATTATCAAACTCTTGAAGAAATTCGTCTCTTCAAACAAGAGAGATTGGAATGAGAAGCTGGACGAATGTCTCTGGGCATACCGCACAACGGTACGAACACCGACAGGTTGCACTCCATTCTCGCTGGTCTACGGGAGCGAAGCAGTTCTCCCCATTGAAATCCAGATCCCGTCACTCAGGATAGCCGTGACTAGTGAGCTGACTCGAGAAAAGAATGACCTGTTAAGGCTCCAAGAGCTAGAAGGATTAGACGAGAAACGCCTCCAAGCTCAGCAGCGCATCGCTCTCTACCAAGCACGCATTTCCAAAACTTTCAATCATAGAGTAAAGGAAAGAGTGTTCAAAGTCGGCGAGCTAGTTCTAGCCGTAAGAAGGCCGATGATTCTTACTCACAAAAGTAAAAGCAAATTCCAGCCCAAGTGGGAAGGCCCTTATGTGATCGAGACAACGTTCTCAAACGGCATCTACAGGATAACCCAGCCTAATGGAGACCTGTTAATGGCTCCTATCAACGGCAAATTCCTGAAAAGGTACTATACTTAATCTTCCCTGCTCGAGTGGAATATAGCGAGGATCTTAATTCTGACAAAACTACTTCCAGAACGCAATTAGTTGGGTTATATTCTATCATGTCCGTATGACCTCTGAACAGATATGTCCCGCTAAAAGTTTATCGAGAGTTTATCATGTCCATACTACCTCTGATATCACTCTCGCCCAAAAAAAAAACTGTCATTTACATTCCGAAATGATGGGTCCACAAAAGTCAGAAAAGAGTCACTTTTATTTATTTCCGATAAAGAGCAGAATTACATCTGGGGAAGCAAAAAAGAAGAAGGGATACATCATGATGGAGGAGCAGTCAGATCGCGAATCAGCCGCTCCAGTGCAGTTATCTTCTCATTCCTGGAAACCAAGGCATCGGCGCGAGCCTGCTCCAGCTGTGCCTCGGGATTGTTCGTAAGGGTCAGCTCAGCCCTTGCCCGAAGAGAGCCCGTACGGGCAGCTTCTACACGCTCCAAATCCCGTCGCGCTGCGCTCAGTCGACCTGTCGCTACATCTAGACCTACCAACGACTGAGAAGCCCACTCCTCTGCCAGAGCGAGTTTTTTCTTCAGCTTGTGGGCCCTCGCTGCGTTCCCTTTGTGCTCAGATCGGAGCTTCGTCTCAAGAGCGAGAGCCTCTTCCACGACAGCTTTTCTTTTATCCATCTCCAGCTTATATATTTTGATGGAGTTGTCCAGGCTTTCCAGCTGTGTAGAAAGCCGTGCAGTCATGTGGTCGTACCTGGTCTGGACCTCAGCATCAAAGCTGCCCCGAGTCAGCTGCAAGTATTCGTTAATGGGTTGCTCTAAACCACTAACCACCACCTCCAGGGCGTCAGCTACCCCAGGATCGCTGAGCTCCCTGACAGCCCCGATCGAAAACTGAGAAGTCTTCTTCAGGCGCTCGAAGTCTAGACTCTTCGCCAACACCATTGATATCATCGTTTTCAAACCGGTGTAAAAGAGGCTGGTATGTTGCTCAGTCAGCACAACTAGATCTGTTTGAACGCCAGGAGTGGCCGCGATATCAGCAAGTCCCCCTCCGGGAATGATTGCAGACGAAGTGGCCACAGCCGCCGCCTCGACGGGTGGTGCGACCGAAGGAGGTACAACGACGACTGTCGAAGTCATTAGCATACTCGCGAGAGACAAAGTCACGATGACGGGTTCGTCCTCCTCTCGAGGTGACGAAACCACTCCAGGCGAGCTGGCCCCCGAAGGTATTTCCACTTCGAAGTCGAAAGCCTCCGTATCATCGCCAGGAGCCGGAGCAGAGCCAGAAGGTGCTTCAACGCTGTATTCCCCGTGGACGCCATCCCCTGAGAAAAGGACCAGAAAGTTGATATCAATATGATGGTAATCTTTCTAAAGGGAGACATAAAGACGATATTTACCCGGAGCCAACGGTATATATGGCGCATCTGCAGCCGATGTAGCTAAACCACGCTTTAATGACGCAATGCGAACTATCATACCTGGAGAAGGAGGTGGGCCAACCGACTTCGCCCGAAGTTCTGCCAAGCCTTCATCGAGACGCAGTCGAGGTTCGTCAACTGGAATCTCGCTAGACGTGCTCGCTGAGACAGCGGAAGTTTTATCCGTTGCTGGTCTAGGAAAAGATTCTCCCATCTGCCGCGGCCACACAGGCAATCTCGTTCCACTACCTGGAGCAGTAGCCACGACAGCGAGCTCTAGCGAAGATTCTCCGGCGCCGCCGGCCGGAACTGTAGAAGGTCCCTCTCTAAAAGGCGAGGAACCTCCAGCCAAAGAATCATCCCTGATATGGGAAGATGCAGGCTCACTCCCAGGAGCCTCAATACCAAGAATGCGGAGAGGACGAGCAACCGTCTCCTTCCTCCTCTTACGAAGAGAAGCCTCCTTCGGGGCAGAAGCCCGTCGCTTCCCAGAAGAGACTACCAAAGCCCCCGCAGGCGGAGGCACTTCACACCTCGGCACCGACACCAGAGGCTCATCCGGAGTGCCAGACTCCTCACCCTCGTCAGAAGAAACCGAGGGGACTTCAACTCTTCCCCCAGGTTGGGAAGGAGGCACCTTGAAGCTTCCACGCATATCAAAATCACGATGGAAGGTGTTAATCGCCACATAGAACTGGGCGTAAGAATGGAGAATGCGGAGCTCCGTGGAGGTTGTAACGACCGGCACAATGAAGATTGCTCCCGTACAACCCATGATAAAATATCGCCACCCTCTGGCTCCATCAATGAGTCTGCCCCTGGACCTGAAGCTGGTGACGCATTGCCCACGTGCAACTGATCGTACCCAAACTGCCGTGTGAACCGACTAGGCAAGTAGGGCTCGAAGAAGCAATGATCTTCGCTCATGTACAACAGATGGGAGGGTCTAATGCAAACCAACCAATTAAAAGCTTCCGGAGAAAGATCGGTCTTCTCTCCACCTGAATCCTCAAGCCTCGTCCTTGATTGATTGCGATGTACAGGAGGGGGAGTACAGAGGAGCTTCCAGCCGTGGCGGAGGTTCAACACCAGCCGACAGTCCAAAGTGGTGTTCATATTCCAGGGAGAGTCTTTGTAGTTCAGCAAGAAATTACCCCCCGAGCTGCTACCAGAGCCGGGAGACATCACCCGGGGGCTGTGGAGAATTAACCATCCCATCAAATACAGGTATGGTAATTCCACCCGGGGAAAACTCTCATGCCGAGCTTCATCGACGAGCAACCCATCAGTCATGGCTCTCAGGCCAGCCTGTATACGGCACACCATGGCAGGAAGCAAGCCCAGTCTTGTCCCGAATACCAGGCGCACTGCCGGCCACAGGATGTTCCTGTGAATGCGGTCTGCGGATGCAGTACCAGGCACTACTACTCGACGCAGCCAGATCGAGAGGAAACCGGCCAGCCGGGCTTCCTTAAACAAAGGCCTGCAGCAGAGACTCAAGTAACTATAGGCCTTAGTGCCTTCGGGATACTTTCCTACCCCCTCAACGAGAATCTGATCTGGAGCCGTAGCCTCTTCCATAAGATCCTTAACGACCTGGGCACTAAGCACGCCCAAACAGTTTACGGGCTTATTCTTTCCCCCTGAGGCTTTCTCCGACTTGACGGCCCTGGCTCGGTGAAAGAAGAGGTAGGACATCCACTTGGTGGTGTGAGCCAAATCAGAAGGCTCGTTATAAAAAGTGGTGCACGCGAAGTATTGACACATCAGCTCCTAATACACTTCCGCCACCCGAGGGTCCAAGTCCCCCAATTCCCGGTTGGTGGGGACATACTCTTCATATGGGGTATCCCCCATCGGCAGTCTCGAGACAACTGCCATCTCATGAAGGGCCAATCCCAGCTCCCCCAGTGGAGTGGCGAAGGTCCCAGTGAGCAAAATATATCGCTCCATCAGTGCCAAGAATAAATTAGGATTGGGAGGCAACCCGACACTCGTCGCACTCACAGTGGCATACAGTCCAATGCCCTCCAGCTCTCTCCGAAAGTGCTTCAAGGCCCAGTTAACTAGGCAAGTCCATCGGAGGTTTGTTGGGGTGATCCACCCATTGCACCGAGGATTCTTCTTGGGATATACCCCACCTCATCCCATGAAGTCATTGCAGAAGGTCGGCAATTGGACCGGCTGGATCACTGAGCTGTCTTCACTCGGGACACTGCCCGGAAACAGTCCTCTGAACAACGTCACAACACCGGAAGGGCGGCTGAAAAATGACCCCTGGTCAGCCCCTTTCAGATGAAAGATCTTCCCCGGCTTGCCGTGAAGATCGGGAGTCAGCGTCCACGACATCCTCCTGCGATGTGTGGCATGGAAGAAAGCCAAGATGGGATAATCTCTCGGCATCGTGGGCAGATACAAGACCACGCTCTCGGCAGGGAAAACCCAGGGTTCTCTCTTGGGCTTCGTCTGGGACTGCTTGTCTATCATGTCCCCAAAGAGAAAGGCCGGCTTGATGTACTACTCTCCGTCTACGTACGTTAGGGGCTTCCCGTTGATCATGCTCAGCAGCATTCGCTCTCCCTGAGCCGATATCAAGATCCCCCTTCCTTCAGGGTACTGGGGTCCGGAGATAGGAAATGTCACGTGGGACAGATCCTCTAGATAGTTCGAGTGCAGCATCCCGGCAGCGGAACCCATCACCTCGGCCAGTGGAGACTCACCCAAATCAACTGCAAAAGTGCAAGGAAAATATGTCATTACAAATCTTGCACAAACATACAGACCGAACAAATGACAGTCTGTGCTCTACGCCAGGATTGTACGAATTTGGTTATTTTACGCCGGAAGTCCCCTCCACAAGCGTAAAACTCTAATTTTACGACATACGCCAATTTTCGGTAGCCAGAGCTTTTACGCTCGGAACTACGAAAATATGGAGTTTTTACGCTGGCACATTAGAAATATGGGCGTAAAAGATGAAAATGCCTCCGTGCATCATCTTCCTTAAAGAGGCTATCAGCACAGAAGACGACCTAGCGCGGTCACGTTCAACATGTGAGAAGGATTTTTTGTCATTTTTTGTCACCCCAAAGGCTCTACCTCTAAGACCGGGTGCGCTGCTCGTCGGCGGGATACTTCGCTCAGAAGGAAGTTCACCTTGCCCGACCGAAGACCCCCTCGCTGGGGCAGGAGAAGGAGAGAAAGAACCTATGCTCTTTCCCTTAGTGGAGGGGGTTTGTTTCGGCGCCATTTCGGAAGGCTCGAAGTGCTCGGAGAAGGAACGAAGAAAAACTTGAACAGTCGAAAGCTCTCTTTCGCAGAAGACGGATAAAAGGTTTTTCTCTCAAAAGCTTGGGATATATATAGAGTTCGAGTCGACTCCTCGAATCCTCGGATGGACTCCTCGAAACCCTAACCAAATCTCCTAATTAAATATTTGGTTATGATTTGGTCCTACGTCAGCCTATTATTCAGAGAAGGCGGACAGTCGCGAATTCAAAAAAAAAATTCTTCGCGCAAAGCAGTTCAGCGGTTCCTACGCTAAAGGAGCTTTCTATGCTCGACAACAACAGATCTATGGTTTTACGCTCACAAGCTATAAGTCTATGGTTTTTGGCCCGGATGCCTTTGTGCACGGTAGCTTTTACGCTCGAGAGACAACAAACCTACGACTTTACGCTCAGCAGATACCAAATCGATGATCTCACGCTCGGTGGCGCTCAGTTTACGCTCAGAAGCAACAGATCCGCAAACTTCACGCTCAGAGAAATTTTCTTTTTCAGGAGCTACAGATCTACAGTTTTACGCTAAAGGAGCTTTCTACGCTCGACAGCTACGAATCTACGGCTTTACGTTCGACAGCTATAAGTCTATGGTTTTACGCCCGGATGCCTTTGTGCTCGGTAGCTTTTATGCTCGAGAGGCTACAAACCTACGACTTCACGCTCAGGAACCACAAGTCTACGATTTCACGCTCGATGGTGTTTTACGCCCAGAGGCTATAGATTGATGATTTCACGCTCCACGACTTTCCGCATATCCGAACAGTCCCCGAAGCGATCAATTGCAAAGAGTTCACACAGAAGATACTCGTTCTTGACCCCAAAGTATCCCAAGTACCCGAAACACACAGATTTCAAACATTAAGAAATTACTCTTCTTGGGTCCAAAATTGGAGGTTCATCCAGACTCCAGTCTGAACATCTCGTCTATCAAGATGGCAACTCAGTTTGACAGCCATTTCTCGACCCTGTTCCAAGGGATTTTTCGAGAGATCATTCTTGAAGACGAAGTCTGAACAAAATTTCTACTCATCAGAAGCAGCAGTTCAGAGCTCTACGCGGTCCCTCAGTCCTAGCAACAAAATAGTTCTAAAGGTTCAACAGGCTTAAACATCGTTCTATGGACTATTCGCTACACGTAAAGGACAGAGCCTAATACTCTTCTTATCAGAGTTGGCGTAAAGAATCAGACGTGTCGAAGCTACACATATTCAGACTTCACAGCAACGTATGGCAAGATGATCATATGAAGAAGCAAGACGATTTTTATTAAAGATTAAAGTCATGATTACATATGAGGGAAATCCAATCTACAAGGGATTTCTTTTCATTTTCATGATTACAACTGAGGGAAACTCCGTCGACATGAGGGTTTCCCCATCATCGTCTGAAGATTGCCCAGAAGCTATTCTGACAGGTTCTTGCAGGGGCATAATTCTTCATCCATCTTCTCCGACAGTCAGTCAGTTCCAGCAAACTGATTGACATGGCAATGATCAACGGCGAGAGAACGACAGAGTTGGGGCTTGCATAAATTATGTAGATCCCTCGTTCTGTGCGCCGTGACAGATTGAGTTAAGATATTTCACTCAACTCAATGCCCGAGGTCAGAGCTAGTCGCTGCTCACACTCCCGGAGGTGACAGGAGAAGACACCGCTTGCAAGCCGTGTGGTCTAGTACGACCCTTCCCTTCTTCTGGAAGAACAGCCATATAAAGTTGCTGATTATCCCGAGCAAGGGAGGCTAAGATATCCTTCCATGATCCATCGTTGTAGTGGACACTTGCTCGAAGACGCCGTCTTTTCTGGCTCCTTACACGCTGGAAGAACATGATCTCCTTCTTTCTCAGATCGACCCGGCGAACTCCGACGATCATCTCTGCGTGGTGATGGAAATGTGGGGAGAACATGTTAACTCCCTCAGCCTTTTTATAGGCGAAAGAGATCACAAGCGGTCCCCAATAAATTCGCCATAAAGACCGTATCGACCATTTTAACGCTCCATTCAGAGACGTTTCGAGTTACGAGGGACCGTTCATGCTTCATTCAAAGCATTTCAAATTATGAGGAATTTAAAAGCTTTGAAGGGGGTCTTGTAGAAGCATGAAAAATATGCTGGGAGGAGCTACGCAGCATACTGATACAGAGCAGCGTAAACAGAGGCCTTCAGAGCCATCAAACGTACAAGCAGAGCTTTCTTCGCTAAACATAGCGTAAAGTATAAAGCTCAAAGGACCATCCGCGTAAGTGCAGTACGTCCAAGACGCTTCAGCGTAGACAGGGTTCTTCATCCCCTCCATGGCGTAAAACTCATCCGCTCTCAAAGCAACATTAAAGCGTACGAGGAACGCTTCGTCTTCCCCGAAATAAACCTGTCAAGTCATGCAGTGAACCTGACCTCTGACTCCAGACAAAAAGTGCTGCACGGCTACCCAGACGACGGCTGGAAATGAGGACAGACCCCTCGGGACGCGTACCATAGTATGATGGCGGATCTCTGCATTTAATGTAGAGGATTTGGTTAAAATATCACCGAACCGTCGTTTACTGACGTCCCTTCAGCATAAACTGCTCTTTCGCGTACAAGGGGATACGCTGCCTTGTTTTACACAGGCAAACATGAGCTATTTTACGCTCCGCAGTAGATAAACCGCCTGCCACGTCAAAAGCTGTACTTCGTACGGGGCTCGAGGCACGTCTCTACGTCTAAATTGCACAGAGCGGTGACAGTTTCTCTGGAGGCACGTCTCTGCGACAGATGCACAGAAGGGCTGCAGACCTTCAAAACACGCCTCCGCATTTAATACACAAGATGGTGGCAAATCTCTGCAAGAGATTTGATTATATCTTTAAAAGCCGTAATTCGGCTAAGACGTCCACATCAGCACTCTGGCACGGTACGCAGTGGCTTCTACGCCCATTCAAGATCTGTGCTCATTCGGCTTCTACGCCCACTCAGTCTCTACGACCATTTGGCTTCAAACGCCTACTCAGTCTCTACGACCATTCGGCTTCTACGCCTATTCGGCTTCTATGCCTATCCGGCTTCTACGCCAGGGTGACAGTCATTTGGCTTCTACGCCAACCTCTTCTACACAAGGGATACCTACCTACGTGGCTTCTACGCCGTGATCTTCGCAGCAGATATACGCGTTTTGTCCCCTTAGTTGGACACGCGTCACATGCTCACTCAAAAGGTCATCTATACGCAAGCATTGGTTATTTTAACCGTTGTGTAAAAGGGTGCTGTACTTTCCACTCCTTAATTTTTATACCGACAGAGTGGTCACTGTCACCAAAACTCTATAAATAGAGACCCCTATCAATGGGGAACAAGGTCAAAAAACTTCAAACTTGAAGATCGAACAAGGTCGAACTTCCTAGAAAGATCGAACCGGAGGTCAAAAGAGAGAGAAAGAGAGAGAGGGAGTCCGGAGCTCAGGCAAAGAGCAGGGATCGACGACTTTGGCATCGTGCATCCACCCTCTTCTGCAACCTTCGAAGCTGCTACCTGTCTTCCACGGCACTTCTTCAACATCGTGTGGTCCAAGGGCTAAAGTGATCGACTGCAGATCAGACACCTATAGCAATTTATACCCATATTAAATAAATTATACTCCCACATCCTCGTATAGGATTAAATTGTACAAGTTTGTTTGTAAACCAAAGGGCGCGGGTTTCGTATAAACCCCGTCATTGAAATACACTTTCATCCTTTCGTTTAATACCACAAACAACTAGCACTCTTGATATAGTAACACTAGCTTCCTAGCTACACAATATATGCCCTTAATATTCTAGGATATTAGCTTTCTTATTAGATCACCTCATCACACTCACTAGAACTCATGATCACTTGCATCCAATGCACTAGTTATTAACTTCTATAATACACATGTTTCACTTTACTCTCAAAGGCAGGCACATGGTTCCATGTCTCTATTGATGTATATGTATCTCTCTTTAAACCTTTTATAAACTGATACACTAATCAGTGATGACCAATCTTAATATTTCTCAACCCATGACATACTATTAAAATTTTTAATACTCAGGCTTCTACTTTCATGAGCTTCCACACTGACACTCATCACCCACTATGCATTCTGCACACAATTTCCAGACACTTCTTCCACCCATTGCTTCCAACACATCACTAGCCTCAATATTAGGTGATATACCCATCACTAGTCATATACTGGTATACTTCTATCTACTCACATCAAGGCTCTACTTCTAAGCTAAAGAATGATGGGATAAAATACTACAATAATATGAGTGGTCAAGTATTGAGATGATACTTTAAGAACCAATTTAAGATACACCTGATAATCATAAACGTCTGTCCGAAATCATGATACTCAGAATCCTCGCCACGCCAGTAAGCATAGCTGCGATAAACAATATATTCCATAACTTAGGTATGCACCTCAATAATTATGTTGTCTTGAATCCTCGCTGTGTCGACTAGTATAGCTGCAAGAAATTCTAAATTTCATAACTAAGATATGTACATCCGCAGTCAGGTCCCTATATTTTTGCCATGCCAGCTAATATGGCTACGATAAACTCTAGGCTCCATAACCAAAGCAGACGTTTCACCTTTCTCATTGTCCTCATCAACATATGTCATCAAAAGATACCGTAATTTGGTCTATAAAATTCATATCATATAAAATCAAACTCAACAATGACACCAAAAATTAATTCAATAACTGATTCACCAAGAATCAAATTCAATAACAACAAGTAAGAGCGGACAAAAATAAGGGAAAATATTTGAATTGGAAATTATAATAAGATTCTCAAGGGTCATCCCAGGAATCTTTCAAGAAATTTGTGATTGAGTAACCTCTCTCATCCTAGTGTCCTATGTCCTATATCCTATCGCAGGCTCGCAGTAGTACAACTAAGTCATCGCACTATCCCGACATTGCACAACTTACGAAGCCTAACCTACATGGGCCACCACAGTAATGTCAAGAATATACCTAAATATGACGCTCGTGTCGTTAGCGACCTTCATATAGATAAGCTGCGGTAGGCTATCGAATGTTTTAGCCCGGAGAATGAATGTCACCTTGCATCGAGCAAAATGTGCACATCGGCTATATTTAAAGTCGCTATTGACCGAGGCGATTCAACGTATTTCATGTGTTACGCACGCTATACAAGTATGGCTTGCTTAGCGATTCGAATATAACATGCTTAGCGATCGAGATGATCGAATATACCAAGTTTACTTATCGATGCGATCGAGTTATAATATGCTTGTCTGCTTAAGGGAATTCAATGCTTACATGAAAAAAATGCTTTCATAACTTCAAGGTTTACATGCAAATATGATTTACTGCTTTCAATGCATGTCTCAACATGAACTGAAATTCATCTAAGTTCTAGTAAAAATATCACCATATAATCTATATGCTTCACATGATTACTTAGTGTTAGTTTAGGCGAGTGAGTTATCCTGCTCACCATCACAAGATGCGTACTGATCCCCCAACCTCGAGACACGAAAGATCGCTTGGACGTACCAATAGTGTTGGAAGCTCAGGTTCGGCAACGTGCAGATACGTGCTTGATATATGAAGACATGATGTATGAAATGGTAGAAATTATTTGTGAGCTAGAGAGATCAACGAGTGTTATAAGCCAACTTGACATATTCAATGTGGCTATTCAAGCCTTTGTAACTACTGCAATTATCAATAAAAGAGCTTCGCTTTGCATACTCTAAGTGTTTCATTATGACTCTATAAATCTTTCTCTACGACTTTGTATTTTCTATGAAAATTATTATGTTTTATCTTCTTGCCTTGTGAGTTATGGAACCTAGGCATACACGATATCACATCCGGGGGATAATTATTGACTCTATAGAGTCAGGGCATGACAAAGGGCAGCTGAAATATGTTGCATCCTGGCCACCAATGCCCGACCAGACTCAGCAACAGATCTCTGTCATGACATCTAATATGGATAATGTCAACATATGAAAAACTAAAAGACTCAACCAGGTCCTTTTGATGTTCGACCATCTCCCATCTGTGGTACTACTGTAATGCCCTGCTCAGCGAAAAGGTATTACGCTAAAATTATAGATGGATCAGACCGATGGAATACAAATGGCACAGGAAATCAAGATGCTTGGTGTGATGATGCTGTAGTGCTTAACTTGGCCGGATGGGATATCTTATGCGACGTTGTTCTAATATATGATTATGCCAAGTTAGAAGACTGTGTATCACATCGGATCATTCTTGAGAGATCATAGGCGAATGTGGGATCGTAGCATGAAAATAATATTTATATAAGTGAGTAGATCTGTCCCTTCTCCTTTACTCCTACATGCCCTAATAAAATGAATGCTAGTGTTGCTTTGTTGTATATCATAACTATATGCTGCTCTAATCCATATAATGATAATGCTGCCTTATGTTCAATGCTGCTAAAATTAATGAAACACATGAATAACAAACTGTTAGTACTATTAATACAAGAATGTTATAAAGTAAGTCTGCCATAAGAAAGAAGTAATATTATGCAATCTACTTCACATGCTGGTAACACTGAAAATGGAATATTGAACATCTGTACAGGTATAAGTTGATCAGTACACAGTAACTATGAAGGAAATGCTTTATATACGAGTATAATTGTGGTTTGGTACCATCGGGCCACGAGAAGTCTGTAAGTTGGGACCTACAGGTCACCAACCGACATGAGAATGAGCAAAACAAGAAGGATCAACAATGCGAGGCTTTACTTACATTTATTTATCATGCAAATTTATGCTTAAATTTTATTTACATAGTCGTTGCATGGTCAGGACAACTTATGCACAAGGTTTGGTAAGTTTCCTCGAACGAGATGCGTCGGGGCACCGGGATCGTTCGGCCTAGGAGGAAACACAGTGCTTTGGTAGCACTGGGTATAAACGAGATATTCATTGGGGATCGCAACCTCATGAATTATGCTTCGTACGCCCTTCGAAGTCCTATATGGCATGTCCCTCGTGGTGCGAAAGCATATCACCAATGACCCTCATGTAGTTAGGATGTATACTAACGAGAATATTTATGCAGGCTTAACGTTTTCTCGGTAAGAATGATTCGTATTAATTATGATGTGGCTAATCCTTGTTTTGCAGGGATACATCGAGTGGGTTGTTATGGTAAGAATTGTTGTTAGACGATATGTATATATTTCACATATATTCAATGTATCCTACTGTTTTTAAAGTATGTTTCATTATGCTGCTGAATACTCTGATCATTGAAATGAACCTAGTTCCTAATAGAAATATCACTAAGTTAATATGCATGCTCTTCACATGAATACATAGTGTCGGTTTAGGCGAGTGGGCTAGTTTCTGCTTACTAGTATGCGATATGTACTGACCCACGTTTGTGGACATTCCCAGGTACTCGGCATTGCAGAGTGACTAGAATGGTTCTGAGGCATCGAAGCATTGTTGGGGGTTGCAAAAGCACTTTTTCCATTTGAGACATCTTCTGTTATAAGGGTATAATGTATGGAATAGTGTAATTCCGTTGTATCAGTGAGAGTATAAGCCAAGACGACAAATATCAATGTAAGCCAATTGGCCAAGTATTAGTTGGATTTGAGTTGTCAATATTAGACCCTCGATAGCTTAATATTATATGGGGTAGCAAGGAAGTGAGAACGTATGAGATGGATGTCTTAGCTGAGAACAACGAGTTGGATTATATGATGGCTTAAATAGGCTGGGTGAAAGTTTTAAATTTTAAGCATCGATGATCGAATGTTACTATCGATAAACAAGTTGGATCGTATATCCAGTGAGATTGGTTGGAACTGATTGGGAATCACAAGCGAGATATTATATTTGGTTACTTGAGTTTGGAAGTTCTTGGAAATCAATTAAAGATGAACCGAGTATGTGGAAAACTAATTCCTTTGACCTTAGGTGTGTAGCATTTACTATATGTCTAACTTAAAAAGGGTAGCAGCCGTGAAGTAAGAATATTTAAAACTTGCGATTGGCAAATAATAATTAACCAGCATATGAACTTGTGAGATTGCAAGTAACTAATCGATAACCCTTATTATCTAGCAATATATGGAAGTTCGACAAGAGTCTTCGATGGATGGAATACTAATAAAGCTTGAGGTCTAGTAAGTTGGGATAAATACTATCGGTGAAAAGTTTTGTCGCATCAATACAAGTTGATTGACAGATATAATTGATCCAATTATTAATATGAGATGATCCCTAGCTTGGTGGGTTGACCAATATATCGAGTACGTGAATAATTATCGAATGTAGCTAAGCGAGATTAAATTCTGGGAGACATTAATGAGGTGATGCAATTAAGTTGATGGTTAATACGAATGAAAGTTGACCCTATCAAAATAAAGTTGGCAAAAGTATATTCGACGGAAGGAATCGAAAGAAAGATATTTTTTAATATATTGGTTGGCTGATATTGTTAGTTATAAATTATTTGGGTGATACTGTACACACGGATACGTAATATGAATGGAAACGAATTAAGAGCAAGGATCGGAAAAAATATACTAGTAAAGGTGATCGATCAAAATTTGAGTTTGGGTTAGTTGCCTTGTCCCATAGATAAATCAGATTCACGGAAATTCAAGAATAATATGTTGGTACAACTAGAGGATGACTATAAAGTCAAAAATAAAATAATATATTGGATCAATTCGGATTTTGAATGCTGGTGATTTACTTGATGGTTATGAGATTTGAGCATGTAGCTATAGATTGATCTTGTCTGTTGGGGTAAGTCTAGAATGAACCTTTAATTGAGGTAGACCCTTAAGAGATTAACCTTGGGTAGATAAATCAGACCCAAACTGTTGGATGTCCCTTATTCGTGGGTAGGTCAATGGTAGTGCATTTGTGGTTCAAGTTGGTAATAAGATTGGGTAGAAGTCCCTTAGAATTGTCAGACTTCAGTTGGCCCTAAGAGAGAGATGAGTATGGTCCCTATCAGCTGCCTAGCATAATATGAGTTGCCTACGAATACTAGGTTTATATGTCGGTATAGCTAATCATAGAGACTTGACCAAAAAGTTATGTTGGTTGTCGGAGACCCATATGATGACCCTATTAATGTTGCATGGGTAATGTAACATTGTGTGATACTTGAATAGTGTATATTATGAGTTGGCCTATGTTCAGTCGGTGTTTAGATAGTTTATTGTGAGATTGTGTATGAGTATTTTAGGATAACAGGTCGTGTCGGAATGGGTAAACTGTTGGATAGATAAGTTTAAAAATTGACGGTTACTAGAGTTGGATTTGATTTCTTCGACTGGAATAAAAATCAATAGTGGATTCGATTTGAGGGATTATCTTGGAATAGTTTCTTGTAAATCAAGTTGGAATGAGAAATAAATCATAATAAAAGATAGAAATATCGCTTGAGAACTTTGGTAAAAATTTTATATGTTAGGAAGAGAAACTTGATATGGGATGTGGCTAATGCGACTACTATACGGAACGAATTATGATCATTAAACTATAATAAAATTGTGTGGCTTGGACAACGACATGACCAAAAGAAACTCTATATTCATAAGAATTTTGATTCTACTAATGTTGGAAAAAAGATTGCTAAAAGTTTAAATGAAAAAAAATTACAATATTGAGGAAACAGTCAGAATGATTATAAATACACTGGGGTCATAATAAAGAGACGACGGGTGATATTCTTAATATAATCAATCAAAGTTGGATGGATCAAAATAATGTGACGACGGGTAAATTATTCAGAAGAGGTAGGAATGACGACATTGACATTGAAAGAAGGAATATTGTAATTCAGAATTAATAAATATTTCGTTGTGGTCATTTTGTTCGAAATGATTAAAATATCGTGCTTGGGTTAATGGCCTAACCTGGACAGTCCCTAAGGATTTTTATATTTTGACAGAATTGGAAGATAGCGATTGTAGAAAATAGTTATACGAAGGAACACTATGACCGAGATAAAAGATTTGTATATATGTCAGACCGAGAGGATGGCGGTGAATATTGAGAAGTACTTAGACCAAAATTTGATTTCAACATGTCGGAAAGATATTGACAAGATTGGCCGAATAAGTGCCGCAAGAAATTACAGTTATGAAAATCGATGTTAAAGAACAACTTGACCAAAAGTATTAAATGATCAGTAATGAGGAATAAAATTACCTCGGTAGCCGTTTGGTTTCTCTAACCATTAGCATTGGTTGAGTGCATTATATTTCGGGGATGGTTGAAATGTATATATGATCCATGCGAAGTGGTAAACGAAATTCAAATGGAGCTGCAAGAGAGAATTGATGAATGAAAGAACATTAACAAATTAATTGGGAAGAAAAGAGATGGTCGGAATGCATAAGTATACGAGATTCATGAATGAGCAATATTGACAATAGATGAAAACGGGGTATTGAGCTATAGCTGGCATAGAATATTTTTGTGGGGATGACTTAAGTGATATGATGAATTGAGTTATTTTTTTAAGTTTCAAGGACAATTTTTTTTTGAGTGGTATATTATGTAATATCCCGCTCCGCGAAAAGGCATTACGCTGGAATTATAGATGGATCAGAAAAATAGAATACAAGTGGCACGAAAAATCGAGATGCTTGGTGTGATGATGCTGTATTGCTTAACTTTGTCGGATGTGATATCTTATACGACGTGGTTCGAATGTATGATTATACCAAGTTAGAAGACTATGAATCGTGTCGGATCATTCTTGAGGGATCGTAGGAGAATGTGGGATCGTGACATGGAAACAATATTTATATAAGTGAGTAGATCTGTTCCTTCTCCTCTACTCATTCATGCCCTAATAAAATGAATGTCAGTGTTGCTTTGTTGTATGTCATAACTATATGCTGCTCTAGTCCACACAATGTTAATGATGCCTTATGTTCAATGCTGCTAAAATTAATGAAACACATGAATAACAAACTGTTAATACTATTGATACAAGAATATTTCTATAAAGTAAGTTTGCCATGAGAAAAAAGTAATATTATGCAATCTACTTCACATTCTGGTAACACTGAGAATGGAACATTGAATATCTGTACATGTATAAGTGCATCAGTGCACAGTAAGTATGAAGGAAATGCTTCATATGCGAGTATAATTGTGGTTTGGTACCACTTGGCCACGAGAAGGTCTGTAAGTTGGGACCTACGGGTCACCAACCGATATGAGAATGAGCAAAACAAGAAGGATCAACAATGCGAGACTTTACTTACATTTATTTACCATGCAAATTTATGCTTAAATTTTATTTGCATAGTCGTTGCATGGTTAGGGACAACTTGTGTACAATGTTTGATAAGTTTCCTCGAACGAGATGTACCGGGGCACCGGGATCGTTCGCCTAGGAGAAAACATAGTACTTTGGTAGCACTGGGTATAAATGAGACATTCATTGGGGATCACAACATCATGAATGGTGCTTCGTACGCCTTTCAAAGTCCTATATGGCATGTCCCTCATGGTGCGAAAGCATATCACCAATGACCCTCATATAGTTAGGCTGCATACTAACGAGAATATTTATGCAGGCTTAACGTTATCTCGGTAAGAATGATTCGTATTAATTATGATGTGGCCAATCCTTGTTTTGCAGGGATACAACGAGTGGGCTGTTGGTAAGAATCACCGTTAGGCGATATTCACATATTTCACATATATTTAATGTATCCTACTGTTTCTAAAGTATGTTTCATTATGCTGCCGAATACTCTGATTATTGAAATAAACCTAGTTCCTAATAGAAAGATCACTAAGTTAATATGCATGCTCTTCACATGAATACTTAGTGTTGGTTTAGGTGAGTAGGCTAGTTTCTGCTCACTAGTAAGCGATATATACTGACCCTCGTTTGTGGGCATCCCCAGGTACTCGGCATTGGGGAGTGACTGGAATGGTTCTGAGGCATCGAAGCATAGTTGGGGTGCGCAGAAGCTCTTCTTCCATTATAGGCGTCTTCTATAATAAGGGCATAATGTATGGAACCGTGTAATTCAGTTGTATCAGTGAGAGTGTAAGCCACGACGACAAATATCAATGTAAGCCAATTGGTCAAGTATCGGTTGTATTTAAGAGCTTTGTAAATCTTTTGTAAGCCTTGTACTCAATTATCGTTATCAATAAAGAGAAATTTTTTATTATATTCATTGTGACTTCAATTTGTTTGCTTAATTTTGCTGCGATATCATCGTTTCTGAGATATACCATGTCTTATCTATCTTCTTGTCTTGTACAAGTGCAATCTAGGCTTGTACGGCATCACGTTTGTGGCTACTTTCGATTCTTCGAAATCGGGACCTGACAACCACTGGCCATGCTCCCATAATTTTACATCTTCATAATCATATAGCTATATAATATATGTAAATTTTATTAGTGCATGAATATTAATATTATTAAAAGTTCTAATGATAATTCATTTAGAATTAGTTATCTCTCCTGAAAATACCAGACTCGAGATATGAGACTATCACTCCTGAGTAGTCGGTCCACCTGGTATTTGATCGCCGTTCTGAGCATCCATCTGTAAAATGAATGTTATCAAAACGACATTGTCAACTATGCCATACATAATTAGGGTTAGTGATTTGGTTATGGTTAGGTTTAGGTTAGGGTTAGGATTTTGGTTTTTCTTAGGGATGCAATTTTGGGTTAGGCTTTTTATTTCGCAATCTACTAAGAATTTTTAATTTTTAATTTTTTTCAATAGCCTATTATCTATTTTAACATTTTGCTTTTTTTTTGAATTTTTGTTTATCAAGAATATGTTGTGGTAGGGATATGAGTTATTTCTACTAAGAATTTTCCTTTTTAATGTATTTTCTTTTTCTAATTTTGTGTTAAGGTTTTTAGTTAGGGTTATGTCAAAAATTATATTTTATAAAAAATAAGGATTTGATATTTAATAATTTTGTTTGCAAATTTCATTTATTTTTTTTCTTTATTTCCTGTTTTTACATTTTGCGAATTTTAATTTTTTTTTCAAATTTGTGTTTTTTTTACTTTTCATTTCTATTTTCTGTTTTTAATATATATTTTCTTTTAGTTGTTTGCAATTTACTTTTTTTAATCTATTTTTTCTTTTTATTTGTTTACAAATTTTTAAAATTGTTTTTCTCAGTATTTTTAGGTTCTTTTTTTTCTTTTCCTTTTTTCCTTTTCCTTTTTCCTGAGATTCGATTTTTTTCTTTTTTCGGTTATCTTTTTTTATTGGTATTGATTCAATATTTTTTCCTTTTTTTCATTTTGATAACTTTGACTTTTACCTTTTTTTAATTTCTTTCCTTTCTTTTAGTTATTTTTATTTGTTGTGAGAATGTAGTTTTTTTCTTCTTATTTTTTGATTTTTTTCCCTTTTTGTGATAATATATTTATTTTTGTGTTAGAGTTTTAGTAAGGGTTCGGGTTTGGTTTTTTCGTTATTTTAGTTCTTTTTTGGGTTTTATTTTTTCTTTTTTATGCGAACCTATTTTTTCTTTTATTTATCGTTGTTCGGTTTAGAATTTTCTTTTAGGATTTAGATATGGTTAGATAACTAGATTTAATATTCATATCTAAGTAAATAATTTAATCTAAACAACGACATTAACATACAATACAATTTAATTACTATAACATTATTATCTAATTATGTAATTTAACATATAATTTAGATATTCTACATTAACTAATTAATTAACGATAAATCAGACATAGAAAATATATTTTTGGTAAAAAAAATACAAACTTACCTCCTCTTCTCTTCTTTCTCCTTCTCGGTAGGTCTTCAAGTTTCTTTCTTCCTCTCCTTTTTTTTAACTGGTGTAAATTTTCACCCCATCTCCACCACTCCAATATATGACCCTCCTTTCATTTAATTTCTTTGTCTACAAAGTTTAATTTTTCAACCCCCACCGCTCACCCACCCACCCACCCACCCACCCACCCGGTTAGCGGGAGTTTGAAAGTGCACAGAAACACCCGACGTTTCTTGCATAATTATTATTTAGGGCACGCGAGAGATTTTAAGGACGGAAAACGACACAAAAGCAGGTAAATGCCTATTTAAAGGACGTTTACTCCTCTTTACTTAAAAAATGGCTTTAATTTGACTTTTTGTTGCTCTTCTTATAATCTTTAAAACTTCAGTGCTCTCAGCGCAATTTCAGAGAACTTCAATATCATATATTCAATTCTCTGAATTTTTATTGTCTTCTCACTACTTTTGCATTAGAGAAGACTTTTCTACCCCATTGTCTTTTCTGAATATAATCTTTCCACCTATGAAAGACATTGTCTTACGTTTCATGCCACCTATGAAAGATATTATCTTATGTCTCATGCCACATAAGAATCATAACACATAACAAAACAATAGGGTTAGAAATTCTCTTATATAATAAGAAAAGTTGGCTTTACCATGATTTTTTTTTTCATTTCAAATATATCTTTATCTAACTTAACCAATTAAAACTATTTATTATATTTAACGAGTGCAAGTAGGTAATTATGTATATTTTATTTAAAAAAATATAATTATTGTACCTTTTGTTATTTCCAAAAAAAAAAAAAAAAAAAAGTTTGATAAGAAAATAGTTAAAATAAGTTGCAACCTCCGTGCATTATATTTCGTGATCCATCTCTGTTTGGTCTTCCATATCCTCTCTACCATTGAAAAGACAATTCATCAAACACTTCCAAGTCAGAACGCCGATGAGGAGGCGCGGAGGAGCAGCCGGCGGCGGCGCCGAAGTCGACGGCGGCCTGGCTCACGTTCGCCAGGAGTCGGCGCTGACGAGGGCCGTGGAGTCGGTGTTCGCGTTCGTCCGGTTTGCGGAGTTCGAGATCCTCTTCGTCCTCTTCTTTCTCACCGCCTTTCTCGTATTCAAAGACCTGGTCGGTTCCTTTTCCTTTACCAAATGTTCTCTACTTCTTTAGAGGCGAAATTCGGGTTTTTTGTTGTTGCAAAACCATGAGGGCTTATATTGCAATTTTATTTGATGTCTAGGTTTAATATGTGAAAATGAGAACTTCTTAATTATCTATTCTTTCCTTTTTTACCTATTGATTCCACTTCATACTAAGAATTGATATCTGCGTTCTGAAAACACATGGAATCGCGTTTTGAAAACACAAATTTCCATAATGAAATGGGCGTTAAAATAGAAGTGCAGGAAATGCCATTTTCCTGATTCTTGGTATTCTAGTGATAGAGGCTGAAACGGGGTTTCTTTGATAAGAAAGATTGATTTTAGATTGCAATTTGATGTGTGAATTATTGGATATTAAATCATGTGATTCCGTTTGGTGCTGAGTTTTGGTTTCTCGGTCTTGAATTCCTAGTGATAAGAGGCTATAAAGGAGTTTAGTTGGTAGAAAAATGGGCATGGATTGCTATTTGATGTGATATTAAGGTTGGTGTTCGGAAATGAGGGTTTGTTTTGAGTGTAACCCTTAGAAGCGGGGGGCGGGGACGAGGATGGGGGCGGGAGCGGAGGCGAGGGAGCGGTGGAGCGCGTCTACTTTGAAGAGTCTAAAGTTGGGAACGTGAAGGAAGCGTGGGTTAGTGGCGTAGCCATGTTGTCCCGAGGGGGTGCAGTTGCTCCCCCTGTTTTTTTTTTTAAATTTTTTTTATTGCAAAAGTGACCCATAACTCCTAACAACTCTTCATTAGTTGTTCTCCCGCCCAAATGTACCCTCCTAATACTCTCCTCACAAATATTGTCCCTTCCTATCCACTTCAATACAACTGTTTCAAGTGCATGCACAAAAGCTAGTCTAACATTAATTAAGTATAACATCATTAATTTTCTTCAGTAATTAATGTTATTGGAGGACGAGGAATTTGAACCGAACATGGTGGAGTGATCCAATGCTGAAGTTTTTTCAAACTTTGATTGCAAAGTGAACCATAACTAAAATTTGTAGCTCTCTAACCTTAAAAAAGTTGAAAAGATTTTTAAAATTTTCAGCATGTTATTTTCTTTTGTAGAGTGAATCATGTAAAATATTTCTATCTTTTGTTAGTATATGAGTTTCGAAACTGAAATGACATGCTACTCAGAGTATGATCCTAGTAGTGTGTACTGTAAGAAAAACAATTGGTTATATCAGCACCTGCGTATAAAGATTCTAGTTTTATATCATCGGACATCAACTGTTTTTATTGCCATATCTATTGGTGTATTTGCTCTTGAAGTTGACATTACTACTATCCGTTGTAATCGCAACTGTAGAGAGGCATTTTATGCAATAAAAATTATCAAGACTTCAGTACATAACTAATTGAGAGATGAGATGATGAATGATTGTTTTGTGGCATATATTGAAAGAGACGTATTGGATGCCGTTAACAATAAATATATCATTCAAATTTTTCTAATATGAAGTCTCGAAGAATTTTATTGTAAAAAATGGTTATTTAGTAATTGTAATAGTTTATGATATTTAGTATTAATATATGTTAGAGTTATTTTATTTTGTTATTTATCATATGAGGGTATAATAGTAATTGTGGGTGTATTGCATATAAATATAAATAGACATGAGATGCAACCTAGGGTTTAAGGCCCTTGCAATCTCCTTTCTCATATTCTTTTTTCTCCTACTTTTCCTTCTCCTCTCCATCTCCAAACTTCACTTGGTATCAGAGCATATATTTGTAAGTACTGTACATCCCATCCAAAATTTTTTTGGCTATTTTTCGTCTACTTTTCATGATTCGCTGTTCGTTTTTCGTTGTTCGTGATCGTTCGTGGTTCGTTTATGAGATCTAGGGTTTCGACAGATCTTCGTTGGTTATTCGTCATCGGTTGAGGTTCGTTGTGAGATCTAGGGTTTCAAAGATCTCGTCTTTCTGTTGCATCTGCAAGTATGGTGGGGACCGAAT
Organism: Iris macrosiphon; assembly: GCA_036927795.1. Taxonomy (NCBI): domain Eukaryota; kingdom Viridiplantae; phylum Streptophyta; class Magnoliopsida; order Asparagales; family Iridaceae; genus Iris; species Iris macrosiphon. The sequence continues at coordinate 115,160,377 of JAYESA010000019.1, read as the reverse complement.
CTTCTAGCGAGATTAATAGTGGTGATGGTAGCAGAAGTGGTTCTCCTTTTACTGTTATTCATAATGATGAATTGGAAAAGTCGATTACAGCGGTGAAACTCAATGGTGCGAACTACCTTGCCTGGTCCAAGTCTATCAAAGTGGTGTTAAGGGCGAAGAAGAAGTTGAAGTTTTTGACGGAAGAACCACTGCTTGAAACTTCCGCTGAGTATGAAGATTGGATGAGTGCAGATGCATACGTTATGTCGTAGTTGTGGCATAGTATGGAACCACATATCGCTGCTAATGTTCAGTGGTGTGAATCAAGCAAACAGATTTGGGCATCTCTGGAAGAATTATATTCGCAGAAGCGAAACGTTGCCCGTATCTATGAGTTGTACGAGTTATTGTTCAATACAAAGCAAAATGAGAGGCCTGTGAATGAATATCTGGCTTCAAAGAAGGCTTTGTGGGAGGAACTGCTTCAATATTATCCTGTTACTACTGATTTGAAGGAAGCTCGCAGACAGAAGGAAGAGTTTCATGTTTCACTTATCCTAGCCGGCTTGGATCCTGCACTCGAACCTTATAAAGCTCAAATCCTTGCTGGAGAGCAGTTACCTACGGTGGCAGATATTTTCTTCCGTCTCAATCGTTCCTTTCTGGGACAGAGTTCTGTGGTGCCGAGTACTGACTCTTCTGCCCTAGTTTCTAGTGTTGTTGGTCGTGGTGGTGGACGTGGTAGTGGACGTGGTGGTAGAGATGGTGGTCGTAGTTTTGGTCGAGGAGGAGGCCGTGGTGGTAGAGACAATGGTCGTGGTGGTGGCCGCGGTGGTGGCCGTGGTCAACCACGAAAGTGTAATTATTGTGGAATGCTCGGTCATGTAGAAGACTACTGTTGGGACAAGTGGGGCAAACCAGAATATGCACATCAAGTGCATGCTGAAAATATGCAGTCCCAAGTCACCACTTCTGCTCCCAGAGTTGATACTTCGGGTTTCAATCAGACTTCAACGTCCGATACCTCATCTCCTTTCAACAGATCCTCCAGAAGTTGAACGCGCTTGCTAGTACCACCTCCCAACCTACTGCAACCATGGCACATATAGGTAATCCTGCTTTTGTGGCAACCCAGTCACCATCCACCTCTTGGGTCATCGACTCAGGAGCAAGCTCTCACATGTCTGGTATAACATCTATCTTTCATAGTCGTAGTTCCATGAAACATAATATTATCTTGGCTGATGGGTCTACTCGTCCTGTGCTTGGAAAATGTGTCATTCACCCTACTCAATCACTATCATTATTTGATTCATTATATGTGCCTAATTTTCTATTTAATTTGTTATCTGTGAGCCAGTTAATCAAATCTCTTCAATGTTCTGTGACATTTTCTCCCAATTCGTGTGTTTTTCAGGACCTCAGGACGAAGAAGATGATTGGTTCGGGGCATAAAAAAGATGGACTGTACTACTTGGATCTACCTGGAAAAGCCTTCACTTCTGTTTCTACTTCTCTGTTGCAGTGGCATTATCGTTTGGGAAATCCGTCTTTGGCTAAGTTGTGTCAAGTTGTTCCTAGTTTGAGTCATGTTTCTAGTCTTGAATATGAGGCTTGTCAGTTAGGCAAGCATCACCGTAGTTCCTTTCCTCGTCGTAGTGAGAGTCGTCAATTAGAGTCTTTTGATCTTGTTCATTATGATATTTGGGGTCCGTCTAGAGTCAAAAGTCCGAAAGGATTTCAGTATTTTGTTATTTTTATTGATGATTATTCCAGAATGACTTGGTGTTATTTAATGAAAGAAAGATCTGAGTTTCCAAATGTGTTATCTGTCTTTTATAATGAAGTCTATGTTCAGTTTAATAAACGTATCAAAATTCTGCGTTCTGATAATGCTTTGGAGTATACTCAATCTTCTGTGAACAGTTTCTGTGTTGATCGTGGTATGATTCATCAAACCAGTTGTGTCCACACCTCTCAACAAAATGGTATAGCCGAACGCAAACATCGACACATTTTAGATGTGGCTCGAACTCTCATGTTCAATATGCATGTCCCTAAACAGTATTGGGCAGATGCCGTTCTTACTGCATGTTATCTTATTAATCGTATGCCATCATCTGTATTAAATAACAAAGTTTCATTTACCATATTACATACAGATGTCGCACCATTTTCCTTATCTCCTCGAGTGTTTGGTTATGTTGCTTTTATTCATAACTTGGAACCTAATCGAGATAAGTTGGCTCCTAGATCTCTGAAGTGTCTTTCTTGGTTATCCCCGTACTCAAAAAAGTTATCGTTGTTACAGTCCACAGTCACGCAAATATTATGTCAGTGCGGATGTTACATTCTTTGAGTCTACCCCTTTCTTTCCTTCAGGAGACCGTTGTATTCCTTTTACAACAGATTTGATATCTTCCATACCACTTCCGGTTATTCCTGAATCAATTTCTGTCTCCATTCCCCATTTACAGGTTTATCAGAGATCCAAGGACAGGCCAGTGGTTCTGCAAAATTCAGCCTTCAATCAATCATCTTCTATGCCTGAGGTTTCTGCTCCCATCACCACAGATCCAGATGATCTTCCTATTGCTCTCAGAAAAAGACAACGCCTTTGTACCACAAAGAATAAGCATCCCATTTCTAACTATGTTTCATTACACCGTGCTTCATCATCTTTTCATGCGTTTGTTGTTTCATTGTCTTCTACTTTTATTCCCAAAACTTACAAGCAGGCTATGTCATCTTCTGGTTGGAAAAGTGCAATGGATGAGGAGATGTATGCTTTACATCAAAATTAGACTTGGGAGCTTACATCACTTCCTGTTGGAAAACAAACAGTGGGTTGTAGATGGGTGTATACTGTTAAGTATCACCCTGATGGTTCTGTTGAGCGCCTCAAGGCACGGTTGGTTGCCAAAGGGTATACTCAGACATATGGCGTGGATTATATGGAGACTTTCTCTCCAGTGGCTCGGCTGAATTCAGTTCGGATTCTTATTTCTGTGGCGGTTAATCACCAATGGCCTATATATCAGCTGGACATAAAGAATGCTTTCCTGCATGGTGACTTACAGGAGGAGGTTTATATGGATCAACCACCAGGATATGTTGTAGCAGGAAATAAAAGACTCGTATGTCGATTGAAGAAAGCATTATATGGACTGAAACAGTCACCTCGTGCTTGGTTTGACAAGTTCAGTTCAGTTTTCATTCAGTATGGCTTTCGGCGTACCACATCAGATTATTCAGTATTTTGCCATTCTTCCTCAGCAGGTATTATCGTGTTGATTGTTTATGTTGATGATATCATTATATCTGGGAGTGATCATGCTGGAATTGTGGACTTGAAGGCCTACCTTAGTCGTCAGTTTCATACTAAGGATTTGGGTCTTCTTCGATATTTTCTTGGAATCGAGGTTGCTCGATCTAAGAAAGGTGTATATCTGTCACAACGCAAGTATGTTCTAGACTTGCTCTCCGAGACTGGGATGTTAGAGTGTCGGCCAGTTGAGACTCCTATGGATTATCATGACAAGCTTGATGCTGACAGGGGAGAGTTATTTGAGGATGTTGGATATTATAGACGTTTGGTTGGCAAACTTATATATCTTACTGTTGGAGTAGTTAGTCAGTTTATGCATGCCCCTCGGCAACCACATTGGGAGGCTATCTCTCGCATTCTTCGATACTTGAAGGGTGCACCTGGAAAGGGTTTGTTGTACAAACCTTCCCAGTTGCTTACGGTGACTGGATTCAGTGATGCTGATTGGGCAGGCAGTCGCAGTGATAGGAGGTCTACTTTTGGCTATTGTACGTTTGTGGGTGGCAATCTTGTCACGTGGCGTAGTAAGAAGCAGAATATTGTGGCTCGTTCTAGTGCAGAGGCCGAGTACCGTGCGATGGCTCATACAGCTTCTGATATGATGTGGGTGCACTCTCTTCTTCATGAAATGGGAATCATGATTCCTATTCCGATGGAGATGTATTGTGATAATCAGTCGGCAATGTTTATCGCAAGTAATCCGGTGTTTCATGAGCGCACGAAGCATATCGAGGTGGATTGTCATTTTGTTCGTGATTTGTTGCTGAAGAAACAGATTGTCACTCCTTATGTTCGGTCAGATGATCAATTAGGTGATATCCTCACCAAACCACTTGCTCGTGGTCAATTTTCTGATTTATGTAGCAAGCTGGGCATGTCTGATCTATATGCTCCTGCTTGAGGGAGGGTGTTAGAGTTATTTTATATTATTATTTATCATATGAGGGTATAATAGTAATTGTGGGTGTATTGCATATCAATATAAATAAACATGAGATGCAACCTAGGGTTTAAGGCCCTTGCAATCTCCTTTTTCATATTCTTTCTTCTTCTACTTTCCCTTCTCCTCTCCATCTCCAAACTTCACTATATATAATATTTTTAAAATTATAAATGTGTTTATTATAATAATTATTATTTTTAATAGTAACTAAGTATCGCACTCCCTAGATAGAAATCCTGGCTACGCCAATTGCATGGACTAATTATCTTTTTATGTTTATTAATTATTATTATCAAAATTTATAGATAATATATTAGAATTTATAAAGTTCAATTCAAAGTTGTGGAGAGATCATTCACATGGTGATTTTATGATCTCAATGTAATAATCCTTAGTCTCTTGTTACTTTGATGTATGTGTATTAAAAATTATTCAACTTTCTTCCCAAAATTTTTGTCCTGTTATGGAAAACACTTATGTCACCGAGAAAACGAGCTCCCGTCGATAGAGAAACGAGCTTCCCTAGTCGGAAAAACGAGCTTCCGTAGTCGGAAAAACGAGCTCCCAAGTAAGAACTTCCTAAGTGAGATTTTTACTTAGATTCGTTAACCTCATTGGAGTTTCTGGCTTCTAAAGTGTAACCTATTATAACATTTAACAACAATTATTAGTGTTCAGTTTTGGTATCTGTGTTCTTGAAATCCTGGTTGATGCTACAATTACACCAGCGGATCAAGAGGTGGGGTGGAGAGATGCTCGGCTCAGGTAATGAATTGATGAGACTGCTGGCCACCGAACGCTTTGGATTGGTCATCCTGTGAATAAATGGTTGACTGGCGAATAACCAACCCCAGCAAGAAGGTGCGAGTCAGATGGGGAGGTGCCCGACTTTTACCCCTCGAATGAATAAGTTATAGGGCTATGGGGAAATAAGGTGAGTGGAAAAGTTGTCCTGTACATCCGTCTTTGCATATTTAGTTTAGACTGATGTAGGTCATGGATGACTTGGACATCAAGGCTTCACATACTCATTTCTAGTGATAAGGCCAAAAGGAGTTAATTTTATGGGAACAATGGACTTGGATTACAATTTGATACAAAGTTCAAGTTTGATGTGTGAAGATGAGGATTTCTACCTATTACTTATTGAACCAAGTAATTTTGTATTGTGTTGAGTTTTGGTATTACAGTTTTAGAAGCTAAATTTAGAATCTATTGAAGGATTGTAAGGCAGCTCGAGAGGGGGGAAAGGGGGGGGGGGGGGGGGGGGTTGAACAGAGTGTACCGGAAATTATACCCAATTCAAAATTATGCTAAGTAAAGACAATTACCAACTAGCAATAATACAACAATATAACAAATATATGGAAGTAAAATTTAGAATCACAAATGCAAACACCGAGATTTATACTGGTTTCCCTCGTGGAGGAATAATTCAGTCCTGAGAACTTTTGCTCGGTATTAAATCCACTAGCAGTAAAAACACAAGCTTTGATCCTAATGGCTTGCGACTTCGTACAGGCACGAGCTTTGATCCGAAGAGCTCAAAGATTTCAGACACCGGAGAAGTAGCTTTGAATAGCCAAGTTTGTACAACTTGAACACTTCTAATCGAAACCGCACTGACAGTTACAAGAATGGGAGTTGTTTTGGGAATGAGAAGGTTTAAACTCTTTAATGAATAGAGAAGATGAAGAGTGAATACGTGAATAGAAATGGAAATATCTTCTCTATTTATAGATTTTTCTGGAACAGAGTTCGGGCAAAACTCGGTATCCTAACGTTCAAAAATTCAAACGTTGGAGCCATGAGAATAGGTCTAGCACTCTGATTCAGGAGTCGGTTTTGGGTGACCGAGTTTTGGGCGAGTTCTGTGCGAATTCGGACTGACGTCGGTTGACCCAAATCTAGAATGGTCCTGGTCAGTTTTGGCTCATTTGGATTGGTTTTTGAGTAGGGTATTTGGTATGGTATGAGAGTGACGTTTGTTCAGGTTTAGATAGGCTTATTTGAGTGGACTTTGGGTAGGATTCAACTAGTGCCAAAGTGCGATCCGACTCACATAAGTCCTAAACTCAAGTAAAATAAAATACATAATAAATGTAAAGAATAAAACCAGACTAAAACTCTGAGATGAAGCATGATTGCTGATGGTACAACCTTCAGTTTTATTGCATTTGCATGTATCGATTCGTAGTTTTAGGTTAATTATCGAAATCAGGTTGACTGAGACCAGATGGGCCAATAATCTCCCCCATTTTGATAATTGACAAAAACTGCGACTGATACGTCTACGAATGAGTAGCTCCCCCGTAATTGGTATCAAGTATCACTGATTCTCCCCCATTGTCACTTCATCGAAATGGAACAACTCTCCCGTAATTTGGAGACGCACAAACATTGAAAATCAAAAAAGTGAAACTTGAACACATGTCAACATCATATGAATCATACTACATCTAGAATTCATTGCAAATGGAAATAATTTCAGATAGAAACATAATCCAAATAACTACTCAAAACAGAATTAGTTTGAAGCTAAACAAATCCATATCAAACTAAAAACTCATAAAGCAAATCTAGTACAAATGTCAACTAAGAAGAACGTCTCATCACTAACATAATAACTAGAACTAAGCATCAAATCTCTGCATCGCTACTCATCATCATCATTATCTCTAGTAGAGGGTTCACTGGACTCAGCAGAATGGTTCGGATCAAAGCGAGCAACAGCTAGATCGAAGAATCTCTGAGCATCTTGATCATCGATGCGATAGCCAGTGATAGATGGATCACGATCCATAGGAATAGGTCCGCCAGTGTGATGAGAAAAATTATAGCGCATGTCCATCAGGATGTTGGACACTGCCTAGAACTGTAGTGTGGTACGAAAATCCAGAGAACGATATTAATCGTTATCCAGTCTGAAACGATCTTGGAGCTTGGTATGAAGAGACTCAAGGGTAACAGCTGGAGCATATGGAGGAGGTGGAGCAGCTTCGTGACCAAGAGATGGGTCAACGGGATATGCTGGAGCAGGAGGAGTAGGCTTAACTCTACGATGCTTGTGAGATATGCAACTTCAGTAAGATGGGGGCAATCATCCATAGGGATCTCAAAGTACTCAAAGAGATGGACAAGTACATAGCGTATAGTAAGTTACGCGGTTTCTTGCGACATCGTTCCATGGAGGTAATGATAGTCTTTTGTAGACTAAATTGAATACCAAAGTGCAGATGATAAAGTGCTGACATTTCCAAATAAGTTCATCAGTGGAAGTTTGTTTTGGAAGAATGACAGAGAAAATCATACGATGCAAGTCATAGAATCAGTTATTCATATATCTTGGTTTAAGTTTACCAGGAGAACGATGATTGGGTGCACACATCGAGTCCTTGAAAGAGTCGAGAGTCATGTTTTTAGGAAATTGAAATATGGTGATGTCACATAGGGCTTCATCTTCATTTGAAATATGAAGTATCATGTCCAAGTCATCATCAAATTCAATTCCAATACCACCGACTCGTGATCGTACAGTACCATGTGTGACAGATAGATTGCAATAAAACATACAAATGACATTAAGATAAACTCGATATCTAGTTGTAACAAGATCTTCTAATCCAAGAGCTTGAAAAGTAGATAAGTATGTAGGAAATACAGTGAAATTCAATGGACTTTCAGGACGTATGGTCATTTCTATGGAGTCATCAAACCACTCTATGGATTGATCAAGGGAGCAAAATATAAAGCTGTCAAATCACCTTCTTCAGACATAAAATGATTGAATAGGGAGTATGAGACTTCTTCTTGAACATTGGAAGAAGAAGCATATCCAACTTTCCTTTTCTTCTTTGACAATTTTGGTGCCATTGAAAAAGAATAGAGAGAAATATGAAGATTATACCTGAAACAGATGGGGGAAATGGTAGAGAACCTTGAAAGGAGCTTGGATCTGAGTTTTGGAGAGGAGAGAAGCTTGGAGGAGGAAGATCCACTCGTTAGGGTTTTGAAGAACTAAGGTTTTGGAGGAGGAATATGGGTTTCGGCTGCTGTTTCTGATGATCGCTGAAATTTTGAGATGATATAGGTATACAAAGGGAGTGGGGTCCACACAACTCAAATATGAAAATCGAGCAACCGAGTTCGGCCTGAGTTCGGACAAAACTCAGCCCGAGTTCGATTCCTTTGTTTCTTGATTTGTTTTGTATAATTTTCATTCTTTATGTATATGGATGCATGTTTTAACTTTTATGAACCAAAAATTAGTATTTTAGATTGAAAAATAATAATTACCCATATTATTAATTAATTTCTATTCAATTAAAGTATTGATTACCTTGGGTTAGCTGTAGGGATCAGATCCCAGCTAACGGTGGTCCGAAGACACTTAAATATCGTGTCGCTTTAGGATATTTACGCATCTGTGACAGAAGGGCCCTTTCGGCTTATAACCAAAATGAACTTTACATTTAAGGAACATTGATTAAAAGAATAATATAAGTGTATTATATAATTTCAACATCCAAAATTCCTAATTCTTGATGTATAAAGTTAAATCGATATTTAGCTAAGGGTTTAGTGAATATGTTTGCGAGTTGATGTTGTGTGTCAACAAATTCTAAGCAAATATTACCTTGTAGTTGATGATCTCTTAGAAAATGATGTCTAATCTCAATGTGTTTAGTGCGTGAATGACAGATTGGATTTTTTGTGAGATTAATAGTGCTAATGTTATCACAGTAAATGTGAATATTTTTAAAAGATAGATTGAAGTTTTCTAAGGTTTGTTTCATCTATAAAATTTGTGCACATCAACGTCCTGCGGCTATATACTCAGCCTTAGTAGTTGATAATGCAACTGAATTTTTCTTTTTAGAAAATCAGGAGACTAAGGATTTTCCTAGGAAATGACATGTATCGCTGGTACTTTTACGATCGACCTTGCATCCAGCAAAATCAGCATCCGAATAATCAATAAGGTCAAAGGACATTGTTTTGGGATACCATAAGCCTGTTGTTAAAGTACCTTTAAGGTATCTGAGGATACGCTTAACTGCGCACACATGTGATTTCTTAGGATTGACCAGAAATCTAGCACAAAGGCGGACTGAAAACATAATATCATGACGACTAGTAGTCAAATATAATAATAAGCTACTAATAATACCTCGATACTTACGTATATCAGTTGGTTTGTCATTTTCATTAAGATAAAGTTTAGTTGATGTTGCCATATGAGTGCCGATAGACTTTGCGTTGTCCATATCGAACTTCTTGAGCAGGTCTTTAGTATACTTTGCTTGATTGATGAACTCTGTTTTATTTGCAACCCAAGGAAGAAGGTAAGTTCTCCCATCATGCTCATTTCGAATTTACTTTACACACTTAGCAAACTCGTTACATAGCATCTCATTAGTAGATCCGAATATAACGTTATCTACATAAATCTGCACTAATAAAAGATTGTTATCCAGTGATTTTATAAAGAGAGTTGTGTCAACTTTCCCTTTTGAAAAATCGTGTTCAAGCTGGAAGGAACTAAGGCGCTCATACCAAGCACGAGAGGCTTGTTTGAGTCCATAATGAGCCATGCGTAACTTGAATACGTGATTTGAAAATTTAAAATCTTCAAAGTCTGGGTGTTGTTCAACAAAATTTCTCTTTTATAAAGCCATTTAAAAATGCACTTTTGACATCCATTTGGAAAAGTTGGAAATTGTAAAAACTAGCAATAGCACACAACATGCGAATGGATTCTATTCTTGCAACAGGAGCATAAGTCTCATCGTAGTCAATTCCTTACTCTTGATTATAACCTTGAGCTACGAGACGTGCTTTGTTACGTGTGACTAAACAATCCTCATTTAGTTTATTTCGGAAAACCCATTTGGTGCCAATGATCGGATAATCATTTGGTATAGGAACAAGTTCCGAAACTTGATTCCGTTCAAATTGGTTAAGTTTTTCTTGCATTGCAAAAATTCAAAATTCATCATTAAATGCTCCTATTATGTTTTTGGGTTCTATCTGAGAAATGAAAGCTACATTAGCAATGATATTTCTACTTGCAGAACGTGTACTTACACCTTTCGATACATTACATATTACGAAATCCTCTGGATAGTCGGCAGTGAATTTCGATCTTTTAGGCAGACTCTCCAGTTAGGTAGTTGCTGTATCATCAGGGGTCTTGTTGGATGTCTTGACATCTTCATTGTCACTGTCGCTTGCTACACGACTGTTAAGCTCATTAAATGTAACATTAATCGATTTTTCAACAGTCAAGGATTTCTTGTTAAACACTCTAAATCCCTTACTCCTTACAGCATAGCCAAAAAAGATACCTTCATTAGCTTTAGAGTCAAACTTACCTAAGTTGTCCTTAGTGTCCAAGATAAAACATCTGCACCCAAACACTTTAAAATAGCTGATAGTAGGAATTCTATTAAACCATAGCTCATTGGGAGTTTTCGTCGATATAGGTCGAATAAGAACCTAATTCAAAACATGACATGCTGTATTTACAGCCTCAGCCCATTTCGGTAGGTTATACTGATTCAACATGACTCTAGCCACATCGCCAAGAGTTCTGTTCTTCCGTTCCACAACACTATTTTTTTGAGGAGTTCTAAGGCAAGAAAATTCATGCAAAAATTCATTTGAATCACAAAATGATTTGAAATTAGAATTTTCGAATTCGCCTCAATGATCACTTCGGATACGAGTGATCATGAAGCCCTTTTTGTTTTGTACTTTTTTGCAAAAAGTAACAAACTCTGAAAATGTCTTATTTTTGTTTGCAAAAAAATAAATCCAAGTAAATCTCGAAAAGTCATCAACAATTACATAAGCATATAATTTACCACCAAGACTGACGACTCTACTAGGTCTAAACAAATCCATGTGTAAAAGTTGAAGGGGGTCTCGAGGTAATTACAACGTTTATTGATTTGAAAGATGATCCGGTTGTTTTGTTCTTTTCACAATCAGCACATACCATATCTTTTTTTAAAGTAATTTCGGATAAGCCTCTTACTATTTTTGTGTGGATAACATTGCAATTGTGTCCATGTTTGCATGTCCAAGACGCATATGCCAGTCAGCTTTCGTCTTTGGTTGTGTACAGACATCTACCTGCATTGTTAGTATCCTCCGAGAGATAGAAAACATATATATATATATATATATATATGTTTCTTCTCTTATTTCTTCATATGTGACCTTACCAGTTGCTCTTTCGTAGATAAAGCATTTATCCTTAACGAAATTAATGCCATAACCATGGTCAGCTAGATGATTTATGCTGAGTGGGTTATGTTTTAATTCCGTTACTATACAAACATCTTTAATAATAGGAAAATGAGGAATATCTATATTACCATTGCCTATGATATGTCCTTTGAGATTCTTACCGAAGGAGACATCATTCTTTCTTCATCGATAGTGTTAAAAATAGGTTGACATCACCGGTCATGTGTCGTGAGCAACCACTATCGAGAATCTACTTGCTTTTAGCATGAGAGGATAGGTCTACCAATAATACACAAGTTGGAGATGTAACCTTTGGTACCCACTTTCTTGAGGGTCCTGATGTGTTACCTTTTGGAACCCAAACATATACATGCATTGCATTGTCGTGATATATGTTCTTTCTGACCACAATGGTGACAGATAGCAGACGTGTTGGTGCTCGGTGTAGCATGATGATGGATGTGTTTGAAGCAATGTGTTGTGTCTTGCGTGGATACTTGTAGAAAAATGCATGATTCCTTGAAGCTTTAGTCGTGTGTGTTTGTGACTTGCTGTGATTGATCTTGTGTTTTGCAACGTGACTAGTGTTAACCTGGGTTATAGGTTGAATTGCCTATTTTTCTAGTTCAATCTCTAACTTTTTAGAGGTGTCACATGCTTTATTGTATTTGGTTGTGGGTGCATCTACTCTTTGTGCAACTATGTTATATTTGCTCTTCTCTGATTCATATAGAACATTGAGTTTTATATTCTCTTGATTAGCCTTTTCAAGCTTTTCAAGAACATCATGCAGACTCAATTTCAGAGAGGATATTTCATCCGTATTACTAGAAGATGATGCGTTTCTAATTTCTTCCCGTATGTGAGATTGTTTCACATGTTCAGAATGTAATAACTTAAGCTCTTTCTTAGCAGTTTTATACATGTCTCATCTTTTTATGATCTTCTAATAGATCACTAAAAGTATCAGATATTTCATTAATGGTAAGATCTTCATATAATGGATTTGTAGTTACCTTAGCATCAATTGCCATAAGACATAGGTTAGCAGTGTTGCGAGGATTCTCTTCTTTTTCAGAATTGCTTGCCTCACTTTCGCATAATATTCTTGTGTTGGCGTAGTTCGTTGATGAAGTTCTTCTACTGGAATGTTCATAGTGACTTCCCTTCCTTGTAGTTGGCCAGTCCTTCTTGATGTGGCCTGTCTTCTTGCAATTATAGCACACCGGTTCTTCATTGTCTTTGTGATCCTTTTTCTTTTGATTTGATCTTTCACACTTTAGGAATTTTCTGAAGTTCTGGGTCATCAAGGCCATTTGCTCTCATTTTCTGAACTATCGTTCTCACTTTCGTCGTTGGAGTCCATCTTGTGATGTACTTTGAATGCAATAGTCTTCTCCTTTAGTGTTGACTCTTCAAAGTCTTTGACATCCAGCTCATCTGTCATGAGCTCGAGAGTCATTGTAATGGGATCGTTTCCTTCAATGATTGCAGTTGCTTTAGGATTCCAATTCTTGGTAAGTCCTCGGAAGTACCTTGCGAATATTTTCGTGATTGCTGTAATCTTTACCAAAAGAAAATAAAACATTAACAATATCTAGGAAACGTGTAAACATATTAGTGATAGTCTCATTAGACTTCATTTTGAATGTCTCATATTCTTGTGTTAGTCTTAAGACTTTGGATTCCTTCACTTGTGAAGTCCCTTCATGAGTTACCTTAAGAAGTTTTCAAACCTCGTGTGACGTGGCACATGTAGAGACTATTGAATTCAGTTCTATTTACTGCACAAAATAAAGTATAAAAGTATTAATAGCCTTGGCTTCAAGACTGATTTGTTTCTTTTATAGGTCATTGTATTTATCATTGGGTTTCTCAACAAGACAATCTATAACAATTCTAGCTGGTTTATTGTAGCCATCTATAACAATTGACCATAGATCAAAATCAAGTGACTTGAGATAAAAGCTCATACGTGTATTCAAATACGTGTTGTTGGTGCCATCAAACATGGGTGGCCTGTTTGTGGACTGGCCTTCACCATTGTTGGAAATGTTATAAATTTTGGTAGGCGGAGTTGGTGTGCCGGATGGCCGACTAGCACTTAGGCCGCCTAGGCGCCGAACTGGATAATTTTTTTTCTTTTATATATATATATATATATATATATATATATATATATATATATATATGTTAAGTTTAAACATAAACTCTCTTTGACCAATTGGTCAGCGGGAGTGTTAAGTAATTTTGTTTGGGGGTTGGGAGGTCCTGGGTTCAAGACTTGAGTAAGCAATTTTTTTCCCACTCTTATATAATACTCCTCCCCCCTCTCTCTCTCTCACTCTCACTCAGTCACTCTCCATCCCCTCACCCTCCTCTCCTCTCCCACCGTCACCGCCGCCACCACCACCCCTCTCCTCTCCCACCACTACCACCACCACTCCTCTCTCTCCACCGCAGCCACCGCCACCACTACCACCACCACCACTACCACCACCACAACTACCACTACCACCGCCACCACCACTACCAGCCGCCGTCGCCAGCAGCAGCAGCAACGTCGCCACCGTTGCAGCCGCCATCACCACCATCGTAGCTGGCCGCCACCTCCACCGTAGCCGGCCGTGGCCATACTCCGGCGAGGTGAGTTTTTTTTAAATTTCAAGACCGCCTAGGCGCCGCCTAGGTCCGTCTACCGGTGCCTAGCGCCTAGACTGGCCTCTAGGGCTTTTCCGATGCGGCCGACGGCCGTCTAGCGCCTAGCTGGATGCCTAGGTCGATTTTTAGAACACTAATTGTTGGTGTACATGGGTTTCATGGTTGCTATACTAATACTCTTAGGAGGTTAGTCCAAATAAATGTCCTTGCTCTGATACCAATTAAATGATTGTAAGACAACTCTAGAGGGGGGGGGGTGAATAGAGTGTAGCGAAAATTTTACCCAATTCAAAATTATGCTAAGTAAAGGCAGTTACCAACTAGCAATAATGTAGCAATATAGCAAATATATGAAAGTAAGTAAAGTTTAGAATCACAAAGGCAAACACCGAGATTTATACTGGTGTCTCTTGTGGAGGACTAATCCAGTCCGAAGAAATCTTGCTCGAATTTAAATCAACTAGCAGTGAAAACACAAGCTTTGATCCGAAGGGCTTGCGACTTCGTACAGACACGAGCTTTGATCTAAAGAGCTCGAAGACTTCAGACACCAGAGAAGTAGCTTTGAATAGCTAAGCTTGTACAACTCGAACACTTCTAATCGAAACCGTACTGGCACTTAGAAGAATGAGAGTTATCTTGGGAATGAGAAGGTTTAGAACTCTTTAATGAATAGAGAAGATCAAGAGTGAATGAGTGAATAAAAATGGAAATATCTTCTCTATTTATAGATTTTTCTGGGGCAGAGTTCGGGCAGAACTCGGTACCCTAACGTTCAAAAATTCAAACGTTGTAGCCATGAGAATAAGTCTAACACTCTGATTCAGGAGTCGGTTTTGGGCAGTGTTCTAAATGGTGCCCGCCTCGGCCGTAGGCGGTCGCTCTCCGCACCGCTTTTGCCGTTGGCGCCTTGGCGATGGAGTATACGGCCAATGGAGGTTTGACGGCATGGACGGAGGTGAGTACGTGGCACGCGATATACTCTAATTCAAATTCTGTAGTAGAATGAGTTAGGCGGCGGTGTAAGCGAACGTCTAGACGGAGCAATACCTGACTAGATATTTTGGCAAAATAGTTTTGCAAGCATTATGGACCTATGAGTCACTTTTACATGACTTAAACTTAATAAATATTTGTTCTACAACTTAGCTATGCATAAAAAAACCCTTAAAATATGCATATTGTACAAAAATATTGGTAAAATAGTAAAAAAAATACCCAAAATGTATCAAAAGTCTAGGCGGCGCCTAGGTGTCCTAGGTGGTAGGCGGACCCTTTCCGTCGGGCAGCCGCCTACCGCGCAGCCGCCTACTGCAGTTTAGAACATTGGTTTTGGGTGACCGAGTTCTGAGCGAGGTCGGTTGACCCAATTCCAGAATGGTCCTGGTTAGTTTTGGCTCATTTGGGTTTGGGTTGGAGTTTGAGTAGGGTAATTGGTATGGTATGAGAGTGTCGTTTGTTCAGGTTTAGATCGACTTATTTGAGTGGACTTTGGATTAGGATTTAACTAATGCCAAAGTGCGATCCGACTCATATAAGTTCTAGACTCAAGTAAAATAAAATACATAATAAATGTAAAGAATAAATCCAGACTGAAATTCTGTTCCCGTGAAATGATTGCTGATGGTATAGTCTTCTGTTGTATTGCATTTTCATGTATCGACTCGTAGTTTTAGGTTAATTATCGAAATCAGGTTGACTGAGACCAGATGGGCAAACATCTATTTTGCATTTCCATGTATCGACTCGTAGTTTTAGGTTAATTATCGAAATCAGGTTGACTGAGACCAGATGAACCAACATCTATTTGGTAAGACAATGAGGTTGCGTCGCAATTTGTTGTTATGTTCAGGTTCCATATGGATGATACTATCCAACTAACCATAAACAGGTATATTGATCTATCTTCAGTTTCTTTCTTGATTATCTGCAACAGTCTACAAAGTAGGTACAAGCAGATGGTTATCTGGTGTAACCTCTCCGATCTTCAAGTCAAGTTGATATCTCCTTACGGAGTTAATTATTTTGAAGAATAATTAACATGTACATTTTTTTTCACCTTGATTTATATGCAATATATAAGAGTTCTAGGAGATCTTGGATCTGTAACCCTTGTTGATATATCTAATTCAGATTTCTGAAGGGACTCTAGCCCACCAAGGGAAATATACGTCAGAGTATACTAATTGTAAAAGATACATTATTTTACACTACATAAAGGCCCAAAAAAGAGCCCAAAGCCCAAATAACCAAGGAAAATGACTACTCATGGTAGCGTAGGCCACTAATAATGGGTTTTGCTATTTTTATTACTTGATCTATAGGTCATTTATGGCTAAGGTACGCATTCCCAAGCAACTTTAATACTTTTCATTCTTTATGTAAAAAACTTGTCTAAAGACATCAGAGGGCTATCAACTAAGTATCCCTAACGTCCTT
Source organism: Iris macrosiphon (assembly GCA_036927795.1). Classification (NCBI taxonomy): domain Eukaryota; kingdom Viridiplantae; phylum Streptophyta; class Magnoliopsida; order Asparagales; family Iridaceae; genus Iris; species Iris macrosiphon. Next base: position 115,143,773 of record JAYESA010000019.1, on the reverse strand, counting down.
TCTACACGCACAATTTAGATCCTTGTTGGAGGTGGGGAGGGGAAGGGGGGGGGGGGAGGGGGTGGGTGGTACCTCAATCGACTACTCGTTCAATCCGTGTGCGAGTCATTGTATCGCATCTAGAATATGGAACATCTGTACACACATGAATAATTTGAGTATAACGTGCATGAACAACCTAGTGCATCACATCTGAGTAACCTAACTCGTGCACATGAATTATAAAACACGTTCGTGACACTTGTGTTTCCTTATGCAAGTCTTTGTTTCATTATCCATATATGTTCGTGCTTGGTTAACTTGGTTTCATTTTTGGGCTGGGAAGGACGAATGATAAGTTGGTAAGTCTCGCCGTGTTACTCTTATATCGTATTGCGCACTGCCGTACGAGTTAGGCTTTACATCATATGCCATGAAACTGATCCTAAGGTAAGACTAGAAAGACGACTTAATAGATTGTGCACGGAACTAATATAACGTGTTTGGATTCGTTGAGCGGGCGAGAAGCCTTCCCACCAGTGCATTCAATGTACTGATAACCCACCAGGTTGCTTGCAGGGTGCGGGAGAATCTTGTTCGGTGCGAAAACTCCTTCATGCGCGTTAAGACGCGAAGCTAACTCTGGAGCCTTGGAACGTTGCATCCGGAGCTGAAGCACATATACAAGACATAATGTTGGAACATCGCCTATGTATCATTCCATATTGTAAGCCGCTTGACACACCTTTATTGTTTCAAGAGAGAGCTTAAGCGACTTGTAATCTCGGCTTAGCGCCGCTTGTAACCTTATTTCATTATCAATAAGGAGCTTGTTTTTGTATTATACTTGTGTTTATTCCATGCTTCCACTATATCGACTTTGCGAACTAGTTATCGAACGGCCATTTACTCGTGTCATTCAAATATCCCCTACGTTGGAGACTATCTGTGCGACTCTGTGACTTAGTCATTTCACCGCATGTTCGGATCTTGGCCTTGCGTGGGTGCAACCTGTTCTCGCGCGGCATCACGTCCTGATGGGAACGGTCGTTATGCGGGAGCGCTGGCGCGGTGATTCGCGTCCAGTAGGGACGGCCGATGCTGCGGGAGATCGGGGCGTGACATACTGGTATCAGAGCACGACTTTACGTCCTTGGACTTCGTATCGATTCTCTCAGTTTTGAAAGCTCGTTCGTGGGTTACGTACATAAGCTCTATCTCAATGTCCCAACGGGATGTTCCATATAATGAGTCTTAACTATTTTTGAAAGTGCATGTGAATGATTGACTGAACGGGATAGTAATGCGAAGGCCTTTGTGCCGAATTGTGTCAGACTTTATAGGAATAGATTCGTGCTAGAATTGACAAGTTATGTGTGAACCAGAATACCCTATGCTCATACTAGCAAGTTAGTATGCGAACCTAGAATATCGTTCGAACGAGATAGCTATACACACAACCCTTCTACTAAGTTGTGTTGAGTATCACGCGCCAAGACCCTTTGGTGCGAGCAAGTTGCAAGCGAGATTTGTGTATCGTTTGGATAAAGATAAGTCAGACTTAGAATGGCTAGCGATGGAGACGTTATCGGACTATCACTAAGGCGAATCTAGGGAGTCGTGCCTGGGTTTCGAGATATATTTTAGACGGTTATTCGTATCGATAAGTTACGACTCAAAATATAGTTTGTACGGATGACTATCGATAGAGGTATATAAGATATAAAGATTATCAAGGCAACACATAGGGATCGTGCTTAAGTTTAAGGAATGAGTTGGATGGATTGATGTGAACACGATTGAGAATTTACTTGGATAAGTCGATTCCTGAGTGGTGTATGCGATAGCCCAGGAACGAATAAGCGATTTGAGGAAAGAGTGAGTTTCGAGAATTTATTGAGCAGCTCAAACCCTGAGTGGTGTATGGATCGTCTAGGAAATGTTCGAGCGAATTGAGAATCTCGGGGTAGCAATGAGTTTATCAGCAAGTGACGTGATTGTGCAAAGCCTTAGTATAAGTAATGCCTAGCAAGTAACGAATTCGAATCGTGCGGGAGTTGGGTCGAACGATTGAAGAATGAGATGAGCAAGCGATAAGGCTTATATCAGATAAGGATTCAGATTATTAGAATCAACATCTTGGTCGAGGAAACTTAGTAGATCGTACGAGCGATTTCAAATTGAATCGGAACGAATTGAAACTTGAGTTGAGATGGAATAATCGATGATGCGATCGAAGTTAGCGCGATTAGAACGATAGCGCGAACGAAAGATAGTGCACAAGAAAAATTGAGATTGAGTAGGATATCGCTCGATAGAATTTAGCTTGAGTACGAATATTATGGTTTCGAATTTGGAAGACTGATACGATATCGATAGTTGGAAGATAGCATGGATTGATACAAGTAAAGGAATATTGTGGTTCAATGATTGAGGTAATCGATAAAGGATTTGATCTGGAGTTTGGAAGAACAATCTTGAATCTAGTTCGAAAGATAGCACTCGACATTTGGTCCAAATGAGAACGATTATCCCGCGGGAGCGCTGGTGTGGTGATTTCATATCCGACGGGGATGATCGAACTCGTGGGAGATCAGGCCTAACATGTTCGATGATTATGCAGACGAACTCGATGAAATGGAACATATCGAAGGTGAAATAGACTTGGCTAGAGGATTTGTAACTTGGATGAAGCGAAGTGTAACGATAATGTGCCTTGATCATTTCGATGATAACCATAACGTTTGACGTTCTTGTCTTGTGCGAGCATAACTTCATGCTCGTACATGCCCGAATTAGGACGATTATCCCGCGGGAGCGTTGGTGTGGTAATCTCACGCCTATCGGGGATGATTGAACTTGCGGGAGATCGGAGCGTGATAATTGAAGGATCATCTTGACTTGTGGTTCGACACGATAAGGCGAGTTTGAGGATACAAGTGAATCAGAAGTGCTTCGAGGATAAGTTAGTTTAGAACGTGAAGTAAGTTATGTTCGATGGTTTTGTGAACGAATACGTGAATTATGTCAAACGACTTAAGAGTTTATGATTGAGATCGAAGAAATAGAGATAATATCGTGACTTGGTGGTCTAGACTTAGAAAAGAATGGATAAGTGGATTCTATCAAACGTGTTTGAGGAGATAGACTATGCGAATCGCTAGGTTTGACGTGCGACATGATATATTAGGAATTTGGCTGAACGAATGTGTCTTAGAAACGGATTTGACTGAAACAGACCCGAGCCCTGTGCAGCGAACGTGTTAATGTGGATAGGATTATCACTGCTCGATGTTTAGAAATCTAAGTGATGCGAGCTTGGGTAGAATATTCCGTACGAAATGAACAATGGTTTGACCTTAGAAATTAGGCAAGTTTCGTGCAACGGATTGCACAATATGAATCGTGAACGTGAATATGTACCTATGACCTTGTGAGCCGACATAGCGGTTAGGCAGACGACCCTATGCTGAGTGAAAGAACCATTGTGACCGACTGTAGAGTATCCGCTTGGGTAAACCATAAAACTGGGACAACAATTTAGAGTTAGGCTTGGAACGGTAAGTGTATGCTAGAAGTTGATGTTTAACACGAATGGAATGGACGATAGGACTTGGACGCTAGTCGGTAGATTGGATAGATCATGCTTGATGGTAGTGAAATGCTTGCTTTTGAGTTGAATTGGAAATAATTTGGATTTTGATTGACCCCGTTCGGGATATCATTGTGATTTATAAGACGAGAACATTTAAGATTTTCGTGAGTAGCTTGTCCGACTTCGCTATCGCTAAGTTTGGTTGAAATGCATATGTTTGGAGAACACCTTAAATGTGTGCACGATCCAGACTCGGTGATACGCTGAACTCGAATGCAATTGCAAGTGAATATATTAGATTCGCGTGGACGAGTATACCGATTTGGATAAGTCAGCCTCAGCCTAAGATCATCGTACACGGTAGATCATGTCTCGCGTTAAGCGATATATGTTCCACACTAAGGCACAGTAGAGACTGAGTTGTAGAATACGACGTTCGAGTAAATATAGCTAGCTTGGATTGAGTGAAAGAGTCATTCAATGAAATAGACCCAACACATGCGACGAAAATGAGTAGAAAGTTGTGTTCGAACGGGTCTAATGACACAAAGTAATATGCTTGAGTTAGATTCAATAGTGTGCAATAGATCGGTTTGCGCTCAGGAAGTCTCGAGGACGAGACTTGTTCTGAGTGGTGTATAATGTAACGACCCGCTCCGCATCAATGCAGATAGCCAATTCAAACGACACAAGTGCGACGACCCATCCCGCTTTGGTTAGTGAGAAGACTAGCTTGAGGCAAAGGAATTCAGACTTGGCCTTCAGAAGTTCAGACTTAGACTTTCAAAGGCGCGCTCGGAGTATCGTTCGACTGAGGTGAATCATCGCTAAGGTGGGTGGCTACGATAAACCTGTCTTTGTTTAGCCTGCACACTTAAAAATACGGATGATACATGCTATTTGCTAGGTGAATCACCCATTGCATGCTAATAAATAATACAACGCACCTAAGTAAGGGAATAATTCCATCTTGTATTGCTTGTCTAGAATATGGAAAAACAAGTAACTTGATAGATTTTCTTATGCGTCTCTCTATATGCCCCTGCATGGTTTCAAATCTTGCACTAACCCCTTAGATTCACACTAGTGTAAAGGCTTATGTTTCTACTATTTCAATGCTTGCCTGCTTTGCGTGCTAACTAGTACTCGCTCGTCTCGTTTCAATGCTTGTCGCGTAGATTCACGCCCCGATCAAGTAAGACAATTTATGTCTTGCATCATCTAGTTTTGTCGGAAGACTATCTAATATTCGTTCCGTGCAAGCCTGAACCCGAAAGTATCTGAGACCATTAGGTCGCCAAGGCAGTTACCGAACAAGGAAACTTCGCCAAGGCGGTTCCTGAACTAGGGAACTGCATCATGACAAGTTAAGCAATACTCATCCTGTACTGAATTTGACGGCTCGGGGAGTCGATAATGTTTGTGAACAATCCTGACGTGAACTTGAACCTGAATCTGACTTGAACTTGTACCAGATAAGATCCTGACTTGAACCTGTACCTGACTAGAGACTTGCATGGTCATGGACAACTTGGTGCACAAGAGAGATTTTTGAATTTTGTTCCGCGGACGGTTGCCAGGACACTGGGGCCGATCCGATCCGAACGGAACCTTCTGGTAGTCGCCTGCTCCGGCGGGAAATGGGTGCAATGTCTTGAGAAATCACTTGCATGCCATTTTCGCCACGAGACTACGCCTGGTCCTTTATGGCTATGTCAGTGACCCCTTTCATGTCATTGTAATCTCAAGTACTGTACGCGGGGGGAGGGGGGGCTAGTGCCCAATAACCGTTCGGAGACCTATGTTGTACTGGGCGCTAGGTGAGGCGAGGCGACAGCCTACCCGCCTCGCCTAGGTGCCCACCCAGGCCACAAAAGATATTTTGCAGAAAAAAATTTGCAGTTATGTGCAGTGTAACCAGTGCAGTTATAATGTTATATATAAGATATTAAGAAGCAACAATAGATGTATAAAAGAATAGTTGATAACTAATATACACAAGTAACGAGAACAATTGATAACTAAAGCAATATGCAGTATAATAACCATTAACCAAATAACCAATAAGCAATATAATAAGCCTAAAGTAAACATTAAGCAATATAATAAGCATAACCAATATTTAACATCAAGTAATAATAACCAATATTCAACAACCGCCTAGGCACGTCTATGTATTCCCCTGGTCGCCTCTAGGCGCCCGCCTAGGCGTGCCTAGACACCCGTCGCCTGACACGAGGTTTTCTTCTCCAGGTCGAGGTGGGCTTCCCCCAACTTTCTCGCCTGTGACAACATAGTCGGTGACTACAACTGACATGTTCATATAGATTAACTCATCATCGCTTAGGGGCAATCAGCGTGCGAGTCATTGCATCGCATTTAGAATCTAGAACATCTGTGCACACCTGAATAATCTGAGTATAACGTACCTGAACAACCTAGTGCATCACATATGAGTAACCTGAGTAACTCGTGCATATGAATTAGAAATCATGCCCGTGACACTTGTGTTTCCTTATGCAAGTCTTTTTATCATTATCCATATATGTTCGTGCTTGGTTAACTTGGTTTTATCTTTGGGCAGGAAAGGATGAATAATAAGTTGGTAAGTCTTGCCGTGTTACTCTTATATCGTACGACACACTGCCACACGAGTTAGGCTTTACATCATATGTCATGAAACTGATTCTAAGGCAAGACTTGAAAGACGACTTAATAGATTGTGAACGGAACTAATATAACGTGTTTGGATTCGTTGAGCGGGCGAGAAGCTTTTCCAACAGTGCATTCAATGTACTGATAACTCACCAGGTTGTTTGCAGGGTGCGGGAGAAACTCGTTCGGTGCGGAAACCCCTTCGTGCGTGTTAAGGCGCGGAGCTAACTCTGGAGCCTTGGAGTGTTGCGTCCGAAGCTGAAGCACATATACAAGACATAATGTTGGAACATTGCCTATGTATCATTCCATATTGTAAGCCGCTTGGCACGCCTTTATTGTTTCGAGAGAGAGAGGTTGAACGACTTGTAATATCGGCCTAGCGCCGCTTGTAACCTTATTTCATTATCAATAAGGAGCTTGTTTTTGTATCATACTTGTGTTTATTCTATGCTTCCGTTATATCGACTTTGCGAACTAGTTATCGAACGGCCGTTTACTCGTGTCATTCAAATATCTGCAGCGTTGGAATCTATATGTGCGACTCTGTGGCTTAGTCATTTCACCGTCTGTTCGGACCTTTGCCTTGCGCTGGCGCAACTTGTGCTCGCGCGACATCACGTCCTGATGGGAACGGTCGTCACGCGGGAGTGTTGGCGCGGTAATTCGCGTCCAGCAGGGACGGCCGATCCTGCGAGAGATCGGGGCGTAACAGAAAGTACCAGCCGATCCTCGTTACCTGAAAAACTGTTAAGTAATAAATGCAATTCTTCACCAAAAGTAGCAAAAATTCAGATGGAAAAAACCACGGGACGATCGTAGTCTAATCCTGGAAAGCCTCCACATTGGAATAGGAAAGTACACCGGTTACTTACAGACTTCTCACCGATCCAAAACGGACATTACAACTACTCGGAAGAAGAAAACCCGATTACAGACTCCGAAAAATAAGAGATGACGAGAAAGAATTACCCGAAACAATCTTCTCTTCACAATAGTCTTCAATCACTTTCTCTCTCCCAAAATTTGTAAAGCATGTATGTTTATATGGATTAGGGTTAGGAAATATCTATATATAATTTTTTTCAATCCCGCAATCAATCTGGACCATTAGATATGATACAACGGTGTATAAAATACCTCAGAACTCGCACATCCCCAACAAAAACGAGTTCGGATCGAATTCAGTTTTACCAAGCTAGCAAGTTCTGATCCCAAGGGGGACCGAACTCGGTCCAAATTCGGTCCGAATTTCCCCCGGAACCGAATTTGGACCGAATTTCCTCCCCCACCCCCGGACCGAATTTTGTCCGAATTCCCCTGTGTCAGGACAGAAACTCCCTACTCAAGCACCCCGAGTTTCTCCGATAACGAATGATACTCGTCACACTCCCCGAGCTTCTCCGACACACGGATGACGTTCGTCGCACTTCGTGGTTTCTCCACATAGGTTGGAACCCCACCAACACTAACACTATCAACTTGGCACATAGGAAGATTGTGTGTTCGGCACTTGCACCGTTCGACTTCGCCACTGTGCACGTATATAGGAAGCCACTGTGCATGAGAAAAATAATAATAAATATACATCCTTAGTAACACAGAAGCAAGAATAGATAAATGTGAATAGAAAAACCCTTTTCCATAAATGCCCCTCTTTTCTCCCAACTAATGATAAGGTAAGTATAACTTTGCATTTAGTGTCTTCCATTATTTTTCTTTGACAACTAATCCTTTAATTGCTTGTACTAGTCACGAGTGGGTCCCTCCCTCTGGACAAGAAATTTCAGAGGATGTCATTGGTGATGGCACCCCACTACTGTCTCTGTGGGACGCCATTGTTAGTGGGTGCCTTGTCTAGTTTTTCATAGAGGCACCATCACCAATGACGTCCATGCTTCCAGTTTCATTACGCCATTTGTAATGGCATTTCATTTCCTCATTTTGCAATTTTTTTTTCAAATTTCTCTTGTTTCATGCAAATTGGTATAATTTCATCACCCCACGAAATTTTCTGGTAATTGTAACTCCATTATATTACATACTCAGTTACATTACAAACTCGATTCTATTACAATTATAGTTACATGCAAATATTATAAACTCAGTTACATTACAAACTCGATTCTATTACAATTATAGTTACATGCAATGAACCAAACAGGCCCTTAGTCCCATGAGAAATGCTGTGTATAAATTTCAACAATTCTCTCTTGAAAAGATATGGCACTATTGCTGTTGCTTCATGTTGAAATATCTATTTCTAATGATTACTGTTTGTGGAATTCAACTTACTTACATGCAGACATCAAGGCCGGAGTACAACCAGCTCTTGGTGAAGAAACCTGGCGGTAGTGACTTCTGGCCTTAAGAAGGAGGTTCAGCACCAGGCATGCTACTAGTGAACATCATTATTTTTGTTTATGTAGAAATAGATAATTGTAAAATGTCTGATTCCGCACGTATGTATAAACTTGTAATGTCTATTACTTGCGCATATCAATTTCTTACATGTAATCTAGTCCTTTCGGAAGTTCCTGTACTTGTCCAAGTATCATTGACCTGACGTTTGACTTGAGGGCTTAATATTTCAGGCGTTTGTCCTTTTAACCCTTCCTTTTCAATCCTGACCTGATATGTTTTTTGTTAATGAGAAAATTTACATACAAATCTCATATAGAATCACACTTAAATCTCATATACAAATCTCATATGGACGGAATCCCTCTCGGGAGCCTTCTCGATCTGGCAGGATTGCTTGGGAGTCTATTCGCCCCCGTAGTCACGAAGATCTAAATAAGGAGGGAGTTATAGTGACTAGTTTGAAGTGGCGAATGCAATGGCAAATCTAGAACTTTGTTGCTTTGATGTTCCTAATTCAAAAATATCTTTAAGCCCTCAGCCTTAATTAAGAATTTAGCAATAGCATACTATTGGATTTGAGTTGAGTTTCAAATAAATAAAGTTGGCTTCTATCATAATTGTGCATTTTGATTATGTTTCTTAAGATATTGTTCGTGTTATTGAGTGAACTATTTATAATGTATGATTATATCGTATGTTTTAGTTTTCTAAAATTCAGTCAATTCACTAAAAGGTTCATGGCTTCTATCATAATTGTGCATTTTGATTATGTTTCTTAAGATATTGTCAATGTTATTGAGTGAACTATTTATAATGTATGATTACATCGTATGCTTTAATTTACTAAAATTCAGTCAATTCACGAAAAGGTTCACAGTAAGAATAATATCATTTTGGCTTTGGACATTCCAATTAGACTAAATGTTTTCTATGGCAATCAGTATCACAGATTAACTGTGATGTATACCAAATGTGCAGGTACTCATTAAAGAATGAGTTTAGAATGAATCACTCCCTAGATTTCCGCTAGATATTTACATCTTATAATTGTCAACACTAATTTAGAGAGTAATGAAACTTCCATAAACTTGAGGCACTGTAGTTATCTTATACGTAGATTAGTGACAATAGTATCGTATGCAGGTTTATATTAGTTTATATATGAAGATAAATGATTGGCTAATAAACATTAAGTTGAATAGTTAAGTTGTTATTTCACGTTTCGTTTCCGTCGAATCGTTAAGTCGCCATCTGTACAAGTCTAAATTGTACTTGTACAAGTCAAGAACTGCACGAGTGATAATTCTTTTGAACATCACGTTAAAAACAATATAGTAGCAGAAAGTTGAAGATACATTATTGGAAGAAAATAACTTTTCATTGATCATTTGAAACGGAGTACAAGATCTTATTACAATTGAAAATATTATCTCAGCTTATATTCATGAAATAAAAAAAGACTAATAAACTGACATGATATAATATTTGTCATTCTGTACATTATGCCCCTTTATATACCTTGACACCAAACTACTTTCAAAAGAATCAACATTAAAATACTTTAGAAGATAGGACGAGCTTTGAGTCACTTTCCGAGACTATTACTAGCTTTGTGCACCCTCGTCGTTCCTGACACCTGTGGAGGAGAATGTCAACACATTATGGAATGAACTGGTGAGAGGAATCAAATTCAACTCACATAGACCGGTAACTGTAATCATGTAAAACATGCAATTTGTTAAGTGATCTTTGTTGCCATCACAAAATCTAAAGTTTTATTAGCTTTTGTATTGAGCGAATTACAACAAAAAGAAAGTACAAAAGAACCCTAACACTTGGAATTCTAAGTACAAAGAAAGATATGGAAAAGTGTGACGATGAAAATCGAGTTCTGTAGCTGACTCTTTTACTCCGTTGACTATTGAATGACCAAAGAAAATTGTAAGATCTCTGGCTTACTGGCAAGAAGGATATCAATTGGGCTCTCTCCGTGTGTGTGTGTGAAAGTACATGCTCTTGTTATTTATAGCCTTTTTGCACTGAAATGGCCATGCATGTCTTGGAAAATCACTATTTTCAGTCTATGCACATGGCTTTCGGGCTGCCGCATGGTATTCTCAACAGAATGCAGTTGTAACCGTGTGCGCATGTCGCGGTCCAACTACCACGTGGCGTTAGTTAGGAGAAGCCACTACTGAGATATTGGATTGTGCCCACATTACCTGGGCTGTTTACACCGTTGCACGCATGACTTGGTCAACTTGACACGTGGCATGCGCTGCCTATCGAGGATCTCTCGTTGGTTGCAACAGAAATAATTATGTCGCAGGAAGGCTCCTGGGATCGCTGTCGCAGGAAGGCTCAAGGGAACACTGTCGCATGAAGACCCCGCCGCATGAAGGTTCAAGGGTGAGCTGCCGCTTGAAGACCCCGCCGCATGAAGGTTCAAGGGAACGTTGTCTCATGAAGACTTTAAGCCGCATGAAGGCTTATAGGAACGTTGCCGCATGAAGACCTGCTGCATGAAAGCTTGTCGTTTTCAGAGGCACGTGGCACTACACGGATGTGACTGAAAAGGGGCTGACAAAAGTAATCTTGATGGTGATGTTAACACTAACTTCCACCGTCTGCACCGATTACGAAGCGCTTTGAAGCAATTAATGATGTGTTAGTGCCATTAATGCTGTGACTGACAAAAGTAATCCTATGCGGCTAGCTCGTATGCACCTGGACCCTCTGTCGCATAGCTACCTTTGTCGCATACTCCCATAGCCACTGCCTATGTTGCATAGACGGGTACTTTGCTGCATTTGGGGATGTATGCGCCGCGCCCTAAGCTTCATTCCGCATAGTATTTAAGCTTATGCAGCCTGGCTTTAATGACCTGAGAATTTGGTGCATGGTCCTGAATTTTTTCATGCTTCTACAAGACCCCCTTCAAAGTTTTCTAAACTTGAAATAAGTTTGAAATACTTTGAACAAGAAGCATAGAAGATCTTTCCCTAGCCGCATAAATATTCCTCCGCATGGACGATCTGCCGCATAGACACGATGGCCAGGCTATCGGATCTTCATTGTCTCGATCCTCGAGGAGATCTCTTGGGATCCTACGCCGCCATTTGACGCGGGATTTGAGCAGAGCTCTTGGGATCCTACGTCGTTTTTTGACGTAGGATTTGAGGCGACGGTTTCATAGAGATTAGGGTGCACACGGATCGAGGTGACTGCTATAAGATTTGCCATCATCCGGTGCCGCATGTCCGCTGCTTATAAATATGGCTTTGGTAGGAGAGAGAAAGCTACTATGCTCTCTGTTTTTGCATTCTTCTCTCCTTCTTCGTTCATAAGTCTCCTAGCTTCCTGCGTCATGGATCCCAAGGCTTCCTCCTTCGCTGCTGCCAAGAAGGCCCACAAAGGAAAAAGGCCTAGCCACTGAGGGCGAGGCCGAGACTCCCAAGTACCACCCTGACGTTCAATCGCCGATCGAGGGTAGGGGTTTTGGAGAATAAGGACTTGAACTCATCCTTGAACACAGAGATACACTTCACACAGTTCTGCCGCATGGATGAGAAATTATCTAAAATATGCACAGACATAGCCCTCTCGCATGGATGATGACTCATCTAGAACATGCGCAGACATGGCTCTGTCGCATGGATGAGGACTCATCTAGAACATGCGCAGACATGGCTCTGTCACATGCGTAGACATGGTTCTGTCGCATGGATGAGGACTTATCTAGAACATGCGCAGACATAGCTCTATCGCATGGGTGAGCTGACATAACTCAGCCGCATGGATGAGAGCTCATCCAGAACATGTGCAGACCAAACTTTGCTGGTAGCGTGCATGATCTTTTGGTGTTATATGCATCATAGGCAAGTATATGCATAGATGTGATGAACCTAGATATTTTTTGATCATCCTTATCTCTTGATTTGCATTGACTTTACTTGCATCCCCTCTGGTGAAGTGCTTCTTGGGCCTGCTCTGGCCATGTTGGGTACGAACTTCGGGGACGTAGTAGCTGCTGTACAAGGCCAGGTTGACAGGGGTTTCGCTCCAAACAGACAGAAGATGATCGCTGAACAAACCAGTTTATTTTTGCTGAGTCAGATGAACTCAGGGATGATCCCCACCGGGAAGGACCAGTACTTCCTGAAGCCGTCCTTCTTATTTAGGGACGCTTTGACTACTTCAAACTCCGAGATGGAAAAGACTAGGGAGAATTGGTTCTTCATTTATCATGAAACAAAGATGTCCATTCCTACCATTGAACGCCATCTAGCCTTGTCGGATTTCAAGGTGGTAATGAGTCCGAGGAAGATGGATTGGGAGTTGACTCCAGATCAAGACGGGGTTGTCATTGACAGGATCCGTCCCGGGACTAGGAAAACAAGGGAAAGAATTTCTGCCACAAAGAGTCACTATCATACTCCCTTCTAGTGCTGACATCGGGTGTTATAGGGAGTGAACTGGGACCGAATCTTAGTGCTTACGGTGCTGACAACTTCCTTAAACAAGTTGCTAAGAAGGAGTCTTATCCGGATGGGAACTTGCAAATAGTCGGTTGGGTTTATCATAATCCCTCGTGAAATCGTCTGAGCACGTGGGTGTTGAAGAAGTATGAGCAAGACCTACATGCAGCCGACTTATTCTTCGCTGTCAGCGGCACATGTTCTGGTCTAGAAATAAACCGTTCCCTCTTCATCACTTTAATGGAGATGTATAACTATCGCACGGGGGCCTTCTTTACGCCTGGTGGCAAAATAAGACTGGCCCTGCACGAGATGCATTCGGTTTCGAAACTCCCTTGGGGTGTGGAACCATATGAAGAATACACCCCTACCAATGATAAGCTCGGGGAACTAAAAGGAGAGCATTGAGTTCCTGGCTGTGTACAAGGAGCTGTTGTGTCATCGCAACATTTGGCAGAAGTTGTCTAAGAAGGAGAAGTCATCGTAAGGGGCCTACCCCCATTTCACGACTTGGACTCGCCACCTCTTCCCAGAGGAGAAAGGTTCGGATAAGGTCCATATTCGGGCATCGCGATCTCAGAAGGAGATTGTGAGTTTGAATCGGAAGCACCGGAAGCCTGTTACTAAGGGTGATGACGCCGATGATCTTGCTGACGAGCTGGGCTACTTTTATATTGACACATATAAGCTGTCAGACAAGGCACTGTTAGCGGGGTTCTTGATGATTTGGCTACGTAGTTGCGTAGTCCCTGGAGGCTCGGGGGCGATTGGCAGGGTTAGTCACAACCTCATTCTCCCAGTTGTAAAATGGCCTTTGGCCGCAAGCTCGTGCTACTACCGGCGATGGTATGCCGTATCCATCACGGCCTTCGAGATTTTGTATTGAAGGGGAAGCTTCACCTCGGATCCGGAGATTTTAACAGGGTTGAATTACCCTATCACTACTTGATTGGCTGGCTCATACTGCATAACCAATCTTTGATGCACCCTGGGACGGAGGGTGACATATTGGAAGGGGATGCCTTCATTCGGCGTTATCGTGAGATGAAATAGAGATGTACCGAGGTTCCTGCTTGTAGAAATGTGCTGGCTCTTATGGCGGAATGGACATTGTCATGCCCCAATACCGGAATACGGAGACGGACATGGCCAGCTACCCCATACAAGGTACTATACATCGTACAATGATCACGGCTGTATAAGATAAGGGGTGCATGCTACAATCAAGTCTCCTAGGGTCAAGATGTCTCAATCATTCAAACAAGAAACAGTAAGAATAGAGCATATATGATATAGCAATAAGGTATCCCAAACACTTTTTCAAAATATTCTAGAGACCAGCTGTGCAAAATAAGAAGCTGAAAGAGTAACAAAACTACATGACAATGATCAGCTGTAGTCTGATTTAATACAATCATGTATGGAAACTAATGTCTAGATGAGCCGGCTAACAGGTGCCGGTGGCTAAACGCCAAAAGAAGTAGATGTTCATTGATGAGCAGGGAAGAAGAAAACCTACTCGCTATCCCCTGCGACCATGTTCCTGGTATGCGCCATGAGTTGGGGGAAGGTACGCTAGATCTTCGGGTGCTGGCTCGAAACCTAGCCATGCAAAACCAGTGGGATTAGAACCCAAATAGCAAGTACCACAAAGAAAGCACAAAATGGAGAAAAAAACCCAAGAAAAAATATATAATAATACATAGGTTCAGTGTCGTAACTTAGGTCCATGGCATATCCTAGCACAAAGGCCCAACACTACAACCAAACAAGGACAAGGGTTGAACCATCATACTATGATAGTCCATTTCCTTAGGCTACTAACCGAATAATACAATCACAACCAAGTCCATTTCTTATATCGACCAATTATTTGTACGGCTTGCTATTTTTGTGGACTCTGAGGTTATCTCAGAAATAATGCATAATAAGTATTCTTAGATCATGCCAATGCCGAACATAAGCTAACCGGACAAAATAAATAAAACATGCACTTGCATGATGCACCAGTCCCTCGTAGGGCCACTGCGCTAAAAATACGGTATTAGCGGTTCCAGTGTTCCTGCAGTGAAACAGTAGATCGGCATAATAATAGTCAGATACTGCACTCCACTATGGTAGATTATATACAGTATCTGTGGTGGCCAGCCTACAGCGCACTTAGAATGAATATATGTGGGAAGGTTCGTTGGCATGATCTTGGGATACCGTTCCCTCCAATGTTACTACCACTTTTTGTTACCTAATTAGTCCTATATTGTGTTTGAAATCTTAAGGCATGGTCACATGAGAATTTCTCTTAAGATGTCGTACAAAGTACGGGCACGCTAGATACGAATCCATGGAAGTCAAATATGGATTTATTCGAGCATTTATGCAACATTCAGTCAATCAATATCCTAGCCACGCTTTGGTAGTTGACTCGCTTATTATGCCCATGCTGAAAAATAATAATATCACGCATTCAGGAATTTGGAGACATTCTCGATGCATAATCCAAATATAATCATTTAACACATGACATGATGTGTCGTACCTCGGCACACATTAAATCATGGACAATTATCAGGCAATAGTGGTATCAGCACGGATACAGTATTTAGTCTAATTACCAATTACACATTGGGTTACACGAATCAAGAAAACATTCAATCAAACAAGCAGGGCCGCATGGGTCTCTAGGCCGCATAGAAAATCGAGGCCGCATATGAATCCTGGCCGCATGAACCACTTGGACGCATGCTCAGGGTTAAGGTCTACCCCTTGGGACAAGTGTTGAAGTGACATACAATAAATGAAGTGTCAGTGATGTAACATAAAGTGATCGATGTGACAAAGCAATAAAGTGTGTCAGAGAGAAAAGACAAAACCAAAGAAAAAAGTGCCAACGGTTTTGAGCCATGCGTCCAAGGAAAATAGTGGTCGTATGCTCTCCAGTCCGCATGAGTGTCGGTGCCGCATGGGTTGTCTCTTGGACTTAGCGAATTTCTCATTCGTTCAGCGAGTAAAAGCACAAGGTGATCAAGGACACTTGTGTAAATCAACAATCATGCGTCCAACAAGATGGACGCATGATGTCAGTATACAGTAAGAGTGTCAGGCCGCATAACCCTATCGGGCCGCATGGCACTCTCAGCCGCATAAATCACTGGCCGCATGCGAACTTCGTCTTCTCCAACAGTAGGTTCGTCCATGGCAGAAAAGTTCCAAAAATTGAAATCTTGTTTTGTTCATAAAATCTTCATTTTAAGTCCATATCTGGTGAACCAAAAGCCAAAATGCTCTAAATTGAAAGCTTTATCATGTAGCAAAAACTAATTTTCTAAAAGACATGTTTATAGATCAAAACCAAGAAAAAACTCATGAAATCCTAAGTTTAGAAAAGTAGATCTATACTAATCCATCCATCAAAACAAAAAAACTCTAAGTATTAAAAGTGCTTAGAAACACATAACAAACATAATGGAACAATAATATGGAGGGTTTTTCTATTTCTAATGCAAGGTGTACTTGCCTATGGAAATGGAAAGAGAAAACTAAAGAGAGGGTGAGAAATAAAGAAGTGAAGAGAGAGAGAGAGAGAGAGAGAAATATTGGGTTATATATGTTAGGGGTGAGGGTTGAACCCAAGGTTCTCATGACTTGAACCAACCCACAAAATAACCCATGAACCAGGTTAAACCAAAGAATGAGTCTAGTCTCCATGCACATGCAACCATGCTAAAATAAAATATGTTCCAAATACGTATATCGGGAACAAGGAGTGACATACATTCTTCACGACGGTCCCTGATTTTTTTGAAGATTAGAGGAATATCGTCCATAAGGACGACGGGGCAACCACCTGCACTTTGTCGGAGAAGATCTTCCACTGGCTCCTTGCTATTCGCCCCTCCTATTTGGTGTATCATAACCGGATCTCTGTTTTCCTGGAGCCTTATTTTTTGAGCCGGTTTACAAGATAATTCGGGTACAACCAGTTCTTACTAGGTAATCGAGTTATTGCCTTGGATACAGAGGCAATTTGCTAGATAGAGCCCAACCATGGAGCTACTATACTGTTGCTTGCACACGAGCTCAATTCATATTGCCCGTTGACGGTGTCGTACCGAGCATATTGTTCACGGCGACAAACTTTTATTGTACGATGAACGCCCGACCACCCGGCTTCGATCTTGAGAGGAGTTTTACGTAGGCACCGTACTGATGTCTCATGATGAAAGGGCTCGTTGGACTCCTAAAAAGGGTAAAGGCGTCACCCGGGCTTTGTCAGTTGAAACAGAACAAACAACCGAGGACCCCTTCTAACGATCCTCCGGCTCCGAAGCGCAAATCTTTTTTAGTACAACATCCTCGTCATTCCAAGAAGGCGAGAGTTGAAGTGGTCTTAGGAACGAGATCTCGGGGAAATTCTAAGTCTCCCGCGAAGGAAGGGGTAGGACCCCTTGCGTTGGTAGTTTCTGAGTCAGATCCCATTTTAGATGTTATGACGGTATCCGTAAAACCTCTTAACTTCATTATTGCGCAACCATTTTATAAAGCTTTTCCCCTTGGTTTGTTTGAACTTTTGTAGAGGCCAGGAGCGGGAACAAGGAAGTTTCCCGAAGGGCCACAACTGTCATGCCCCAATCTCCCGCAATTTCGATCGTCCCCACTGGACGTGAGATTACCATGCAACGCTCCCGTAGGACAATCGTTCTCATCGGAACATGATGCCGTACGAGCCTGGAGTAGCGTTCACACAAGGCAATGACGTCAAATGTCATGGTTATCGTCGAAACAACCATGTTGCAGCGGAAGACAAGCATTGTTACCAACAAGTACACATCAGAGTATACAAAGCGAGGCTCTCAAAGAGTCCAAATGAAGATGCCACGAAGGCTTACAATAGCGTTGTTCTCTCTTGTCCACAAATGTACTTACCTTTCCATACATAATGTTCCATATATCCAAGTTAAACCACCACACCTGCGTACCTGAAAGATATGCCAATAAATGTGGGTCAGTACACAGCTGTACTGGTGAGTAGGGTAATCTACTCGCCTAAACCAACACTAAGTAGTCATGTGAAGCATACAATTATTATAAGGTAATCTTTCTACTTTGAACCTAGATTGACTTTATGACAAGGCATATATATATTGAAAGCAGTAAAGCAGGTTCCGCATGTAAGCAATGAAAGTAGTAAACACACTAGCATGTTAAATTCTATCACAAAGACAATTAAGCATGCAACTGGTTATATGCAAAATTGCGCGATCCTACAAGTGAGTTACAACACGCCTAGTGAGACCAATGATATACACCAACTCAAAGCCTAAAAATCCAACACAATCAATCGTGTACGAAACAAACTATGCCATCCACGCCTACACCAACAAACCAAGATACTCTCCAAACCGATGCACTAATCTATATGAAAGTGGTCACTAACGGCACGCATGCACACCATAGCGGATGATACACTGCATCTACGACGCTCCCTTTCAGCCTATTGGTTGCAACGCCTTAACTGAAGGTCCCGCAATGCCATGTACCTGGTATACAATGCCTCATCTCTCTGAGGGTTGCAATACCTCAGTGGATGCCTCGATATCTAATATTCCTTCCGAGGCCAAGCGATCCCGGTGCCCTGGTGCCTATCCGCTCGAGGAATTCAAGCCCGTGCAGAGGCTATCAACGTCTATGACCATGCAACAAGCTAACTATGTATTCCGCACAAATCTTATTTTCAAAATATCCATCTCTTTCCATGTTCCACTTGGTGACCTAATGCCCCAATACAAGGCCCAAGGCCACATCACACAAAGGCAGAATGCCACATTATTACGGGTTCTATGGCACCATGCCTATCGATGAGTTCCAAGTCCCATATTCCAAGTTCGGTGTTCCAACAACACCATACCCTATCGATAGTTGTCCGGTTTCGAACCACAACTACACGTTTCGCTTGACGAAGTGTCTCAACTTGTTTCTCGTACGCAATGCATGCTCCCGTCTATCTCACACTGGCAGTTTCGTGGCCTTGCGCCAAAATTGCTTCGTATTCTTTATGCACACCTCTGAAACCGTATTTCGATGTTCTATCCTTAGTATTCCAAATAAAACTCTGACTCGGCCTATCTATCCGAACCACACATACTGAATCACGCCTCTATCACTGTGTTTCCATATTCCAAACCAAGTACTTAATATAAAAGATGTTATCATTTTATTAGGCATGAAGGAGTAGAGAAGAAGGGATATAGCCCACTCACCAAGTCTGAATTCGCTTAACACTCTGCCTTGCTGATACGATCGATTCCTTGAATCTATGGTCCAATGCGGAGCACAATATACTCAATTAGTATGACTGTGCGAGCAGGCTGTGCTCTACAAATCATCCGACCCGATCTGACTAAAGAAGACGACATTATCGCTCGAATCCCACTATCTCCACACTACTCTGATCGAATACACTACTTCCATTGCTCTTCGCCCATGCCTCAACCCATGCGAGGAGCTACTCTGATTGCTCTGAACTCCGCATACCACCTCTACACAAAAATTAACTTGTTCAGTACTTGCTCCAATCTAACTCATTGAAATGCATCCAAACCTTTATCTCATTTCAATCCGACTTAGCGTAATGCACCGTACTGGTGCAGGGCATTGCATAATATACCACTTAAAATAGGTTCGTCCTCGAACCAAGTCTATTCTCAATTCTCCTTGTATTCCTCTAACCAATACACAAATCTTCTCCACGCAACTTACACAACTTTTATTTAGATGCACTATCTTTGTTCCGTGTAACTCATACTTCACAAATCCTGACTCATCATCTTCGCTTCACGCTCGACGCTCATACACAAATTCTATGTCCCCAATATCATCCTTGCAGCTCAATTTGATTTCAGCATATAGCTTAGTTTGGATCATACACATATTTAAGGCATCCCTGAGATACATGCATTTCAACCGAGCTTAACGATAGCGCATTTTGATAAGTTACGAGGGTATCTTCACGTCCAAAACACCAATTGTTCCACTCTTGACTGAACTGATCCTAACGCTCGACCCACAACTCATTCATACATGCGCTATTATCAGAAACAATGATTCTCCACTGACAATCTCTCCACCTGACTTAATTCAATTCGTGTTTCGACTCGACCATTCCCTAGCAAAATCCAATGCACGCTTCAAGTCCTTGCGCATCCAAGCGCAACGAGTATTCTACAAGGCCTTACCATCCAACTATTTCTGAATTCATACTTGCATCGTCCGAGCTCAACCTACCAAACTTTAACTTGACTTCAATTGCATTATGCCTCGCATGCACCGCCTCCATATCATCTTCATCTCTGAACGATCATCATATCTGACACTACCCCTGTCACTACCACTGTCACTACCACATTTCTAGATGAGGGTATTTTGGTCATTTAGAATATTTATTAATTAGTAATTTAAATATTATATATTGTGCTACTAATTAATTATATTGAGTTGTGCTATTTAATTATTTTTAGTGGGCTAGTCTATGTTTATTTAGACTTGTCATATCCATTGGATTGTCATGACACATTTAGCCCAACATTAGACTAAGCCTATTAGACCCTTCCTTTAATTAATTAAGGGAATTAGATTAATTTGCATTAGTTTAGAGACTTTTCAATATAGCCCTTCCTAATTATTCCTCATAATTAACTAGTGAGGATACATTGGTCATTAGTTGTTGCTTGGAGGGGAAGAGAAGGGGGCCGACCACCTATGGGGGGTTCTCACTCTCTCTCCTCTACTCTCCTCCTCATTTCATTTTAATCTAGATCTCCAATTTAGTTCATCCCCAATTCACTTTATTCTTCCACCAAATTTAACCCAATTCACACCCATTCCCTCTCAATTTCATCATCTAAGAAGTATTAAAGCTTGGATTACAAGGAGAACTTGAAGGAGGAGGAATTTGCAAGGAGAATTGTATCCGTTGAGCATTTCATTGGGAATCCATCTCCTAATAGATAAATTATGAATCTATCCCTTAATTTAGACTCAAATTCATGCATTTAATTATTAGAAATTATCCCTTGGCTTAGGGCTACCCATAGGATCAAGAACTAGGTTTATATGACTTGTATTGTGGAACCTACATGATAATTTGTGTCCATTTAGGAGAAATTATGAGATTGACACATTAAGTGTGTCTCATGAGACCAATTAGATCTAATTAGACGTAGAGAGGGATTGTGAAACTAAGTACGTGTCCACAATTGGATACGAGTAGAGCGTATCATAATATTTTATGATACGGTGTGATACATGACTCATTTTTGGTGGATTTGTGTAAATGCTCTTCAATTTCTACTGTAACAAGTTATATTAGTTATGAAATAGTGTATTTGATATATAGGAATATTTATTGTGGGGTATTGTGAGTTTTGACTCTCATTTGGGTACGTAGCATAGAGTATCTTGCAAATGCAATATAAGTGTTTGTTGAATTTGTAAACTCCCTCACCCAAAATAGATATTTGTGTATATTTTATATTATTATATTTATTATAGATGTTGAATTTATTTAGAGTATTATCTTAGTTAATTAGAAAATAATTTTTTAGTATATTTGCTTATATAAATATTTATTTAGAATTATTTTTAGGCTATTTTAGATTATTGGGATTTTTCCATAATTTTTAGTTAATTAAAAACTAGTAACACTAATTTTTGAGGACTTTAAAGAATTTATTTTATGTTCAAACTTAATTAAAAATGTCCCAAAATTTTATTTTAGGTTCTAAATAATAAAATATATTTTCTAGAATTTTTGGGAATTTTTTGATTATTTTTAGCATTTATTTCGAGTTAATTATGAAAAACTGAATTAAAAACTAATTTCTGAAAAAGAAAACCCAAAAAGTAATTAATTCTGCCCAGTCAGCAAACAGGGGGCCCACCTGTCAGCCTCCCGCAGCAAACAGTGCCGGGCCCGCCTGTCAGTGACTGCGGGGCAGGCAGCGTTGGATGGCTGCCACGTGTCAAGATCTGAGCCGCGACTGCTTTCTCTCTCCTCTATATATATATTAGTTTAAGTTTATTTCTAGGGTTTTTCTTCAGCCGAATTTTGGAGAATTATCATATAGGGTTCCTTCATCTTCTAGAAGCCATTGCGCATAGCTCCAGACTCCAAATGAGCCCTAGTTTTTTGTGTTAGAAAGATATTGAGGTTAGCTTTCTGATTATATAATTTATTTTATGAAATTATGAGTATTAAATTCTGGAAAATTCGTAGAGCACAGCATATCCGAAAATAGACGTGTTTCGATATTTTTGCGATTCCGGGAGAACCAGGAATCGGAATCATGAACCGTTTAAAGTTTCGGAAAGCTAATGTCGATATCATTGACATATGTTTTTCTTAGAATTTAATTCGAAGTATTTTTATACTGTTAATTCTGTAGAACTTCTAGGTTAGAATTTAACCATCGGTGCACGATACGAAACTTGTATGTGCCATAATTCCCAAACGAATTTGAATTTGGACGAGCCGTAAATTCCAGCATATTTTTGACGCTGAAATCTACAGGAAATCATGTATGAAAGTCGAGTTTGTGTCGGTTGACTTTTCGGTCAATAGATCGCCTCGATTTGCGTGCCATGAGTCTCGAGTTGATAAAATTCAGTTCCTTTGGACAAAATTTAGGATTTGACCTAAAAATCAGAATAATAAGATTAAAATAGGATTTTAGAGTAATTATTTTAGAATTAAATAAATTAAAATAAATTATCTTTTGACGTGATAAATTTGTAATACATAGGCTATTTGGACTGTGACTTAAACTCTGATTCATACCAGCAGCAGGACCCCAGGCAAGATACCTTGCCAAATTGTTTACAGTACTTTGCATGCTATTTATATTTTTTTTTATTTATTTCATTTCTGTATAGTTCTTGCATGTGTATTTTTTCTCCAGTCATTACTATGTATTAGATATGTTGACACACACATGGCACCTAGTATCATGGGAGGACAATCATTAGGCGTATGGGCTTTTAACCACTCTGGTAAACTGTAGTATATAGTTCGCACTACGGGCATGTGTCGCGCTGGTCGCTACCCCAGAGGAATGTCGATTTCTGTAGAGTCGTGCTGGTCGCTACCCCAGAGGTATGTCGATTTCTGATATTCTAGACGGGTGTGTGAGTTGTGAGGCTTAGATCGAGTAGACTACCCTTGCCCATACGTCGAAAAGTTGTCCTTATTTGCATTCATATAGATTGTCTTGTACAGCGTACTTATTTATTTTCAAATTATATGCATGTTTACTGTATTCAAGTTGGCTCGTATTTTCTGTATCTTGTTACGTCCCTCTGAGGACCTGGTCCGCTGCCAGGTGTATCTGTTCTTGAGTATTTACAGGAGCGCAGATTTGGATGGTTGTATATGCTTAGTGGATGTCTTCTCTTCGAGCCGTGATCGATAGCTGGTATACTTATATTGGGTTTGATTGTGTTGTACTTATATTGTATTTACCTTTCCTATTCGAGTTGGTAGTGGATTTGTTTCCATCCAACTATCATCCTAGATACTTCTTATTGAGATCTAGTTTCATCGATACTGTTTATTTATTTCTATATGATTTTGGTGGATGAGATTTAGATTTTACCCTGTGACTTGTATTACAGTTATACCACTTGTGGATTTGATATTCATATTACAGCGTACGTGTGGATTTGGTTTCCATATATTGGAGTTGCCATATCCATGCGGCTGGCATGCTTACGTGTCCTAGTCCTAAGCATTTTTGGGACTAGGGCGTGACATGTTTTTGTGGTGGCCCATGCAGGTCGAGAGTATATTGTCTCGGTTACGTTACTATACCAGGCAAGCCTGCACCTAGGAATAGAGTATAGGATCTCATCCATATTTGACTATGACTCATCCTTCCTTCCAATCTATTCTATTTGAATAATTGCATCCTGCTCGATTCATGTACTTCCCTAATAGTTCTTTAAGTATAGCCTTCTCATATAATATAGAAGTTCCTGTTGTTAGATGATAATTAGAGTAGTACACATATTAAGAATACAACGAGAATATAGACACACCACTAAGTTTAGAATATCTAGTGAACCCTAGAATTCCTTATCTTTTGATTGGTATACCATTACCCCTTGATGTATTAAGAAGACTTGAGAGTAGTATAAACACTACTAGAGTTAGTTAGAAGTTTTACCATAATATTTGACACCTAGTATCACATAGTCTTTTGACCTATTAATGGAGTGTGATTGAACAACATTAATTGCATTCTAGCAAAAGACGACAATGTTTATTCAGACGATAGAATTTAGAGGTCCTTGCCCCTATTTGGTCGACTAGCGACTTAGACAAGGAAGTTGTATGATAACTGTATGGATTGTAGAGTCTTTTATTATTGTTGTTTAGTTGTTTTGTTTTTGTGAACTTGAATTAAATTGTACCTCCTTTCATCATCATCTAGCGTACTTATATTTGCTGTACTATCTTTACTTATGCTGCTATTATAGCCTAGTTTTTGCAAGCTTATTCTTTATCGAGCTTGTTCATGACATATGTATTATTAAGGAGGCCCACAATAATACAATTCAGAATCAGTGTATTACGGTCTGATCAACCATAGTGCGCTTGATTCGCCCTTCGCAATAATACTTTACGTGGATTGAGATATATAGTTGACTAGTAGACACCTGTACTTGCCCTCTAGATATGTCTAAGCATATTGTATCCGTTACATAACTGTACCGATGCGAGCATGTGGATAGGCATTACCAAAATAGGACTTCAATCCACAACTGCTTTGACAATTCCTATTTGAATTCTTTAAACGCCTTGATCCCGATACTTCTATTCTATTACCTCGCCCTTGAACTCTTTATTATTGATCTTCGTCTTCCCTTATTTTGGAAAGATGAAACCTCGTGCTTGGTATAAGTTTAATACACAGAGAGTACTAGATATACCCCGTAGGCCGATCACATACTTGAGGATTATTCTTTTGTAATTAACGACATATCATATATGATATAATCGGCGTTGAAGTTTTGAGGATTGAATGACATGAGTAAATAAATTAAGGAATATTTTTTTTAAAGTATATAGCCTTCTGTGATAGATGGATAAATTCTAAGTTGGGTAGCAGTGCATTGTCAACTTGAGAGGAATTTCTTTTAGATTGTGATCAAGTAAGATTAGATTGGGAGATTCAAGTCATTTTAATTTCGAGAAATTTTAAAAGAAGGATTAAGATAATGAGAATTTAACGAATTTTAAAATCTTGATATTGCGGACCAAATATTTATACTTTGAGCACATGATTTAAATTTTGAATATTGAAGGATGAATCATCGATTTAAATTATGAGGATAAATATAGAATTTTAGACTTGAACAATTGGTTAATTAGATTTAAATTTTACAATTTGATGATTTGAATTAAAAGTTCAATTTTGATTGTTGGGTCACCTATTTGAAATATTGAGGATGTAAATTGAGTTTAAATATTTGAATAGTACTAAATTCTTAAGTTAAGAATAGGAATAAGATTTGATTAGAATTGTTTATTGTTCAAAGTCTAGAGGAGATTATGATAGTTGGAAATTATGATATAAATTTTGATGTGGGATGTCATATAGACTTGAGTTAGATTTGGATGTTGATTATTTAAAAATCGAGAAGAGATTACGACAGGTTGAATTTTGATTTAAACAGTGGTTATCTTAATTTTGAAGTGATTGCGATAGATTTGAATAGATTTTGTTATTTAAATTTTTTTGAAGAGATTGCAATTGACGTACCTTATGTACGAATGTGAAGGATTTAACAAATTATGTCTTATTTTAATTTCAAGGACGAAATTATTTTAAGTTGGGTAGATTGTAAACTCCCTCACCCAAAATAGGTATTTGTGTATATTTTATATTATTATATTTATTATAGATGTTGAATTTATTTAGAGTATTATCTTAGTTAATTAGAAAATAATTTTTTAGTATATTTACTTATATAAATATTTATTTAGAATTATTTTTAGGCTATTTTAGATTATTGGGATTTTTTCATAATTTTTAGTTAATTAAAAACTAGTAACACTAATTTTTGAGGACTTTAAAGAATTTATTTTATGTTCAAACTTAATTAAAAATATCCCAAAATTTTATTTTAGGTTCTAAATAATAAAATATATTTTTTAGAATTTTTTGGAAATTTTTTGATTGTTTTTAGCATTTATTTTGAGTTAATTATGAAAAACTGAATTAAAAACTAATTTCTGAAAAAGAAAACCCAAAAAGTAATTAATTCTGCCCAGTCAGCAAACAGGGGGCCCACCTGTCAGCCTCCCGCAGCAAACAGTGCCGGTCCCGCCTGTCAGTGACTGCGGGGCGGGCAGCGTTGGATGGCTGCCACGTGTCAAGATCTGAGCCACGTGTCAAGATCTGAACCTCTATATATATATTAGTTTAAGTTTATTTCTAGGGTTTTTCTTCAGCCGAATTTTGGAGAATTGCCATCTAGGGTTTCTTCATCTTCTAGAAGCCATTGCGCATAGCTCCGGACTCCAAATGAGACCTAGTTTTTTGTGTTAGAAAGATATTGAGGTTAGCTTTCTGATTATATAATTTGTTTTACGAAATTATGAGTATTAAATTCTGGAAAATTCGTAGAGCACAGCATGTCCGAAAATAGACGTGTTTCGATGTTTTTGTAATTTCGGGAGAACCAGGAATCAGAATCATGAACCGTTTAAAGTTTCGGAAAGCTAATGTCGATATCATTGACATATGTTTTTCCCAGAATTTAATTCAAAGTATTTTTATACTGTTAATTCTGTAGAACTTCTAGGTTAGAATTTAACCATCGGTGCATGATACGAAACTTGTATGTGCCATAATTCCCAAACGAATTTGAATTTGGATGACCCGTAAATTCCAGCATATTTTTGACGCTGAAATCTACAGGAAATCATGTATGAAAGTCGAGTTTGTGTCAGTTGACTTTTCGGTCAACAGATCGTCTCGATTTGCGTGCCATGAGTCTCGAGTTGATAAAATTCAGTTCCTTTGGACAAAATTTAGGATTTGTCCTAAAAATCAGAATAATAAGATTAAAATAGGATTTTAGAATAATTATTCCAGAATTAAATAAATTAAAATAAATTATCGAGTAGACTACCCTTGTCCATACGTCGAAAAGTTGTTCTCATTTGCATTCATATAGATTGTCTTGTACAGCGTACTTATTTATTTTCAAATTATATGCATATTTACTGTATTCAAGTTGGCTCGTATTTTCTGTATCTTGTTACGTCCCTCTGAGGACCTGGTCCGCTGCCAGGTGTATCTGTTCTTGAGTATTTGCAGGAGCGCAGATTTGGATGGTTGTATATGCTTAGTGGATGTCTTCTCTTCGAGCCGTGATCGATAGCTGGTATACTTATATTGGGTTTGATTGTGTTGTACTTATATTGTATTTACCTTTCCTATTCGAGTTGGTAGTGGATTTATTTCCATCCAACTATCATCCTAGATACTTCTTATTGAGATCTAGTTTCATCGATACTGTTTATTTATTTCTATATGATTTTGGTGGATGAGATTTAGATTTTATCCTGTGACTTGTATTACAGTTATACCACTTGTGGATTTGATATTTATATTACAGCGTACGTGTGGATTTGGTTTCTATATATTGGAGTTGCCATA
This sequence comes from Iris macrosiphon, assembly GCA_036927795.1. NCBI lineage: Eukaryota > Viridiplantae > Streptophyta > Magnoliopsida > Asparagales > Iridaceae > Iris > Iris macrosiphon. The sequence goes on along the minus strand of JAYESA010000019.1, from coordinate 115,115,982 downwards.
TCCATGCGGCTGGCATGCTTACGTGTCCTAGTCTTACGTATTTTTGGGACTGTGGCGTGACAGAATTGCCATTTAGAAAGTGTATATATATATATATATATATATATATATATATGGTTTATATGTGTACGGGATTAGAAGTGTGTGGGATTAGAAGTGTGTGTGTGGTTTTGTCTAAGTCGAGGAGGGGGAGGATACATAACGGTGTGTACAATACTTGGTATTAGTCTTTAGTGAGGGCAGGAGAAATCTGTGATATGGGTGACTGTATGTGTGCACATAGTATGGTTCGAGTGTTGTGTGATGCTGTGTAGTGCACAGGATGGGGTCAGGCACATCTGTTGTAGACTGTGGTGTGTTCACATGAGAGAAGAGAGTAGCTGTAGCAAGAGGAGGGATTGCACAGCTACCTTGATGTGGTGCACTGCCTGCACCACAGTATAGTTCACTGTAAATAGAGTGCAGGCAGTCATGCATTATTCCTTATTGCAGAGAGCATGGAGGCAGACCTAGAGGAGGATAAGTGGGGTGCTTGTATAGGTGTTAATAAGTGAGGGTATCAGAGCATGTGGAGGGTCGGGCAACACAACAGTAGGTTACTGCTGCCTGTATACAGGTAGAACGTTAGCTTGAGTCTGCAGTAATATTACGGTAGACTTGAGTTTCAATAAGTAGAGGGGGACTGGGAGGAGAAATAGAGTAGTAACTGCATGTACAGTTGTTTAGAGGAGGTGTGATGGTTAAGTCTGTTCCAATGAGCATATATCTATGTGATAATGCACATTGTGCATTAGATAGGAAGTGAGTGTAGAGTTCAGGTACTAGTATAATGTTAGAGTATAAGGTATCCTAGTATAGGTATCAAGTATATGTGTGTAGCTAGGATAAGTAGGTTTGGGTATCAGTGTATATGGGTCAGTAGGTTTGGGTATCAGTGAGTATCTTAGGTAATAATGTTAGACACTAAGGTATTAATATGGGTACTCGAAAGAGTTAGGATACTAGATATTTGACTAGGAAGCAAGGTAAGGATTCATACCAAGGTGAGGGTACCAAGGTAAGCTATAGTAATAACATTAGATCATAAGTAATGTATTAGCGTAACTTAAGTACTAGTATATATAGGTTATATATATTAATATTAGCTAGTAACCTAGTATTAGCTATATATACCTTAGCTAGTATTATGGTAATAATTTTTATGATCTAGAAAACCTAGATAGGTAAGGTATTGACCTAGTATAGCTAATACAAACTAGAGTTAGTTAGTGACCAATATGGACCAATTAACTTGTTTAGGACCTAGTTTAGCTAGAGTCACCTAGAAATGGCCTAGAAAATTATATTATTGCATTTTTGCCTCATTTCTTACTTTGTTACACCAAGTAACATGATATTCTTATTTAGGTGTGTATGATACCAGCTCGGATACCGAGGTATATTATTTTATCAGGACCACAAGCGCGTACATTCTCTGATAGTTTTTTTATTTGATAGCCCCTATGTTTCATTTATTTAGTATTGATATATTTGATTCTTGACACGATGGTTTCACGGATTGGTATACATGGATCTTGGTCATGAGATATTATTATCGTGGTTAGTCAGTGATCGTCGTGTCGTGCTTCGTGATTACTCAGTGATTACCATAATATCTTAGTGATTATATAAACCATGATCATAGTGCGTGATATTATAGACTGTGTAGTGTGATATACATGTTATAACATGTCATGATTTGGATCCGTGTACTAGTCGGGGGTTGGGAAAGTATTAGTGGATATGTGATCATACCTTATAGCCCGTGATTTAGTATTTTTCGTGATAGTTAGCAGATCATGCAACTCACGCGTAATCACGCTATCTCACCTTTTATATATACCCGGTGTTAGGCCCAAGCTGATCACATTATCTTACTAATATTTTAAGGCACATTTATATACATTATTTTCTTTATTCTAGTTTATTACATTATTGTTCCTCACCATATTGTTCCCAGTTCTTGCCATTATTTACCATGATGCTTCTTTTCGTGATTAATACTAGTTCAGTTACTTCCATCATTTATTTTTATTGCTATTGTTGTTTCATAGTTTCTGTTAATTATTGGAACTGCTATTTGGGTTGTACTTCGCTCCAATCCTGACTGGATATATTTTTCGAATGATTTATTGGAGGACTAGTGTCCTACGCACTACGGGCCCCAAGATGGCGAGCCAGTTGAGTTATCACCCGTAGAGCCTGTTGAGTTAATACCAGCAGTTGATCAGGCATAGTTAGTTATTCATGATGTTGTATATGTCAGTTAGACACTTTGGCATTATATTATTATTTGATGTCTTGTGTTGAGATTAGACTTGGACTTGTGATATATTGTGACTTTTTTCTTTCCTTCTATTTCATATCGTGCCCTATCTTCCTCTAGTTTGTTATTGTGATTGAGTATTGTTTACCATTACCATATTATCATATTGTCCTCCATTTGGAGTTGAGATAGCATTACAGGTACCTTATATATTATGTGTGAGATGTGTAGATAGCATTATTGACATAGACAACATTCTATCGCCGATGTTGCGGCGTAGGCTGGACGTACCCACACACTTATTTTCTTACACCGGGTGCGGATCATGACACAATTTTATGATGGCCCATGCAGGTCTAGAAGTCTTCTCAGTAGTAGTACTCACACTTAGAGTATTACTACAAGCATGCTATAGGATATATGACTAGGGATATAGGATGTGAGGATATTCAATTACTACTAGGAACATTACGAATCTATTGAAATTGCTATCTTTATTATTTAAAATAATTGCTTTATTTGAAATATTACTGTCCTTCCTTGGTGCTATCGTATCTTGCGCAATATTTATTCTTTGTTTGAATTTATCTTCATGATGCCTCCGAAGACCCGATCGCAGTGTTCTGGAGCAGTCTCGGCGAGGTCAGTTACTTCGTCACCTCAGAGAGAGACAACAGCGACTGTTCTGCCTTCTTTTGCTCAGAGGATTGCTTCACTAGTTCAATTGGGGATTTCAGCAGCAGCTTTTGGGGGTGCTCTATCACTAGTTCCGAGGACTGTTCCATCAGTCACGAAGGATCTTCCACCCCAACAACCTATGCCAGCAGATGGGACACATATGTTCGCTATGTTCCAGGAGATGATGGCGGCACATCGGAGGCAGACGGACGCTCTACGTTAGGGCATCGAGAGTTCTCACCAACTAGCACTAGCTACTGTGGAGAATATAGCACTTATTAGGCCATAAACCGTACCACTTCTGTAAACACCCTAATTTTTAGAATTTAATTTAAAAACTATTTAATTATTATTATGATTAAGAGAGAAAGTTTTTATTTTTTTTTAGCTAATTAAAATAAATATATATTCATGGATTAATATTTATGTGTATTTAATTAATTATTAATATAGTGTAGAAAATATATTTTTGGGTGTAAAACTATTAATAGAGTATTGTATTATTTTTTTGGAATTTATTGGGGTCCAAAACTATTTTTTTGATAGCTAATTGCATACATATATTTTGGTTTATTTAAACCAACCTAAACCAAACAAACCCAAACCTAAACCAACCAAAACCAACCTAAACCAAACTGAGTTAAACCAAACCAGACCAACCGGACCTAAACCCGCAGCCATAACCCGATAACACGACTCGGACCCGAAACCCTAACCCATTCTCCTCCGAGTAACTCCCCGCAGCCCCGCGTCTCCCTCTCTTCCTCTTCCCCAGCAACCGAAACCATGACCTCCTCTCTTCCTCTTCCTGTAACTCCTTCTCCTTCACTCCTATATTAGACCATAGCAGACCACCCCCACCACCATCATCTCCTCTACCATCTCGATGAGTCGCTGACCGCCGCCGCTGACGGACCGCCTTCACACGCCGCCGCAAAGAAGCCGCTCCGACATCCTGAGCAATAGCCCACAGCGAGGTACACTACTTCTAGCTCTTGTATCTCTCTGCACAGTTAACTAAATATTGCCCCGTCGAATCCTATGCGAAGACCACATGACCCCTTTGAACCCTGTGTAATTAGTTCGGTATATCGTGTCCTGTGTCGATCGTAATTTGCGATATAAAACAGGGGAAAATAACTTAGTTTGTAGTTCATAAACTATTCCAATCACCCACGTTCATGGCTGATTTTCTTCCAACCTAGTTAATATTTATAAATTCTACTTGAACAGTAATTTAGACAACATAACCGAGATTTAATCTCTTCAATTAGTTTATTTTAATTCGTTGTATGCTATATTTTAATTGCTGTTAAAATCTGTCGAAAACTTGATTTCTAAACCCATTTTTTTCGAAATAAGGTGCGTCCCACTAAACGGGTCCATTAAATTGGGTTTTTCTAAACCTAGTTTGAGTTATGTTTCTTTCTGTGGATGAGATTAGAATTATTCTGTGATAGACTGTGTAGACTGCATTTATATTTATTATAGCTTAAGTACACTTTAACAGGTCCATAAAATTGGGTTTGCCTATTGAAGTTGTGCTGTTGGCCATTGCCACATGGCTAGTCCCTCTGTATTTTGGGACTGTGGCATGACATAGTTTTTATGGTGGCCCATGCAGGTCTACAATTATATTTCTTTGGTTTCAACTAAGGAACCAAGCAAGCCTGCGATTAGGATAGGATAAATTTTAGGATCTCATCCACTTGTTGATTTGTTCTTGACCTCTATATCGACTTCAAAATAATTTTTTGACTTGCATCCTGTCTTGATTCCTCTGTGCGAATGGATCCATGAGCTAGCGACGAGACTCTCGTAGGTACACCATAAGGTGCTGTGGTCACTTACGACGATGGGGTGACGCCACCAAATAGAGATCCCTCCACTCAACAAAGCAATCAAGCAGATCAGTACGCCTCGAGGTTCCGACGAGGCGACATTCGACTACTATCGCAGTTTATTCCACCGATGTCCATTTTTCCACTAGGACAGCCTATGGATGGCCAGCAGATGTTCCAAATATTCTACGCAATAATGCAAGTACAACAACAGGTCCATCAAGAGGTCCAGAAACGCCAGGCAAAAAACTTGAGGAACAACCTAGTGACAGCACTGGAGCAGGCGAACCCACCAGCTAGACGTCCATCGACGGGATCTATCACTGAATTTTGCCAGCTGAAGTCCCGTACCTTTTCAGGCAAGGAAGAGCCCACTGAAGTTCATGAGTAGCTCACAAACACTCAACACCAATTAGAAGCAGCTGAGCTTCCGAGGGAGCGTTGGATGACTGCCGTCAGGATGCAGTTGATGAGCAATGCACATCAATGGTGGCTATTTGAGGAGAGACGGCTCGGACCGGACCGAGTCACTTGGGAGGACTTCTCTAGAATCTTTCAGGAGATGTACATTCCAGCCATTGCCTGCGCAGAACTTAGAGATAAGTTTAACCACCTTATTCAAGGCAACATGATGGTAGAAGAGTATAATACAGAGTTCATCCGTTTGAGTCGCTTTGCCCCTACTCTAATTTTGACAGAAGAGGAGAAGGCGGAGAAGTTCTTTGACGGACTTAGCTTTGAGCTACAGAGATTAATCGGCATTGTTGTACCTACTTCATACACAAACGTCCTTGCTGCAGCATGACACATGGAGCATGTCACCAGGAGAGAGTCCAGCCTGAAATGGCCGTTCACATCAGCACCAGCCAGAGCACCACATGGGGAGCCTGTAAAGCGACCCTTGAGAAATCCACCACAGAGAGCAGCATCAAAAGCCCCATCCCTTCCTACTTGTTACTACTGTGGCAAGGTAGGCCATTTTGAGAGGGAGTATAGACGCAAGTTGGGACTATGCTTGGTTTGTGGATCCAGCCAACATCCAGCCAAAGACTGCCCTGAGCGTCGAGAGGGAGCACCGATGATAGACCGACCAGCTTTACCAGCACCGAGACCAGCCCAGCAGCTACATAGGCCAGCCTATCCGGCATTGAGAGCACCACAGATGGGAGTTGGAGGAGTCAGACCACCAGCTCCAGGAGGGTATCAGCCGAGGCCACCTTTGGCACCATAGGCAACGCCATTCCAGCATGCCTGTCAGCAGAGAGGACCAGCTCAGGGACGAGGACAGGCATTTGCATTGGCTATTGAAGAGAAAGCTACTGTAGAAGAGGTCATAACAGGTACTATATTAGTAGCTTTATTACCTGCTGTAGCTTTATTTGATTCTGGAGCATCGTATTTATTCATAGCTGCTAGATTCATAGCCACACATAGAGTAGCTACCGCACCCCTTCCGAAGACTATGAGAATTCTTAAGGGAGGCAGAATTATCCCAGTTAGTGACATTTATAGATCTTGTTTGGTAGTAGTCTGTAGGAGAGAGATACGAGCTCAATTCTTGATCTTTTCCATGCTAGATTACGATATTGTACTCGGTATGGACTGGATGAGTCAGTATCATGCGACTCTAGATTGCCGGTTTGGACAAGTTATATTTAGACCGTCTGGACATAAGGAGTTTGAGTTTCTTTGGGGAGCCAAAGAGCAAGGTGTTCAGCCTACACTTAAGGCACTCTTTGTAGAAGGGGAGCCCGAGTACCTAAAGGTTGTATCTGAGTTTGTTGATGTATTTCCCGATGATCTTCCAGGCTTACCACCTGATCGAAAAATAGAATTCATAATAGACTTGACTCCAGGAGCGGAGCCTATCACTTCATCAGTGTACCGGCTAGCACCTAAGGAGTTGGTAGAATTGAAGAAGCAAGTTGATGACCTTCTGGAGAAGGGTTTTATTCGGCCCTGTGTTTTTCACCATGGGGAGCACCCATACTATTTGTGCCGAAGAAGGATGGAACGGTACGCTTGTGTATTGACTACAGGGCACTGAACGCTGTAACCATTAAGAACTAGTATCCCTTGCCACACATTGACTATCTATTCGATCAGTTGACTGGTGCTTGTGTATTCTTAAAGATCGATCTTAGTTCCGGTTATCATCAGATTAGAGTGCAGAAAGAGGATATACCGAAGACAGCCTTCAGGACCAAGTACGGACATTATGAGTTCTTAGTTATGCCATTTGGTTTAACCAACGCACCAGCTGTGTTCATGAGTTTGATGAACAGAGTCTTTTATCAGTACTTGGACAAGTTCGTGGTTGTGTTTATTTATGACATCTTGATATATTCCAAGATCCATGAAGAGCATGAGGAGCATCTCAGAATCATGTTGAAGACGCTGAGACATGAGAGGCTGTACGCCAAACTTAGCAAATATGAGTTTTATTCAGATAGGGTGCCTTTCCTGGGATATTTTATCTCGAGAGTAGGACTTTCAGTTGATTCAGAGAAGGTTGCTATAATATAAACTTGGCCCACACCTACATCAGTTGCGGATGTGAGAAGTTTTCTCGGACTTGCTAAATATTATCGAAGGTTTGTGGAGAACTCTCAAGGATTGCAGAGCCTATGACGCGGTTGACACGTAAGGACCAGGAGTTTGCATGGACGAAAGATTGCCAGAAGGCATTTGAGGAGTTGAAGAGACGATTGATGACAACACCGGTCTTGACTCTTCCTTCAGGATCGGGAGGATTTGTAGTTTATAGTGATACGTCAGGTAGTGGTCTAGGATGTGTTTTGATGCAACATGGCAAACTTATCGCTTATGCATCAAGGCAGCTAAAGGTTCATGAGAAGAACTATCCGACGCACGATCTCGAGCTAGCTACGGTAATATTTGCATTAAAGATTTGGAGGCACTATCTTTATGGAGAAAGGGTAGAAATTTTTACTGATCACAAGAGTCTGAAGTATGTCTATACTCAGAAAGAGCTCAACCTGAGACAGAGGTGTTGGTTAGAGTTGATGGTCGATTTTGATATAGATTTGCAGTACCATCCGAGCAAGACGAACGTCAGAGCAGATGCACTCAATAGAAAGCCTACAGCTTTTTTTATTGATGATGCAGCCCCAGCTATTAGAGGATCTACATGATCTCAGAATAAAGGTTATTTTGCCAAGACAGAGTGGGCAGTTGGCGAATCTTGAAGTTAAGTCATCACTAGTGGAGAGGATTAAGGCAGCATTACCTACAGATGCAAGGTTCCGAAGACTTAAAGAGAAAATGGTAGTCGACATGCAGACGGGACTTCGAATCCATAAGGATCGGACGTTAAGATGCGAAAATTGCCTATATATTCTGAATAGGGAGTTGAGACATGAGTTGATGTCTGAAACACATAGCTCCACGTACTCTATTCATCCGGGAGGTACGGAGATGTACCGAGATTTGAGGCAGTATTATTAGTGGCATGGGATAAAGAGAGAGATTGCACGATTTATGACAAAATGTTTGGTCTGTCAGCAAGTTAAAGACGAACATCAGAGAACCGCCGGTATGTTACAACCGCTTCCCATACCCAAATGGAAGTGGGAACATATCACTATGGATTTCATTACATAATTTCCAAGAAGCCCTAGTAGGAAGGATGCAGTCTGGGTTATTGTGGATCGACTCACCAAATTGGCACCATTTTTGCCGTTCAGAGTTGGACAGTCTACAGAGATTTTAGCCGATATGTATATACGACAGATCGTAAGATTACATGGAGTATCCGTTAGTATTGTATCTGATCGTGACTCAAGATTTATATCCTATTTTTGGCAAAGCATGCAGGACAGTCTTGGCACCTGACTCAAGATCAACACTGCTTATCATCCACAGATAGACGGTCAGTAAGAGCGCACGATTCAGATCCTAGAGGATATGCTGAGGTCTTGTATATTTTTGGAGGGTCTTGGGAAGACCATTTGTACTTGGTGGAGTTCTCTTATAATAACAGCTACCAGGCGAGCATCCAGATGGCACCTCTTAAGGCACTGTATGGTAGGAAGTACAGGTCCCCGATATGTTGGACTGACGTTGGCGAGCGTCAGATACTCGGTCCAGAGTTATTGATGCAGACAGTTGAGAAGGTAAAACAAATTCAGAGTCATCTTCGTGTAGCTCAGGACAGACAAACGCATTGGGCTGACACACACCGCCGACCTTTGGAGTTCAAGGAAGACGAACATGTATTTTTGAGGATCTTACCTACTCGAGGTACTATTCGATTTAGGAGCAGAGGCAAGCTGAGCCCGAGGTACATTGGGCCATTTGATATTTTGAAGCGTATTGGTGAGGTGGCGTATCATCTTGTATTACCCCTATCTCTAGAGGGAGTGCATCATGTATTCCATGTCTCACAGCTGAGGAGGTACATTACTGACCCAAGTTACGTAGTCAATCATTCTGAGATTTCAGTAGAACCTAGCTTGAGGTATGAGGGGCAGCCAGTTGGGATACTTGACATTAGTGAGAAGATATTACGGGGTCAGACAATTAGATTAGTTCGAGTAGCTTGGAAATATCACTCCCCAGGCGAATCTACTTGGGAATGAGAGCATATCATACGCCATCGTTATCCTTACTTATTCGAAGATGCATGTATGACCTAAGAACTACCTATAAGTTACCATGACTTTTAAATTCCTTAGTAGTTTAATTTTTAATTGTGAGGACGCAATTCTTTTAATGTGGGTATATTATAAACACCCTAATTTTTAGAATTTAATTTAAAAATTATTTAATTATTATTGTGATTAAGAGAGAAATTTTTTATTATTTTTTAGCTAATTAAAATAAATATATATATTCATGGATTAATATTTATGTGTATTTAATTAATTATTAATATAGTACAAAAATATATTTTTGGGTGTAAAACTATTAATAGAGTATTGTATAATTTTTCTAGAATTTATTAGGGTCCAAAACTATTTTTTTGATAGCTAATTGCATACATATATTTTGGTTTAATTAAACCAACCTAAACCAAACCAAACCTAAACTAAACCAACCCAATCCAACCCAAACCAAACTGAGTTAAACCAAACTAGACCAACCGGACCTAAACCCGTACCCATAACCCGATAACTTGCCTCGGACCCGAAACCCCAACCCATTCTTCTCCCAGTAACTCCCCACAGCCCCACGTCTCCCTCCCTTCCTCTTCCCCATCAACCAAAACCATGACCACCTCTCTTCCTGCAACTCCTTCCCCTTCACTCCTATATAAGACCATAGCAGACCACTCCCACCACCATTATCTCCTCTACCATCCCGATGAGTCACTGACCGCCGCCGTACGCCGCTGCGAAGAAGCAGCTCCGACATCCCGAGCAATATTCCACAGCGAGGTATACTACTTCTAGCCCCTGTATCTCCCTGCACAATTAACTAAATATCGATCCGTTGAATCTTATGCGAAGACCACATGACCCCCTTGAACCCTATATAATTAGTTCGGTGTATCGTGTCCTGTGTCGATCGTAATTTACGACACAAAATAGGGACTTGTAGTTCAGAAACTGTTCCAATCACCCATGTTCATGGCTAATTTTCTTCCAACCTAGTTATATTTATAAATTCTACTTAAACAATAATTTAGACAACATAATCGAGATTTAATTTCTTTAATTAGTTTATTTTAATTCGTTGTATGTTGTGTTTTAATTGCTGTTGAAATCTATCGAAAATATGGTTTTCTAAACCTAAATTCCCGAAATGGGGTGCGTCCTGCTAAACGAGGCAACTTTATCGTGTGTGAATTTCACCGAAAGACGTATATCATCAACGTAGACGTGTGAGATTTTGCGAAAGTTAATTTGGATGTGTGTGCACAACGAAATCAATGCGTATCCATCAAAAAGTCCCATATTGGCCTGTTCTGACACTCGTCATAATTTTGTGTGTGCTTGTCGTTCCGCTACGAAACTTATTCCATTGGATTCACAGCGTTACGCTGGTCCTGTAACCCAAGTTTGGTCAATTCTGAGAACGTTGACGAAACCCTGTTTTGTAAACCCCCTCGATTTATTCCATAGATAGTCAGGTTTGGATTTGGAAAATTTTGGATTTAGCGTCAGATGTTGAGGTTTAGAGTGGAGATAATTTTATCTGGTATTTAATTCATTTATTTAAAACCCTTGGCGCGCCCTATCATTGCTAAATTAATCGGAGCCCAATATCAGCCCATAAATTCCATCGGACTATTGTACTTTTGACTTGACTCGCCAAATTAGGCACTGGACTTTTCCGTCTTCCTAAAATTAGTTTTTGTTGTGCTCTAAATTAATTGCGCAACTTTCCAAAAATCGTAACCCATATTTAATTTTGTGTCGAACACCTGTGTCGTTACCCTAAATTTTGAGATACCAACTTAACCCGTTGAGCCAGACCAACTAAAGGGTCCAAGACTGACTCCAAGCTCCCACCATTTTTGGCCTTTGTGTCATTTTCGAATTATGACCCCAAGTGCCCCCATTTAATTTAAATTCGTGGGACACTTTATTTCTATTTAAATCGGGAATACCAACTTTGTCAATCCTATTTTTAATCCTTAATTAATTCCAATGCCATTTTAATTAAACCTGTGCCTAACGCACAATACTCTCTCACCATGAAAATTACTAAACACAATTTTCTCCACAATTTTTGTGTTATTTTATGTGTTCATGAAATTTCTCGAATTTAAGGGGCAAAGTTGCAATTAATGAATTTATGTGTCATCACCCTATTGGCTTTGAGCAATGGAGTCACAAAATTGGGTCCTAATTTCACCCATCCATTCACCACCCTTCATGAAGAAATCAACTTTTCTTTATGACAAATCTCCACCCTCTATTTTGAATGGCAACATCACCACCCTCCATCCAATTCCCAATCCCCTATAAAACATCACCTTCCCCCACCCTCATAACACACCACCGGCCCTAATCCCAAAAAAAACTTTCCCTCTTTCTCTCTCCTCCCTCCTCACAAAATCCACAGCCAACATCCCTTTTCTCTTTCCTTTCTTCTTCTTCTTCTTTTTCTTCTTCTTCTTCTTCTTCTTCTTCTTCTCCTCTTCATCTTCTTCCTCTTCACCACAAAATCCTACTCCGGCCGGCCCTTCCCTCAACTCCGGCTACCAACCGCTCCACCCTGACCTGACTCCTCCATCCTGCCTTCATCGCCGCACCACCATTCCGCTGCACCCGACCGGCCTCGACCACCGCCTGCCGTACTGCTCCACACTCCGGCTACATATTGCTGTTGCTGTTGTCGAGATCGACACCCAAGTCCTCGAGTCATTCTTGAACGTCGCCGGGAAGCCATCCTTCACGGCCTTGGCCAGAGTCTGGACGATGCCGACTCCGTTGCTGATGAACTGATTCGAGCCCTCCGGGGCAGAGCTGACCAGGGTCTGGAGGTCCGAGTCCTTGAGGACGTCCGCGCAACCTCCGGTCAGGGAGCTGACGAAGCTGACCCAGTGCCGCAGGTCCTCGGACCGCCGCGCCAGGTCCTGGATGATCTTTGCCTGGTCGACCACCGTCTTCGGCCAAGGGCACCGCCACGACTACTCTACTCCGGACTCGCACCGCCACCGTAGCCGACCTCCCACCTGCTTCTCATTGTCATTACCTCCTCCAAACCTCCACCTCAAGCCACCTTTCTAATCAGCGTCGACGTCGGAGCTGCACTTCTAGGCACCACAGACCAGCCCTCGACCCAGAGTTCAAACTCCTTATAGCAGACGAGTATGAGTGTCGTCGAAGCAGCTCCGTTCTCGCCAACATTCGTGGGATGCCCCCGCGACGTCGTGACTCGACCTCGACGAGCCTCCTAACTCTGTGAGCCCTCGAACTCATGACTTCCTGTACTTCCTTCTTCCTTCATTTTCTTTTTGCATATTCATTAATGCATAGGTTCAAACTTATCTTCACCGATACAGTAGGAATAAAATATCTGTGGCATATGGGTTCCTTAGCAGTATGGTGATACTATAGGAGGGGTGAAGAGACGACTGCTCATGAATAACAATGTAAGATTGCTGAGCCGTGAAGAGAAGCACCTATAAATAGAAGTTTTTATGAATGAAGAAAATAATGGGTCCTAGAATGAGTGAACTAGAGAAGTATAAAGGAAACCAACATGAGTATATATGCTATAGTGAAGCCCGAATATAGTTAGATGGGAAGGAAAAATGATTCCTTGCTACTGTGAGAAGGTTTGTTCATATTATAGGGTTATATTTATGTGGAAAATAAGAGGGGTCATGGGTATAATTTTAAATTAATGAAAGGTGATTGTTTAAGATATCTGTATGTTCTTTTTGGTATGTCTTAAAGAAGAACTGTGTGTATAAACAAGGGCTAGATGATATTTGGTGGAGGTAAATATGATGTATAATGGGAGAATGAGAATCCATGTGACAATATAGGATAAATAGGGTGACTGTTGGTATACTTGTATTTTCATGTGTTTTGATCTTGTAAGGAATGTCAGCTTCCTAGGTTCTTTCAATAGGCAAATCAAATGGGAAGGGTGAGTTGGAAGGACAAGGGAAAATAATACCTTGCATGCTACTATGCATCCCACGGCTATGTAGGGACCAAGCAAGGAATGGAGAAACCAGTAGACATAAATGTAGCTTATCAATAGTATATTTATAGTCAACTATTAGCTAATTAATTTCTTAAATTATCTTTAGGTACTGCGGGACCTGAGGGCTTGGACGCGGTACCGGGACCCCGTCATCAGCAGCCGCACGCATGCAAGTGTACCTTCCCACCCTGTATTTCAGATTACAGATATTTGTTGTTCTTTATGTACATTGTGCATGTACTTATGTTGACGCTCGATACTTCATGTCCGGATCACAACCGGGTGCTGAAATTTGTCGTAACGTATTAGAAAAATTGTTAGATGCTTAGTAGCACTTCGATGTACGTACCTGAGTATATCGACACCCCAGGACACACTCATACACTGTGATCGTGCTAGATTCCTGTATCCTAATACTGACATCATGACCAAAGACTGGGACGACCTTAGGGTCGCGTCTGTTGAGTTCTTTTCGTGTGTCGAGACTGTAGATAGAGGTTCAGGTTCAGCGCACCATCATTGACCGCTTGGGAAAGGGGAAGACAGTTACTAGACGTTTGGGCTCCTATGCACGCGCTTATATATGTATATGTAGTGATCCTGTATTCAAGAGTAGTGTATCACCCGTGTGTCTCTGTGCTCGGAGCTACGGTATGCCCCGTGTGTCTCTGTGTTCGGAGCTACGGTTTTATTTTTGATAGCCCACGCGTCGAACATTGTCTTTAAACTACGAGAACCGGACCCAAACCGGCTTATTGGGTCGGGTCGGGTCAGATCCGGGCCAAACCCGACCCGGACCCGAAACACAGGGGAGAACCCTTGCCACCGCCGAAAATACTGTAGCAGGGTATTTAAACCTCTCCTTGGCTTCCGTGCCCAGCCACGGAAACCCTAGATCATCACCACAGCCGACATCCCCCATCAGCACCATCCCTCTGCCGTGCTCCTCCCATCCCGACGACCTACCCCGTCTGAACCCTAGGTCGCCGGCGACTTCTCCCCGCGAGCACCGCCGCTCGACTCCTCGAGCTCCGCTGACCCAGCACCGGCCTCGATCTCCACCGAGCCGATCCTTCCCGAGCGAGTTCGACGACCCCGCTGCCCTCGATCTCCACCGAGTCGACCCTCCCCGAGCGAGTTCGATGATCCGCTGCCCTTAATCCCCGCCGAACCGACGACTCCTCCGCCCAGTCCTCCCCTCGTCGACCCGAACCCGACGCCTCCCTAGCGCCGCCCCGCTGACCCGAGTCAGAACCCTAGACTCGACACAGCGTCTCAGCGGACATGAGAGATCTCGATTCGGACGCGAGCAGCAGACGCAGGACACGACCAGGACACAAAGTTGACTCTCGGACACGTGGAATTCAGCGTTACGGAGCCCCATTCAGGTATCGTTTTCTCTCGCCTCGTAACTCCATTTTAGTTTCCGTCAGTTGCTACGGTAGACTGTATAACCCTCTCGGTGTCCGTATAACTCGCTCGGTGCATTGCGTCCTGTGGTGATCGCATATCGTAATCCAAAAATAGGAAAAATAATGCCCTATTTTACCCCGAAACTGAGTGCGCCCCGCCAAACGGGATGACTTGGTCGCACGCGGTCTTTACCAAAATGTGTGCAACGTTGATACGGTCATGTGGGATTTTGCAGAAGTAGATTCGGATGTGCGTGCACCCCGGAATCAACGCGTATCCGTCGACAACGTCCCGTATCCGTCCATTCTGGAACATGCTGTAACTTTGTGTACACACGTCGGATCGAGACGAAACTTGTGCCATTGGACTCGTAGCGATATGTTGGTCCTGTGAAACAAGTTTGGTCTGATTCTGAGAACGTTGACAAAATCGCTTATCGTGGGCCCCACAAGCTCCACTTGACGGACGATTTTGTGATCGGCTAATCGGAATCCAATTCTGGAAGTTCCGTTGGGTTCGTATCATCGTTCATGACTTGTAGACACTGAGTTTAAGGAATTTGGAGACCTTTGATCCTGACCCATTTTTTGGTGCAAAGTGGCCCACATGTGGACCCCGCTTTGGCCCGAAAATATCCTTTTTGTCCCTGTGTCCAAATTGGACGTAAGGACAGGCATTTCTAGCAGTTTGATATCTTTTAAGATGGTTGGTGATGTTTATTACAGCTTTTGGAGGAGTACCCACAGGATCCACTGATACCGGGACGATTGTGGATATTCAAACGTCAGGCAAGTGTACCTTGCCAAACTCTGCAGTATTGTTACATATTTTTCTTGTTTTATTATATTGCTGTGCATGCTTCACCTAGGACCGTGTGACGTACTTAGCGTCCGATTAATAGTCGGGTGCCAACACTGTACGCGGTGTTGGGTACTGTCATCTAGAGATGGACATTCGTGACACTTTATATTCTCGTACATGTCTTACCAAGTACACTATGACCCAGGACACTTGACACTATTCATGAGGCAGGATTTTCTTGAGATATTCGTGGTGATTCTGTATAGGATACAGGACATGGACATTATATTTTTAGATATAGTATGACTGGTTGCATTAGCTATGATCCCGCTTGACATGGACATGAGACGTTATGGTCATGATATGCGTGGTTACATTGGGTGGGGAGAGACACACAGGCTACAGGCTGTTTTATATATATATCTTCTATTATTGAGAGGTTATAGACTCTCGGAGGAGAGCTAGACCCACTACCGGTTATTACCGCTACCGGCTCCCCGACACAGAGCTTGTAGTGGCTCAGCCTGAGTACCCGTGATGCTCTCAACTTGCATATCACATAGATGGTTACTTACTTATCCTATTTATCTCATTATTGCTGCACTGCTTATATTTTGGCTTGTATATTTTCTGTACCTTGCTATGTCCCCTGAGGACCTGGATATGGATTGTGTCCCCAGGATTTGAGGACGAGATCTATCCCGAGGTATACGGGATCGCAGCAGGAGCTGATCCAGGAGCTGTACCACCATCCGAGGATGAGGTGTTAGCCGAAGACTTTTCCTGAGCATCCATGTTTCATGCTCAGTATTTATTTATTTCAGTCATTTATATTCTGGTCTGTTGAACCATTGTATCAGATATTTATCGGGTTGTTCCCCGAAGCACTTTGTTGAGACTAGCTGATGATTTACATTCCTTATTTATTCTGTGGATCATATTTTATATCTGGTGTGGATGAGATTAGTTGTGCCTGTTGTCGTAGACTTGATTTTATAGCTTAAGTATGCCATAATGGATCCATTAAATTGGGTTTGTCCATCGGTGCGTACTGCTGGCCATTGCCAGGTGTCTGGTCCCTCGGTATTTTGGGACTGGGGCGTGACATAGTTTTTGTGGTGGCCCATGCAGGTCTACGACTAAATTGTTCGGTTTCAACTTAGGGACCGAACCAGCCTGCCCTAAGAATAGGATAAGTTATAGGATCTCATCCATTACTTAAAACCATTATTGAACTCTATATCGAACTCGAAATTGTTACTTGATTTGCATCCTGTTTGATTCCTCTGAGCGTTCTTACAGTTTATCTTCTGGTTGCAGAGTAATGGATCCCAGCAACGGAGATGAGATTCTATTAGATACACCACACGACGCTGTGGTTACTTATACAGACGGAGTGACCCCAGGGGATGGAGGACAAGCATCGCAGAGCGATCAAACCGGACAGCCTAATCCCAGGTTCCGAAGAGATGAAATCCCACCTCCACCACAGTTCACTCCCCAGATGCCAGTTTTCCCGCTAGGACAAGCCATGGACGGACAACAGATATTCCAGATGATGTATGCTATGATACAAGCCCAGCAGCAGATTCAACAGGAGGCCCATCGGCAGGAGGCCGAGTATCTGAGAACCAGCCTGGTATCCGCATTGGAGCAGGCAAATCCACCAACGAGGCGAACAGCGACGGGATCTATCACCGATTTCCGTCATCTCAAGCCTCATACATTTTCTGGCAAGGAGGGGCCAACAGAAGTTCATGAATGGCTCACAAACATACAGCATCAGTTGGAAGCCGCTGAACTTCCAAGAAAGAAGTGGATGACTGCAGTCAGAATGCAGTTAACTGAAAATGCATATCACTGGTGGTTAGCAGAGGAAAGGAGGCTCGGACAGGACCGGGTTACATGGAAAGAGTTCTCCAGACTCTTCCAAGAGATGTATATTCCAGCAGTTGCTCGGTCAGAGCTCAGAGATAAGTTCAACCGCCTCATCCAAGGCAGTATGACAGTAGAAGAATACAACACGGAATTTATTCGCCTAAGTCGCTTCGCTCCAACATTGATCTCGACAGAGGAAGAGAAAGCTGAGAAGTTCTTTGACGGACTGAAGTTCGAGCTCCAGAGATTGATTGGCTCGGTCGCACCTACATCTTATACCGACGTCCTTGCAGCAGCACGACGCATGGAGCGCGTCACTAGAAGGAAGTCGAAACTGAAGAGGCCAAACACATCAGCACTATCCAAGACAGCACCTGGAGATTCTATAAAATGATTCCAGAGGAGTATACCAAAGAGAACAGCACATAGGGACAGACCTCTTCCTACTTGTCACCACTGCGGCAAGGTAGGATACATTGAGAAAGAATACAGGCGTAAGTTGGGACTATGTCTGAGCTGCGGATCCAACCAGCATTTTTCCAGGGACTGTTCTTAACGCAGAGACGGAGCACCGAGACTAGCCTTGCCTGCACCACGACCAGCTTATCCAGCAGTAGGAGCACAGCAGACAGGAGCTGGAGGAGTTAGACCACCAGCTACGGGGGGCTACCAGCAGAGACCACCACTAGCACCACAGGCAGCCCTATTTCAGCAGCAGCAGCAGCAGAGAGGTCCAGCTCAGGGAAGAGGCCAGGCATTCACATTAGTTGTTGAGCAGGAAGCTACTGTAGGCGAGGTCATCGCAGGTACTATCTTAGTAGCTTCATTACCAGCTGTAGCATTATTTGATTCTGGAGCATCGTATTCATTTATAGCAGCTAGCTTTGTAGCCACCCATAGAGTAGCTATCGCACCCCTTCCGAAGATGAAAATGATTCTTACGGGAGGTGGAATTATTCTGGTTAGTGACGTCTGTAGATCATGTTCTATAGTAGTTTGTGGCAGGGAAATGCGAGCTCAATTTCTGATATTTTCCATGCCGGATTATGATGTCGTACTTGGTATGGACTGGTTAAGTCAGTATCATGCGACTCTTGATTGCCGACTTGGGCGGATTATATTTAGACCGCCTGGACATCCAGAATTTGAGTTTCTTCGAGGAGCAGTAGAGCAAGGAGTTCAGCCAACTCTTAGGGTACTATCTGTAGAAGGGGAGACAGGCTACCCAAGAGTCATATCAGAATTTGTGGATGTATTTCCTGATGATCTTCCAAGTTTACCACCTGATCGGGAAATAGAATTCACAATAGACTTAACTCCAGGAGCAGAGCCTATCACTTCATCAGTATATCGGCTAGCACCTAAGGAGTTAGTGGAGTTGAAAGAACAGGTTAATGATCTTCTGGAGAAGGGTTTCATTCGGCCCAGTGTTTCACCTTGGGGAGCACCCATATTATTTGTGCCGAAGAAGGATGGAACAGTACGGTTGTGCATTGATTACAGGGCACTGAATGCTGTGACCATCAAGAACAGGTATCCCTTACCATGCATTAATGATCTATTCAATCAATTGAGTGGTGCAAGGGTATTCTCGAAGATTGACCTTCGATCCGGCTACCATCAGATCAAAGTAAGGAAGGAAGACATACCGAAGACAGCTTTCAGGACCAAGTATGGACATTATGAGTTCTTGGTGATGCCGTTTGGTTTAACCAACACGCCAGCAGTGTTTATGAGTTTAATGAACAGAGTCTTCCATCAGTTCTTAGATAAATTTGTGGTTGTTTTCATTGACAACATTCTCATATATTCTAAGAGCCATGAAGAGCACGAGGAGCATCTCAGAATCGTGTTAGAGACCTTGAGACAGGAGAAGTTATACGCCAAACTCAGTAAGTGTGAGTTCTGTATGGACAAAGTGCCTTTCTTGGGACATATCATCTCAGGAGAAGGACTTTCAGTGGATCCAGAGAAAGTTGCGGCAATAGAGACTTGGCCTACACCCACATCAGTTGCAGAGGTGAGAAGTTTTCTCGGACTTGCGGGATATTACCGAAGGTTCGTAGAAAATTTCTCAAGGATCGCGGAACCGATGATGAAGCTGACACGTAAATACTAGGAGTTTATATGGACAGAAGACTGTCAGAAGGCCTTCGAAGAATTGAAAAAAAGATTAACAACAGCACCTGTCTTGACTCTTCCTTCAGGGTCAGGAGGTTTTGTCGTTTACAGTGATGCATCGGGTAGTGGACTGGGATGTGTTTTGATGCAACATGGCAAAGTCATTGCTTATGCGTCGAGACAGTTGAAGGTCCACGAGAAGAACTACCCAATACACGATCTGGAGTTAGCAGCAGTTATATTTGCATTGAAGATTTGGAGGCACTACCTTTATGTGGAGAAAGTAGACATCTTTACAGATCACAAAAGTCTGAAGTATGTATATACTCAGAAGGAGCTTAACATGAAGCAGAGGCGTTGGCTTGAACTGATGGTAGATTTTGACATAGATCTGCAGTACCATCCGGGAAAGGCGAATGTCGTGGCAGATGCACTCAGCAGGAAGCCTACGGCTTATTTCTTGACGATGCAGCCCGAGTTATTGAGAGATCTACAGGAGCTTCAGATAGAGGTCATTTTACCAGGACAGAGTGGATTGCTGGCTAATCTTGAAATTAAGTCGTCACTTGTGGAAAGAATTAAAGAGGCATTACCCACCGATGCTAGATTTAGAAGACTCAAAGAGAGGACAGAAGCAGGCTTGCAGACAGGACTTTGCATACACGAAGACGGGACATTGAGATTTAGAAATCGCATGTATGTTCCAAATGGAGAATTGAGACATGAGTTAATAACTGAAGCACATAGCTCTATGTACTCTGTTCACCCAGGAGAAACCAAGATGTACCGAGACTTGAGACAGTATTACTGGTGGCATGGAATAAAAAGGGAGATTGCAAGGTTTGTGGCCAAATGCTTAGTCTGCCAGCAGGTAAAGGCCGAGCATCAGAGGACTGTAGGTATGTTACAGCCGCTTCTTATACCAGAATGGAAGTGGGAACATATTACGATGGATTTTGTCACAGGATTTCCAAGGAGCTCCAGCGAAAGAGATGCGGTATGGGTTATCGTGGACAGACTCACTAAATCAGCACACTTCTTGCTATTTAGAGTTGGACAGTCCACAGAGGTACTAGCCGACATGTATATGCGATAAATTATCAAATTATATGGATTGCTGGTTAGTATTGTATTGGATTGAGATTCGAGATTTACATCTCATTTTGGAGAAGCATGCAAGAGAGTCTGGGCACCAGACTCAAATTCAGCACGGCTTACCACCCACAGATAGATGGCCAATCGGAGCGCACCATTCAGATCTTGGAGGATATGTTACGATCATGTATGCTAGACTTTGGAGGATCTTGGGAAGACCATTTGCACTTAGTAGAGTTTTCCTACAACAACAGTTATCAGGCCAGCATTCAGATGGCACCGTTCGAGGCATTATACGGAAGAAAGTGCAGATCGCCTATATGTTGGGGTGACATTGGTGAATGTCAAATACTGGGTCCAGAATTGGTAACGCAGACAGTAGAAAAGGTAAAATAGATTCAAAATTATCTACGAGCAGCTCAGGACAGACAAAAGCATTGGGCAGATACACACAGGCGTCCCCTAGAGTTTAAAGAAGGAGAGCATGTGTTCTTGAGGATTTCGCCCACTCAGGGTACTATTAGATTCGGGAGCAGAGGCAAGTTGAGCCCAAGGTATATTGGGCCATTTGATATTCTAGAGCACATTGGTGAGGTGGCTTATCGTCTTGCATTACCTCCATCCTTAGAGGGAGTGCATGACGTATTTCACGTCTCACAGCTGCGAAGGTACGTGACCGACCCAAGTCACGTAGTTGATCATTCAGAGATCGCAGTAGGCCCAAGCTTGAGATATAAAGAACAACCAGTTGGCATCCTCGACGTCAGTGAGAAGACATTGCGGGGACAGACAATCAGACTGGTTCGTGTAGCATGGAAACACCATTCTCCTGGCGAATCGACTTGGGAACGAGAAGATAATATGCGACAGCGTTACCCCCACTTATTCGAGGAGGCAGTTGTAAACTAAGCAACCTTGTATTTCCATAATTCTTACTTTAGTAGCTTATTCTTGATTGCGAGGACGCAATCCTTTTAAGGAGGGGAGATTGTAAACACCCTAATCTTCAAAATAAATTTTTTTTGAATAAAATTCTTCCCGGATTTTTTAGTATTTTTTGGGCGAAGAAACAAGGTAATTGAGTTAAAGATTTTTAGATGCGATTAATTAGTATTAGAATATTTTGGAAATAATATTTTATGGTGCAAAATGAAAAACCGGACGCAGGGTATTTTTCGGTGAATTTATTGGACTCCGGGAACACGTTTAAAGCCTTAAAAACTATTGGAATTATAAACCCAAGCTGAACCAAATTAAACCCACCCAAACCCAAGCTTGAACCAACTGCTGCGAGAACCTGACCCAAACCGGCTTATTGGGTCGGGTCGGGTCGGATCCGAGCCAAACCCGACCCAGACCCGAAACGCAGGGGAGAACCCTAGCCACCGCCGGAAACACTGTAGCAGGGTATTTAAACCTCTCCTTGGCTTCCGTGCCCAGCCACGGAAACCCTAGATCATCACCGTAGCCGACATCCCCCATCAGCACCATCCCTCTGCCGTGCTCCTCCCATCCTGACGACCTACCCCGTCTGAACCCTAGGTCGCCGGCGACTTCTCCCCGCGAACACCGCCGCTCGACTCCTCGAGCTCCGTCGACCCAACACCGGCCTCGATCTCCACCGAGCCGATCCTCCCCGAGCGAGTTCGACGACCCCGCTGCCCTCGATCTCCACCGAGCTGACCCTCCCCGAGCGAGTTCGACGACCCGCTGCCCTCAATCCCCGCCGAACCGACGACTCCTCCGCCCAGTCCTCCCCTCGTCGACCCGAACCCGACGCCTCCCTAGCGCCGCCCCGCTGACCCAAGTCAGAACCCTAGACTCGACACAGCGTCTCAGCGGATACGAGAGATCTCGATTCGGACACGAGCAGCAGACGCAGGACACGACCAGGACACAAAGTTGACTCTCGGACACGTGGAATTCAGCGTTCACGGAGCCCTGTTCAGGTATCGTTTTCTCTCGCCTCGTAACTCCGTTTTAGTTTTTGTCAGTTGCTACGCGTAGACTGTATAACCCTCTCGGTGCCCGTGTAACTCGCTCGGTGCATCGCGTCCTGTGGTGATCGCACATCGGGATCCAAAAATAGGAAAAATAACGCCCTGTTTTACCCCGAAACTGAGTGTGCCCCGCCAAACGGAACGACTTGGTCGCACGCGGTCTTTACCAAAACATGCGCGACGTTGATACGGTCGTGTGAGATTTTGCAGAAGTCGATTCGGATGTGCGTGCACCCCGGAATCAACGCGTATCCGTCGACAACGCCCCGTATCCGTCTATTCTGGAACACGCTGTAACTTTGTGTACATATGTCGAATCGAGACAAAACTTGTGCCATCGGACTCATAGCGATACGCTGGTCCTGTGACCCAAGTTTGGTCCGATTCTGAGAACGTTGACAAAATTGCGTATCGTGGGCCCCACAGGCTCCACTTGGCGGGCGATTTTGTGATCGGCTCATCGGAATCCAATTCTGGAAGTTTCGTTGGGTTCGTATCATTGTTCCTGACTTGTAGACACTGAGTTTAAGGATTTTGGAGATCTTTGACCCTGACCCACTTTTCGGTGCAAAGTGGCCCACATGTGGACCCCGCTTTGGCCCAGAAATGTCCTTTTTGCCCCTGTGTCCAAATTGGACGTAAGGACAGGCATTTTTAGTAGTTTAATATCTTCTGAGACAGTTGGTGATATTTATTACAGCTTTTGGAAGAGTACCCACAGGATCCACTGATACCGGGACGATTGTGGATATTCAAACTTCAGGCAAGTGTACCTTGCCAAACTCTGCAGTATTGTTACATATTTTCCTTGTTTTATTATATTGCTATGCATGCTTAACCTAGGACCGTGTGACATACTTAGCGTCCGATTAATAGTCGGGTGCCAACTCTGTACGCGGTGTTGGGTACTGTCATCTAGAGATGGACATTCGTGACACTTTATATTCTCGTACTTGTCTTACCAAGTACACTATGACCCAGGAAACTTGACACTATTCATGAGATAGGATTTTTTAGAGATATTCGTGGTGATTCTGTATAGGATACATGACATGGATATTATATTTTTAGATATAGTATGACTGGTTGCATTAGCTATGATCCCGCTTGACATGGACATGAGACGTTATGGTCATGATATGAGTGGTTACATTGGGTGGAGAGAGACACACAGGCTACAAGCTATTTTATATATATATCTTCTATTATTGAGAGGTCGTAGACTCTCGGAGCAGAGCTAGACCCACTACCGGTTATTACCGCTACCGGCTCCCCGACACAAAGCTTGTAGTGGCTCAGCCTGAGTACTCGTGATGCTCTCAACTTGCATATCACATAGATGGTTACTTGCTTACCCTATTTATCTTATTATTGCTGCACTGCTTATATTTTGGCTTGTATATTTTCTGTACCTTGCTATGTCCCCTGAGGACCTGGATATGGATTATGTCCCCAGGATTTGAGGACGAGATCTATCCCGAGGTATACGAGACCGCAGCAGGAGCTGATCCAGGAGCTGTACCGCCATCCGAGGATGAGGTGTTAGCCGAAGACTTTTCCTGAGCATCCATGTTTCATGCTCAGTATTTATTTATTTCAGTCATTTATATTCTGGTCTGTTGAACCATTGTATCAGATATTTATCGAGTTGTTCCCCGAAGTACTTTGTTGAGACTAGCTGATTATTTACATTCCTTATTTATTCTGTGGATCATATTTTATATCTGGTGTGGATGAGATTAGTTGTGCCTGTTGTCGTAGACTTGATTTTACAGCTTAAGTATGCCCTGATGGATCCATTAAATTGGGTTTGTCCATCGGTGCGTACTGTTGGCCATTGCCACGTGTCTGGTCCTTCGGTATTTTGGGACTGGGGCATGACAGTTGGAGACGCATATCTGGCGAGCATGGTACCAGGTACTCACATCTTATCTACCGGTATTATGGTTATTATACATTGATTATTCATCTGCTGTTATAGCCTAGTTTTATAGACTCATACTTCTTCTCAAGTCTATTCGAGTTAATGTGTTATGGGGCGGCCGACTCTAGCAAATATAGCTCTTTCTTGTATACTTCTGTACATTGTGGATTGAGACATAGAGGTTTACACTTATGGGATATCTAGTTAGTGCCCTTTATATTTTACAGCTTATACGTATTCGAGTCAGACCAGAGTCTGGTCGAATGCGTAGCTGGCGTGTCACGTATTCCTGGTCCTACGTATTTTGGGACTGGGGCGTGACATATTTTTGTGGTGGTCCATGCAGATCCGATTTAAATCATCTTGGTCACCTGACTGTGCCAAGCGAGCCTGCAAATTTGGAATAGATGTTATGATTGTTGAATAGGATCTCAATCCATAATCGATTTTAAAACTCTTTGTATGTGATTATCGCCCTTGGACTTCCACTTTGCATTCATTCAATCTTCTTCAATATCGCTATCCTTGTTTCTCGTCCCATATTGTTCGGGGAGACGAATGCTTGTGACTGATGACTTCCCTCCAGAAGAAGATCTAAGACCAGACGACAGGAGACAGAATTCGTATACCTTTCTCGGAGAAGATTGTTACCTTATCAGGATAGATTGATGGGTTCTTTGGATTCTAGAACTAGTATGGAAGGGTAGCAAGAGAATTGGAGCCAGTAGTACCCTATTCATACTTGAGATAGCAGTAATCTTGGAAGTACGAGGAGCTGGAAAGATTGTTGATCAAGACCTAGAATAATTTAAGGAAATGCATAGCCCGATGCTGGAAACTAGTAGTTGTACATGATAGCAATACCAAGAATAATATTATGGACTAGAGAAGATAAAATTTTAGGCTCTTACTTGGAAGATAATGATCTGATTCTAGGAATTTTAGTATGTGCTTAGTGATACTATTATTGTACTATGTGATTTGGAGAGATAACTAACGAAAAGAAGAAATTCGAGGAAATTTTTTTTTAGGGAAGACCTTGAGGAGAAGAGAAATTATACATTAGACAAGAAGGAATTTTTCTTTTGGAGGATTAGTGTGGTAAACAGAACAGGAGAATTTATTTTGAGGTTAAGTCTGGATGATGACACCGTCCTAACATGAGTTGATTGAGCCAATACCACGCGACACTAGATTGTCGACGTAGTGCATTATATTTTTAGACCACCAGGATACCCTGAGTTGAGTTTCTTCAGGGAGCCCAAGAGTATGGTGCCCATCTACCTTAGAGGCACACATTTCAGGAGTGAACCAGTGTACCCCCACTTTATAGCAGAGTTTGAGGATGTGATTCTAGAGAACCTTCCGGACCGGCCATCTGACAGAGAGAGAGAGTTTGCTATAAAGTTGACTCCAAGAGCCGAGCCGGATATTTTCCCCGTCTTCAGACTAGCACCGATAGAGTTAGTTGAGTTGTAGGTCTGTCGTGGAGGATCTCTTAGACAAGGGTTTCAGTCAGGCTAGTATTTTTCTATGGGAAGCAACCATCTTATTGTACCAAAGAAGGACGGCACGATACGTTGCATAATGATTACAGGGCATTAAATGCCGGAGCAATAAAAAGCAAGTACCCTTGTCATCCATCGAAGATTTATTTGAATCAGCTAAGTGGCGCATATGTATTTTGAAGATCGATCTCAGATTCAGTTATTATCAGATCAAGGTACGGAGAGTGGACATCCCGAAGACGGCCTTTCGGACGAAGTATGGCCACTATGAGTTTTTAGTCATGCCGTTTGGTTTAACCAACGCGCCAGCAGTATTTATGTGTTTGATGAACAATATTTTCCACCAGTACTTAGATAAGTTCATGGTGATAATTATCGATGACATATTAGTATGTTCCAAGAGTCAGGAGGAGCATGAGAGACATCTCAGAATCGTATTGGAGATGTTGAGATAGAAAGGCTGTACGCCAAGCCCCGCAAATATGAGTTATGATTAGATAGAATAGATAGTATATGCATCAGGATGACTAAGGGTGCGTGAGAAGAACTATCAGACGCTCGACCTAGGACTAGCTGCAGTGATAATTGTACTAAAGCTATGGCAACACTGCCTTTATGGAGAGCGTGTTAGGATTTATACAGAACACAAAAGTCTGAAGTATGCCTACACGAAGAAGGAGCTCAACATGAGAAAAAGGCGCTGACTAGAATTTATGACAGACTATAATATCGAGTTACAGTACCACCCTGGCAAGGGATGTCTTAATCTAAGCCTATGGCCTATTTTTACGACTCATCGCCAGTGGTTAGAGGATTTTTCAGGAACTCAGGATTGAGATTGTATTGCCAGGCATGGATGGACAGATGGACAGTCTCGAGGATTCAGTCCACATTTATTGAGAGGATCAAGGCAGCCTTGCCTACAAATACGGGATTTAGACGACAGCAAGACAGGACAGAGGCCAACATGCAAACATGACTCAGGATTCAGGAATATGGAACATTGAGGCATGGAGATCGCCTATACGTTCCAAGTGGCGAGCTACACCAAGAGTTGATGATCGAGCCTCATAGCTCGATTATACCATTCATCCCGGGAGGTACGAAGATGTACCGAGATTTGAGACAATATTTCTGGTGGCATGGGATGAAGAGAGAAATTGCAAAATTTGTGGCAAAGTGTTTAGTTTGTCAGCAAGTCAAGGCTGAACATCAGAGGACTGCAGGATTATTGCAGCCACTTTCCATTCCCGAGTAGAAGTGGGAATACATTACCATGGACTTTGTCACGACCCGCACCCGATATGGGGGTACGAGAGCGTGGGTACGTCCAGCCTACGCCGCAGCATCGGCGGTAGAACGCTGTGTAGGTCATGTAACTATCTAATCAATCTCACATGAATACCCAACTCCATAAGGAGACATGGATATCATAAAATAATGCTGGAAATACTCAATCACATAAACTAAAGCACGATGAGATATCAAGGCAAGCAAGAAAGACAAGTCTAACGACAAAATAGTCATACCTGTAATCAGTAACATCCAATCCCCAAGTGTCAGAAACAAGTCCACTAAGGTCACAGTCTGGAAAATATTTTCCAGTCAGGAAGGAGCAAAGTACATCTCTAAATAGCAGTTCTATATTAATGATATAAACTATGAAGCAGTTCTAGGTGGAAATATACGAGATGCATGTATAGGTACGAGAAATGTACAATAAAAGAAATACTGGAAATACTGTAAGTAAATGCAGGAAAAGAAATAATATGTCAATGAGCAAGAAACCTATGACTAAGTGTGTGAGTACTAGCTTTAACATGTGATCGGATTGGAAACTTGATCAGGCTAGTTACATGTGATTAGCTATGATTCATGTAAAGTCAGGCTAACCGTTGGTTAGCTATGATGCATGTAGAGGTCAGGCTAATCACACGTAACAGCTATGAAGCATGTAAATGGTCAGGCCGCATCCGACGTGAGATGTGGGGTGAGCTATGATGCATGTAGAGTTGGGTATGATCACATATCTATACTAAAATACTCCCCACCCCCGACTGGTATAGTAGATCCAATCATGGTACGCTATGGCATGAGATTCCCTAGGGAGGTAGCAAGTCTCCCCGGAAATCAGTGTTTGTACATGCACAAGATAACAAGGAAACAAGTCTTGTACAAGCTACACCATGAAAAAGGAATAACATCTCATGACGAGATCCGTGTATACCAATTCGTGTAACCAACGTGTCAAGAGTGTGGATATTTACACTAGATACAGTGAACATAGGAGATATCATAATTTAGAAACTAATCAGAGAATGTACTCGCCTTGGGTCCTTAGCTGTCAATACCAATGTCCTGTCCCAGAGTATCGTCTGGAGAATCCGACAGTCCTATAAACATATAATAATATCACTTGTATCAGATGCTACACTAACACACAATAGAAATACCCTGGCCTCAGGGCTATGCCAGGCATGGCTCTAGTCAACTAGGGTCATCTAGTAGGGATACGAATATAATACACATTTATACTCAAAGTATATACCAATAAAAACGTATATAATATATATATAAGTGTCTATTAGTAATTGTACAAAATATGTATATGTGTATATACGCTAAATAGATGTATATAAATATATATTTATATACCAAAATACATATTTGTATATATATCAATCATATATATATATATATATATATATATATATATATATATATATATAACTAA
Organism: Iris macrosiphon; assembly: GCA_036927795.1. NCBI lineage: Eukaryota > Viridiplantae > Streptophyta > Magnoliopsida > Asparagales > Iridaceae > Iris > Iris macrosiphon. The sequence goes on along the minus strand of JAYESA010000019.1, from coordinate 115,087,056 downwards.
TCAGAGAATGTACATAATGTCATACTTCTCAAGGTGATCCCAAATGAAGTAGCAGTTAGTTCCAATGAGTCTGGAGCAGTCCAAATAGCTAGAAACTATATAAAGAAGTTCAAGATCGAAGTTCGGCACGAAAATCGAGATAAGGATACCAGGCTAATAAGAGAAAAGGGTCGATTGTTCGTAATTAAGGTAACACCTTAATTTAATGAAAATTATTTCAAAATTATTTTGAACAATAATTACCAATAAAAGTTTATTTATAAAATTTAGGATTTATGTAAAAGCCAATATATTTTTATATCTATAGTGAAATCGGTTACCAGTCCAAAAATAACCAAATTTGAACTAATTTTTATTATTGAAACTATTTCTTAAATAATAATATAAACCCCAACAAATTATTATATTTTTGCATAATCAAAAATCCTTATAATTATTACGCAACTACTAATTACATAAAAACTAACTAATTATATATTAATATAACCAAATTTTTACACATAATAAATAACTAAATTCATACATTATAAGCAATAAAACTAATTATATTCTAATTTAACTAAATTAATTATATGAAATTACTAAACTAAATATATTTAATTACTAAACTAATTAAATACTAATCAGTTCAGTCTCTGAATCGAAAGAAAGGGGAAGAGGGAAGAGCTCACCTGGGGGTTTCCGGCGTCGACGGTTGGGGAAGTCCGCCGGGGTCACGCGGGCAAGGCGTCGACGGTCGAGCGTGCTCGTCTTGAAGAGGCGGTCGACGGATCTGCTGTGGCGGCGGCGGTCGAGCGTTCGTCTCGGGGCGGCGGCGGTCGACAGATCTGCTGTGGCGGCGGCGGTCGAAGCTCGGCGGTGGTCGGGTGTGCTCGTCTCGAGGAGGCCACAGGCGCTCGACGCCGAGGAGGAGAGCCGCGGCCACCGGCTCGATAAGGATGAGCGGATCCACGACAGCCACCGGCGGTAGGTTAGGTTTAAAATAGGGTTAGGGTTTGATCGTGTCCGAGTGTTGGACACGAGGATGGATGTTGTGTGGTGGATGTGTCCGAGGATGGACACGGCGGTTGATGCTGTACTATGGTATGGGGGAAAATGTGTCCGATTGTTGGACACAGGGTTGGGTGTTTGTATAGTGGTGGTTGTGTCCAGATGGTGTCGGACACAAAAATCTGGTTGTAATGTTGTAATAACTGGACACAGGAATGAAGGGATACGACAGGACACCCGGGGTCGGACCCGAGGCCAACACGGCTAACACGGTAATGCTGGACACACGGACACGAGCACACAAAACAATGGTGATAGCTTGTTGACTTATGGGAATTTGTGAGGGCTAGCTAATAATTTTGGGGATTAGGGTTTCTTGGGAATGGTGTGGGTGAGAGACTTTAAATAGGGAGAGAGGGTGTGGAATAAAGGGTGAGGATTGGCCCAAATAATGAATGGCCAATGTCACGCCCCGATTTCGGCTAATCGATAATCGTCTCCCGGGCGTGATGCCGTGCACGCGTAGGGCGCGCGTGCACAAGGCCTTAGGCATAAGGATATTCTTTAGATCAATGCAACAGAGTAGACAAATAAGATAACACAAGGTTGAGGCATAGAAAAGTTTCTCTTTTATTTATAATGAACATCTTTTTACATCGCTTGACTCAAAAGTATAAAATGTCCCACGGGCTTACAAACTTGGACGCAAAATGAGATAGCCGATCCATACATTATGTCCCTTTACATAGATTTGAAAACACAAAACACCTTGGGTGCGAGTAAGCACCATCGCCTTAGCGATATTCAGTAACGGAGAGAGTGAAAGGCTTCTAGCTTGAGCCTCCAAAAGTCTTGGCTACGAACCGCCAAGGATCCCAAAAGTTCGGAGAGAACTTCAGCTCCTCGCCGCGTCGCCTTGCGCCGGGGAACCTGCTACAACGAGGGTCAGTACTTCGAAAAGTACTGGTGAAGGCTAGCTGCTCAACTTTACCAAGCTCATGAGATGAGATCTAATGAGTATGCTACAATTATGTTCTTAGGTGGGTTTCTATTCTTGCTTAGTTCAGATTTCATTTAGCAGGTATGCAAGAACAAAATAACATAACTTCACATGCCACCGTTCGGTGACTTTACCTGTCCCGTCTGAACCACCTGTACAACTTACCATAGCCTTCCCTGTCACGAAGACATAGTTAGTCTGCACAGTTTAAATATACACAACATCTTTCTTTGTTGTCTACCAGCCATCATGGGTTTAGTCTGGGCTGGCGGCGACGCTTGCAGCGCGGGTAGCTAGCCCCGCTACAATTCCCCGCTCCCACGACTAAGAAAGTAGATTCCGCCCGGGTCGAAACGGCCCGGTGCCCCGGTAACCGTTCGCAGGAACCTGGATCCCTTGTGCACAAGAATTCCCATGACCATTTTTATGAACTCTACTTCACAGATTTACTTACCAGCGATTTAAAGAACATCATGTATGAAACTGCTTTACTGTACTATCGCAATCAACCAACAGTTATATGAAATAACATGCAGCAGTTTATAGAAGAACACTTTGAACTATCAATAGATACCAACCCATTAAACACCCAACGAACATGCATGCATCAATGAATTTATGCAAGGTTTGTATGACAAGCAATGGGTGTTCCAAGCCTACTTCTTATCTTATCTTGTTATCCAACTTGTTACTTAATTGGTATCGTTTGATTGAATGCACAACTGAGTCAGTTTTATTATGAACGGAGCCCTTGGAAAGAAGGTGCTTATCGAAATAGAGCCACTCACAAGTTTGTTGAATAGGAAGAAGAAGGAGAGATCCCTAAGACTCCGCTCACGCGTCGTCTACACGATCACCTGCACGCACCAACGGATGATCAATACCTCCTGCTTCGGTCTCCAAGGCCCGATACGAAATGCGAAATCCTAAGAACGAAAGCAATGAAATCCATTAAAATCGTTCAAGAAAATACAAGTCATAAAACCAACAAGAAAGCATCCAAGCGGCACGAAAACGGACAAGAAACTAACGCAACGGAAAGGCCCCTCTCGACTCTGCCGCAGAGTCCATCCTCGAGGTACAATCCATTGTATATGGGACCTGATTCCGAAGAAACCAATCCATAACGAGGAAAGGATCTTAATTCAATCTGTCCCGTTCGGACGGTCGTAAGTATTTCTTGGCCGCGCTCCCCGAATAGGGGGAACGGGGCATTACATCATAACCATCCAAAAGAAAGTTTCATCCCGAAACTTAGAAATAGAACCTACCACTAAGGAATAATGAGGGGAACCTTTCCCTCATATCCGCTTTAAGTTCCCAGGTCGACTCCTCGACCGAGTGGTTCCGCCACAGGACGCGCACTAGCGAGACGGTTCGGTTCCGCAACTGCTTCTCTTTACGATCCAAAACTTGGACAGGCTCTGCCGCGTACGACAAGTCCGCTTGCAGATTCAACTGACCCAAGTCGACTATGTGGTTCGGGTTGTGTACAAACTTTCTCAGCTGTGAAACGTGAAAAATATTGTGTACTTCTGATAGGGCAGGCGGCAAAGCAACTTGATAGGCGACCGGAGTAACCCGTTTGAGAATTTCAAACGGTCTAACAAATCTCGGACTTAGCTTTCCTTTTACTCCGAATCGCATAACTCCGCGCATAGGCGAGACTTTCAAGAACACATGGTCCCCTTCAAAGAATTCAAGGGGGCGACGTCGAGCATCGGCATAACTCTTTTGTCGGCTTTGTGCTGTCTTCAACCGTTCACGAATCAACCGAACCTTTCGGACGGTTTGTTCAACCAGCTCCGGCCCAAGGATTTGCCGTTCTCCGACTTTGTCCCAGCAGATTGGTGACCTACACTTCCGCCCATACAAAGCCTCGTACGGAGCCATCTCGATGCTGGACTGATAACTGTTGTTGTATGCAAATTCGGCCAGCGGCAGGTAGACGTCCCAACTTGACTTCGAATCGATCACGCAGAGGCGCAACATGTCTTCTAGTATCTGATTCACTCGTTCCGTCTGACCATCGATTTGTGGATGATAGGCTGAGCTAAACTTCAACTTGGTCCCCATCGCCAGCTGAAGGCTCTCCCAGAAATGCGAGATGAATCGCCCGTCCCGATCTGATACTATAGAAACTGGCACTCCGTGCAGCCGGACTATCTCGTCAAGGTAGGTCTGGGCGAGGCGATCGGCGCTCCAAGTACTTTTGATGGCAATGAAGTGTGCAGACTTGGTTAACCGGTCGACGATAACCCAGATCGCGTCGTTCCCCCGTTGCGTCCTTGGCAGGCCAACAATAAAATCCATGCAGATGTGCTCCCACTTCCATTCCGGGATAGCAAGATTTTGCATCTCTCCGCCCGGCCTCTGATGCTCTGCTTTCACCCTTTGACAAGTTATGCATTGGGACACAAAGAGTGCAACATCTTTCTTCATGCCGTGCCACCAGAAGGTCGTTCGGAGGTTCTTATACATCTTTGTGCTCCCGGGATGGATCATATAGGCTGCGTAGTGAGCTTCCGCAAGGATCTCCTTTCTAAGTTCTGAATCATCGGAGACGCATAGCCTTCCCTTCACCCGCAACGCTCCATTTTCATCTACTGCAAAGTCCTTCGCCTTCCCCGCTAGAATCTGCTCGTGCATCTTCCTTAGGAAAGGGTCGTCTTTCTGAGTAGATGTGACCCGCTCTATTAGGTTGGGTACGAATCGCATTTGAGCGACCCGCGCGCCACGATATCGAATTCGGAGTTCGATGCCCATTTCTTCTAAGTCCCTTCGTAACCTGCGATCGACTGACAGAGATCTAACGAAGATCCGACTCAAAGCATCCGCTACAACGTTCCCTTTTCCAGGCGTGTAGTCTATCGTCAAGTCGTAATCTTTTATCAATTCTAGCCAACGGCGCTGACGAAGGTTGAGGTCTGTCTGGGTGAATAGGTACTTTAAGCTCTTGTGATCAGTATAAATTCGGCAAGGCACTCCATAAAGGTAGTGTCGCCACAATTTCAGGCTAAAGACAATTGCCGCTAATTCCAGGTCGTGTGTAGGATAATTTTTCTCGTGCTTCTTTAGTTGCCTGGAGGCATAGGCTATCACTCGATCTCGCTGCATAAGTACACACCCCAAACCTTGTCCGGACGCGTCGCTAAATATTTGGAATCCCGAGATCTCGTCTGGTAGTGCAAGTAACGGGGCAGAGGTGAGGCGATGCTTTAACTCTTTAAACGAAGCTTCGCAGTCGGCGGACCACTCAAATGTGACTCTCTTTTGTGTGAGGCGAGTCAGAGGTAGTGCAAGTTTGGAAAAATCCTTCACGAACCGTCTGTAGAAGCCCGCTAACCCGAGGAAGCTTCGAATCTCGCTAACGGATGCATGTCGCTTCCACTCGACAATGGCCTCCACCTTCTTCGGATCGACTGAGATGCCTCCCACAGAAATGATGTGCCCGAGGAAAGATACACTACTTAGCCAGAATTCACACTTACTCAGTTTAGCATATAGCTGGTTGTCCCGAAGAGTTTGTAGCACGGTCTGCAAGTGCTCTGCATGTTCTTCCTCACTCTTCGAATACACCAAGATATCATCGATGAATACTACTACAAACTTATCGAGATAGGGCCGGAACACAAGGTTCATTAAACTCATAAAGGCAGCGGGTGCATTAGTTAGTCCGAACGGCATCACCAGGAACTCATAATGGCCATAGCGAGTTCGAAAAGCTGACTTTGGTACATCGTCTGGCTTGATCTTTAGTTGGTGATAGCCCGAACGGAGGTCGATTTTAGAGAATACCATGGCAGCTTGCAACTGATCGAAAAGATCGTCTATTCTTGGAAGAGGATACTGGTTACGAATGGTTGCTTTATTCAATTCTCGATAGTCGATGCAGAGCCGCAATGAGCCATCCTTTTTCTTTACGAATAGTACAGGCGCACCCCACGGAGATACACTAGGCCGAATGTATCCTCGATCTAGCAAGTCTTGCAACTGTACTTTAAGCTCCTTCAATTCTGCCGGGGCCATTCGATACGGCGTCTTGGAAATTGGTCGAGTTTCTGGGAACGTGTCTATAGTGAACTCTGTCTCTCGATCGGGCGGCATGCCTGGCAACTCGTCGGGGAACACATCAGGAAAATCCGCCACAACGAGGATAGACTCAACGTTTGCACAATCTTGCCGAGTGTCTCGAACGGACGCTAAGTACCCTTCACAGCCGGAGTGAATCATCCGTCGAGCAGACATTGCTGAGATCACCATGCAGGCATTCGACGCTTTCGACTCAGGACTGCACGTGAAGCAAAACTCGGTCTCGCCGGGCAAACGAAACATGACTTCCTTTTTCGCACAGTCGATTGTAGCTGAACAAGCGCCGAGCCAATCCATCCCCAGAATAAGATCGTAGTCCCTTATGTCTAGAACTATCGCATCTAATGACAATCTCCGTCCCCCGATGCAAATGTGACCTTCACGACAGACTAAGCGAGCCGATAAATCTATGCCCGAAGGAGTACTAACACTTAGGTTTAAGCCTAGCGGTGTCATAGGGAGTGTGTGTTCGGCGGCAAAATCTGCCGAAATGAAGCTATGTGTTGCACCAGAATCAAACAATACTCGAACAGGTACATTATTAAAAAGTAATATACCTGACACCGTCGTGTTCGATGCAAGTGCCTCGTCCCGAGTCAAAGCATAGACTCGGCCCTGAGCGTTTTGCGGTGCCTGGTTCGCTCGTTGAGTTTATCCCTGACCCTGAGCTGAGTCATTATTCTGCTGCGGACGGTGTGAAGATGGATCGTTGGAACGTGTTGGACAATTACGAGCAATGTGGCCCACCTTGCCACACTTGAAACATCCTCCTCTGCCCGCGCGACATTCGCTGATGTGGTGTCCTGGCTTGCGGCAGTAAGCACAATTTTGTCCTTGCTTCTTTCCCTGATTCGAGTCTTGGGAGCCGCCGTTGTTGTTGTGGCGCTTATGCGCATTGTTTCCTCCTGTGTTGGCAGGACGCTTGTGATTGTGATTTTGCACAGCGCCGGTGCTAACTGGAGGATACTGCGACTCTAGGGACAGTGCATGATTCAAGGACTCCCGCATGGTACGATATTGAGTCACTACGACGTGAGCACGGATAGAGGGTCGTAGTCCGAGCTCGAACTTTCGTGCACGACTTTCGGCATCGGCGAGCTGAGACTTGGCAAATTTTGCAAGTCGGTTGAACTCTGAAGCGTACTGACGCACCGTCATGTCTCCCTGCTTCAGTAGCGCAAACTCGTCTTCCTTTTCGCGACGGACGGCGGGTGGAAGCTATTCCTCCATGAAGGCCTTGCGAAACACGGACCAGGAGATAGCCGTTGTGCCACCTTCACTCAAAATAGCTTGCTTGTGCACATCCCACCAATCATGTGCATTTTGTCGGAGCTGAAGCTGGGCACACGCCACTTTCTTGGTCTCGTCTAGGCACAGCGCTTCGAAGTGGTCCTCCAACTCGACCAGCCAGTCCATTGCTAAGGAAGGGTCCTCGGTGCCTTTAAACGTAGCACGGCACATCTTCTTAAATTCAGATATCGACACGATTGACCCATTCTCGCCTGAGGGTAAGGTACCCTGGGAATTCTGCGGTCCGGTGGCTTCAGCAACTATTGGCACGGTTGCGGGGGCGGATGCAGAATGATTGTTGGCGACCATATTCGTCACCATTGTTTGCAGACTATTCATCTGCTTCTGTTGTGTATCCGCCTGAAGTCGCTGCGCCACGAATTGAGCTTCAATCCGTGACTCAAACTGACTCTGTCGTAGTTCAGCTTGTTTCTGCTGCGTCTCCATCAAACGCATCATTCGCTCGAACAGATCGGCAGAGGGTGCGGCAGCTGGACTCCCAGAGCTGCCCGAGGTGCCTGAACTACTCGCTTGTACTTGCGCCACCATCTGCGCTTGTACACCCGGCTCGAAAGTCGTTCCTTGAAAGGAAAGTAACTTGTATTAGTCTTAAGGTATATTATGGACTCACTGTATGGAACGTATCTCATTTTGGCCAAGCGAATTCAAGGGTCTACTCGGAAGGAACAAGGTCCTCTTTAGAAACTTTCTTTGTGAGATCAAAGGACCTGAAGCATGCTCTGATACCAATATGTCACGCCTCGATTTCGGCTAATCGATAATCGTCTCCCGGGCGTGATGCCGTGCACGCGTAGGGCGCGCGTGCACAAGGCCTTAGGCATAAGGATATTCTTTAGATCAATGCAACAGAGTAGACAAATAAGATAACACAAGGTTGAGGCATAGAAAAGTTTCTCTTTTATTTATAATGAACATCTTTTTACATCGCTTGACTCAAAAGTATAAAATGCCCCACGGGCTTACAAACTTGGACGCAAAATGAGATAGCCGATCCATACATTATGTCCCTTTACATAGATTTGAAAACACAAAACACTTTGGGTGCGAGTAAGCACCATCGCCTTAGCGATATTCAGCAACGGAGAGAGTGAAAGGCTTCTAGCTTGAGCCTCCAAAAGTCTTGGCTACGAACCGCCAAGGATCCCAAAAGTTCGGAGAGAACTTCAGCTCCTCGCCGCGTCGCCTTACGCCGGGGAACCTGCTACAACGAGGGTCAGTACTTCAAAAAGTACTGGTGAAGGCTAGCTGCTCAACTTTACCAAGCTCATGAGATGAGATCTAATGAGTATGCTACAATTATGTTCTTAGGTGGGTTTCTATTCTTGCCTAGTTCAGATTTCATTTAGCAGGTATGCAAGAACAAAATAACATAACTTCACATGCCACCGTTCGGTGACTTTACCTGTCCCGTCTGAACCACCTGTACAACTTACCATAGCCTTCCCTGTCACGAAGACATAGTTAGTCTGCACAGTTTAAATATACACAACATCTTTCTTTGTTGTCTACCAGCCATCATGGGTTTAGTCTGGGCTGGCGGCGACGCTTGCAGCGCGGGTAGCTAGCCCCGCTACAATTCCCCGCTCCCACGACTAAGAAAGTAGATTCCGCCAGGGTCGAAACGGCCCGGTGCCCCGGTAACCGTTCGCAGGAACCTGGATCCCTTGTGCACAAGAATTCCCATGACCATTTCTATGAACTCTACTTCACAGATTTACTTACCAGCGATTTAAAGAACATCATGTATGAAACTGCTTTACTGTACTATCGCAATCAACCAACAGTTATATGAAATAACATGCAGCAGTTTATAGAAGAACACTTTGAACTATCAATAGATACCAACCCATTAAACACCCAACGAACATGCATGCATCAATGAATTTATGCAAGGTTTGTATGACAAGCAATGGGTGTTCCAAGCCTACTTCTTATCTTATCTTGTTATCCAACTTGTTACTTAATTGGTATCGTTTGATTGAATGCACAACTGAGTCAGTTTTATTATGAACGGAGCCCTTGGAAAGAAGATGCTTATCGAAATAGAGCCACTCACAAGTTTGTTGAATAGGAAGAAGAAGGAGAGATCCCTAAGACTCCGCTCGCGCGTCGTCTACACGATCACCTGCACGCACCAACGGATGATCAATACCTCCTGCTTCGGTCTCCAAGGCCCGATACGAAATGCGAAATCCTAAGAACGAAAGCAATGAAATCCATTGAAACCGTTCAAGAAAACGCAAGTCATAAAACCAACAAGAAAGCATCCAAGCGGCACAAAAACGGACAAGAAACCAACGCAACGGAAAGGCCCCTCTCGACTCTGCCGCCGAGTCCATCCTCGAGGCACAATCCATTGTATATGGGACCTGATTCCGAAGAAACCAATCCATAACGAGGAAAGGATCTTAATTCAATCTGTCCCGTTCGGACGGTCGTAAGTATTTCTTGGCCGCGCTCCCCGAATAGGGGGAACAGGGCATTACAGCCAAGATTATATATGAATGAGTTTTTCATGTGGGAAATGAGGGTGTGAATGGAAGATGGTAAACTTGTAATTTTTTTTTAATAGAAAAAGATTATAATTTAAGAAAATATTTTAAGAAGCTAACTGATTACCAATTAGCTACTAATTAACCCATATTCTAAAATCTTAGAAAGTATGTAATTTATTTATTTACTATCCCAAATGGATTACAAAATTTATTATGAAGAAAACAACTAGTCCTTTAAATAATTTTATGATTTCAAGCCAATAAATATTTGAAGCTAGAGAATTATATATATATCGTTATTTATCTATTTAATTTATAATAAATCGACATTTAGGGAAAATAATTTTTATAAAAGATTTCAAATCACCTTCTAAAATCAAACATTGCTTAAAAATCTAATACTAAAACTCAAGGAGAAAATATTTTATAAACTTGATATTTTAAAATAAATTAAAATCTAAATATTTCGGAAATTTGGAAATCGGAGGTTACAAGTCTATCCACCTTAGAAAAATTTTGTCCTCGAAATTTAAGATCCTCAATAATTGCATTTACACATTGTATTATTTCTATCAAAATTTAAATTTCAAACCAAATAATCATGAAGTAATTCCATATTGTTATTTCACAACCTTTCAAAATTCTATAACATCATATTGCTGAAAATCTTCAAGTTTAAAATTAAATTTAAATTTTTATCATAATTTCCTCCAAAATTTTTAAGTTCGTATCTAAATACTCCAGGATTTTAATATCCAATCCTCCAATTGGAATCCAATCAATGCATATTTATAAAAATCGTATCCCAAATTTAAATTTTAAACACTAATCCATCAATCATCTTACTCCTCTAACTCAAATTCAATTGATGCTTATTCAATCTAAATCCTCATCCCGAGAATTAAATTCGACACTATTCCAATAACGATTTTCTTTTTTCTTTTTCTTTTTTTTCCTGGTTTTCTTTTACTCAAAATACTCAACAATGCGATATTTACGGAATCTTCAATGCAACATTCATAATATAAATTTCTACCTTACAATCAATTAGATATAATGATAATTTCCCTAATTTTCCTCAAATTTTAATAACCAATTTAATCATATCAAGACCTTCCAAAAATTAAAATAATCCTCAATTTTGCCCTGTGAATTTCTTAACTCTCTATTTAAGTTAATGTTTATCCTCGAATTTTAATCATACCTCAATTTTCGTAAAATCAATGATCCATCACCTCTGTTATAATAACCCTTAATTCTTTATTTAAATTAATGCTTATCCACAATTTAATCATCTTGTCCTTTTTTGTCAGTCATAACCTTGTCATGGATCTTTGCTATGGTCAAAACCCTAATGATCATGGTTTAAGAAAATTCTACCTACAGCCATGCAATCTAAGAAAATATATAGGTCATGTGTCTTCTGTCATGGTACTGCAGTCTCTGTCAGGGTATACTACTAGTTATATTCTAACAAGAAAATCATGAATACGAACTACAGCACTAGGGAAATCAATCAATCAAGAGACTGAAACATTAGGAAAAAGAAAACCTGCTAATATATTACTTGTAGTATCTACTATCTCTAACAAACACTTAACTCTAGCACATTCACTAACTAATTCCTATTCATGTACACTGGTACCCATATCAACTAATCATTAATCCACAAGATCCATGAATATATCCGTATTGCACACACTATTAATACCAAAATCTGATACCAAGAACCTCTAACACGATTATAGGTCAATTGGTGCATGTAAAGTTTGATACCTCTATCTCTTTAGGTACCCCTGTTCTACTTTAGTACACCCACTGCTAGTTCTCGTTCCTACTACAATTGTCCATACTATTTGTTCTCATCACTCCAGTGCACACCAAGTGTAACACACCATACTAAATACTGTTCTTTCCAAGACAACTTTAGATGGACACCCAAGTCAGTCTGCGGTGCCATTTCAATCATGCTCAAGTCAACAGATCCTGACACATGTATATCATCTATTAATATACATATTTTTTATTTACTATAAAATTAATCCTCAAAATAATCGTCAAGGTTTAACTTTTCAAACAAATTTAAAATAAAATGCATATATTTCCTCAATAGTCAAATACTCAATATCGAAATAAATTTTAATCACTTCTAAAATCTTTGTAGCCTTGACCATGTTTATTGAATCAATATTTGAAATCCTCAAAAATTTTAATGACACAATATCAACTTCTCAAAGTAAAAAATTCATTTCCACTCTTTAATTTATAAATCCACAATTTTACATATAAGTGCTCACAGTCTCTAATACTCGAGGTGCACTCAATACCTCTATTGTCTACAACGGTGTACTAAATTTGTACTGTCCGAATCACTTGCACTATTACCTCCAATGATCAAAGTTATCATCACCTGTATTTTCTTTCATAATTTTCAATTTATGTCAACTGGTATATCATCTATTTATCATCACACAGAGTGCTTACTGTTATTAACGTTATTCTCGACTAATCCTCGATATAGAATCATTAGCACTCTTGGTATTATATCACTAGCTTCATTAATGAATCATCTCATCAAGCTTATTATAACTCATGATTACATGTATCTACTATAACACTCATGTTTCTTTACTCTCATGGGCATGTATATGGTTCCTCATCTCGATGGTTGTATAGGTATTTCCCTTTAACCTTTTATAGCCTGTTACACTAATCTGTGATACGCTTCACCATCTTCATTACCAATTCCGATATTTCTCTACTCATGATACCTCATTATAACTCCTCATGCATATAAATTTCTTTACCTTTAACACGCCCGATATCAATCATCAGATTGAACGTTATGCTCCATTAATCCTTAACACAATTTCTTGTTACCTAATTGTTTACATAGATCACTCAATTACATAATCATGATTATCCAGGACAGGTATATTGGCTCTGATACTAACTCTGAGAACTATCACTGATACTCTATGCTCTCCTCCTACTCTCAGTCTCTAATGACACTTCTCCTAGAACCATTGTTACAAGGTACTATGCTATGGGTATCTCTAGATTAATGCCTACTGCTCACATGTCCAATTAAGAAACACTTACAAACTCACAAGTCACACTCAGTCAAACTAATACAAGACACAACCAAAATTGCAAGTCACTAATTATTACACTAACAAGGATCCTTAAAGAAATAAGGCTCAAAAGAACTGGGTTAAGGACTGAAGGTATCTTTACTGCTAGTAAAGAAAAGAAGTGATGGAACAAAGTCCTGGAATAATAGAAATAGATAAGTATTGAGATGATACTTTAAGATACAACCTGATAATCATACACGTCTGTCTGAAATTATGACACTCAGAATCCTCGTCACGCCAATAAGCATAGATGCGATAAACGATAGGTTCCGTAACTAAGGTATGCAACTCTATAATCATGTCATCTAGAATCTTCGCCACGCCAACCGGTATGGCTGTGAGAGACTCTAAGTTTCATAACTACAGTATGTACATCCAAGTCAGGTTCCTACGTTCTCGTCACGACAGCTAATATGGCTACGATAAACTCTAGGTTCCATAACCAAAGTAGACGTTTTACCTTTTTTACTGTCCTTATCAATATATGTCATCAGATAATACCGTAAACTTTAGCCCGTAAAATTTCATCTCGATAAGAAATCAACTCAACAATGATACCAAAAATTTAAATTTAACAACTGGTCAACAAGAATCAAACTCAACAATAATACCAAGATTTTTAATTTAATAACTGGTCAACAAAGATCAAGTTCAATAACAACAAGCGAGAGCGGACGAAAATAAGAAAAAAAGATTTAAATTGGAAATTATAATAAGATTCTCAAGGGGTCGTCCCAGGAATCTCTCAAGAATTTTTTTTGTGATTGAGTATCCTCTCTCATCCTAGTATCCTATGTCCTATGTTCTATAGCAGGCATGCAGTAGTACAACTAAGATGTCGCACTACCACGATATCGCACAACTTGCGAAGTCAGACCTGCATGGGCCACCACTAAAAACGTGTCACGACCCGCACCCGATATGGGGGTACGAGAGCGTGGGTACGTCCAGCCTACGCCGTAGCATCGGCGGTAGAATGCTGTGTAGGTCATGTAACTATCTAATCAATCTCACATGAATACCCAACTCCATAAGGAGACGTGGATATCATAAAATAATGCTGGAAATACTCAATCACATAAACTAAAGCACGATGAGATATCAAGGCAAGCAAGAAAGACAAGTCTAACGACAAAATAGTCATACCTGTAATCAGTAACATCCAATCCCCAAGTGTCAGAAACAAGTCCACTAAGGTCACAGTCTGGAAAATATTTTTCAGTCAGGAAGGAGCAAAGTACATCTCTAAATAGCAGTTCTATATTAATGATATAAACTATGTAGCAGTTCTAGGTAAAAATATACGAGATGCATGTATAGGTACGAGAAATATACAATAAAAGAAATACTGGAAATACTGTAAGTAAATCCAGGAAAAGAAACAATATGTCAATGAGCAAGAAACCTATGACTAAGTGTGTGAGTACTAGCTTTAACATGTGATCGGCTTGGAAACTTGATCAGGCTGGTTACATGTGATTAGCTATAATTCATGTAAAGTCAGGCTAACCGTTGGTTAGCTATGATGCATGTAGAGGTCAGGCTAATCACACGTAACAGCTATGAAGCATGTAAATGGTCAGGCCGCACCCGACGTGAGATGTGGGGTGAGCTATGATGCATGTAGAGTTGGGTATGATCACATATCTATACTAAAATACTCCCCACCCCCGACTGGTATAGTAGATCCAATCATGGTACGCTATGGCACAGGATTCCCTAGGGAGGTAGCAAGTCTCCCCGGAAATCAGTGTCTGTACATGCACAAGATAACAAGGAAACATGTCTTGTACAAGCTACACCATAAAAAAGGAATAACATCTCATGACGAGATCCGTGTATACCAATCCGTGTAACCAACGTGTCAAGAGCATGGATATTTACACTAGATACAGTGAACATAGGAGATATCATAATTTAGAAACTAATCAGAGAATGTACTCGCCTTGGGTCCTTAGCTGTCAATACCAATGTCCTGTCCCAGAGTATCGTCTGGAGAATCCGACAGTCCTATAAACATATAATAATATCACTTGTATCAGATGCTACACTAACACACAATAGAAATACCCTGGCCTCAGGGCTATGCCAGGCATGGCTCTAGTCAACTAGGGTCATCTAGTAGGGATACGTATATGATACACATTTATACTCAGAGTATATACCAATAAAAACGTATATAATATATATATAAGTGTCTATTAGTAATTATACAAAATACGTATATGTGTATATAAGCTAAATAGATGTATATAAATATATATTTATATACCAAAATACATATTTGTATATATATCAATCAAATATATATATATATATATATATATATATATATATATATATATATATATATATATATATATATATATATAAAACTAATCAGAGAATGTACATAATGTCACACTTCTTAAGGTGATCCCAAATGAAGTAGCAGTTAGTTCCAATGAGTCTGGAGCAGTCCAAATAGCTAGAAACTATATAAAGAAGTTCAAGATCGGAGTTCGGCACGAAAATCGAGATAAGGATACCAGGCTAATAAGAGAAAATGGTCGATTGTTCGTAATTAAGGTAACACCTTAATTTAATGAAAATCATTTCAAAATTATTTTGAACAATAATTACCAATAAAAGTTTATTTATAAAATTTAGGATTTATGTAAAAGCCAATATATTTTTATATCTATAGTGAAATCGGTTACCAGTCCAAAATAACCAAATTTGAACTAATTTTTATTATTGAAACTATTTCTTAAATAATAATATAAACCCCAATAAATTATTACATTTTTGCATAATCAAAAACCCTTATAATTATTACGCAACTACTAATTACATAAAAACTAACTAATTACATATTAATATAACCAAATTTTTACACATAATAAATAACTAAATTCATACATTATAAGCAATAAAACTAATTATATTCTAATTTAACTAAACTAATTATATGAAATTACTAAACTAAATATATTTAATTACTAAACTAATTAAATACTAATCAGTTCAGTCTCCGAATCGAAAGAAAGGGGAAGAGGGAAGAGGGAAGAGCTCACCTGGGGGTTTCCGGCGTCGACGGTCGGGGAAGTCCGCCGGGGTCACGCGGGCAAGGCGTCGACGGTCGAGCATGCTCGTCTTGAAGAGGCGGTCGACGGATCTGCTGTGGCGGCGGCGGTCGAGCGTTCGTCTCGGGGCGGCGGCGGTCGACAGATCTGCTATGGCGGCGGCGGTCGAAGCTCGGCGATGGTCGGGTGTGCTCGTCTCGAGGAGGCCACAGGCGCTCGACGCCGAGGAGGAGAGCCACGGCCACCGGCTCGACAAGGATGAGGGGATCCGCGGAGGCCACCGGCGGTAGGTTAGGTTTAAAATAGGGTTAGGGTTTGATCGTGTCCGAGTGTTGGACACGAGGATGGATGTTGTGTGGTGGATGTGTCCGAGGCTGGACACGGCGGTTGATGCTGTACTGTGGTATGGGAGAAAATGTGTCCGAGTGTTGGACACAGGGTTGGGTGTTTGTATAGTGGTGGTTGTGTCCAGATGGTGTCGGACACAAAAATCTGGTTATAATGTTGTAATAACTGGACACAGGAATGAAGGGATACGACAGGACACCCGGGGTCGGACCCGAGGCCAACACGGCTGACACGGTAATGCTGGACACACGGACACGAGCACACAAAACAATGGTGATGGCTTGTTGACTTGTGGGAATTTGTGAGGGCTAGCTAATAATTTTGGGGATTAGGGTTTCTTGGGAATGGTGTGGGTGAGAGACTTTAAATAGGGAGAGAGGGTGTGGAATAAAGGGTGAGGATTGGCCCAAATAATGAATGGCCAAGATTAGATATGAATGAGTTTTTCATGTAGGAAATGAGGGTGTGAATGGAAGATGGTAAACTTGTAAAAAAAAAATTTTAATAGAAAAGGATTATAATTTAAGAAAATATTTTAAGAAGCTAACTGATTACCAATTAGCTACTAATTAACCCATATTCTAAAATCTTAGAAAGTATGTAATTTATTTATTTACTATCCCAAATGGATTACAAAATTTATTATGAAGAAAACAACTAGTCCTTTAAATAATTTTATGATTTCAAGCCAATAAATATTTGAAGCTAGAGAATTATATATATATATATATCATTATTTATCTATTTAATTTATAATAAATCGACATTTAGGGAAAATAATTTTTATAAAAGATTTTAAATCACCTTCTAAAATCAAACATTGCTCAAAAATCTAATACTAAAACTCAAGGAGAAAATATTTTATAAACTTGATATTTTAAAATAAATTAAAATCTAAATATTTCAGAAATTTGGAAATCGGAGGTTACAGACTTCGTTACAAGATTTCCGCGGAGCCCTAGCGGGAAGGATGCAGTTTGGGTTATCGTAGACAGACTCACCAAGTCTGCACATTTCTTGCCCTTCCGAGTTGGGCAATCCACAGAGATACTAGCTGACATGTATATGAGGCAGATAGTACGATTACATGGAGTGCCTGTCAGCAACGTATCGCATCGTGATTCTAGATTTATATCGTATTTTTGGAGGAGTACGCAGGAGAGCCTAGGAACTCGACTCAAGTTCAGCACTGCATATCATCCACAGACTGATGGTCAGTCAGGGCGCACGATACAAATATTAGAGGATATGTTAAGAGCGTGCATGATTAATTTTGGAGGATCTTGGGAGGACCACCTACACTTGGTGAAATTCTCCTACAATAACAGTTACCAGGCAAGCATACAGATGGCACCTTATGAGGCACTGTACGACAGGAAATGTAGGTCGCCAGTTTATTGGAGTGACGTGGGAGAGCGTCAGATACTTGGTCCAGAGTTGGTGACACAGACAGTAGAGAAGGTCAAGCAGATTCAGAGCCACCTGCGCGCAACACAGGACAGACAAAAATACTGGGAAGATGCACACCGCAGACCATTGGAATTCAAGGAGGGTGACCATGTATTTCTGAGGATATCGTCCACTCGTGGTACCATCAGATTCGGAGGCAGAGGCAAGCTGAGTCCGAGGTACATCGGACCTTTTGACATTTTGGAACGAGTTGGCGAAGTGGCTTACTGTCTTGTATTACCTCCATCATTAGAGGGAGTACATGACGTATTTCACGTATCGCAGCTGAGGAGATATTACGCAGACCCTAGCCACGTACTTGATCATTCGGAGATTACAGTCGGCCCCAGTCTGTCTTACGTAGAACAGCCAGTTGAGATCCTCGGTCGCAGCGAAAAGACTTTGAGAGGGCAGACGATTCGACTGGTCAGAGTGGCATGGAAGCACCATTCACCAGGCGAGTCTACTTGGGAGCACGAGGATTCTATTTGGCAGTGATTCTCGTACTTATTTGAGGAGCAAGGTACGAATTTACGTACGATATTTTATTACTAGTTGTTTTAAATTTTTTTTTAGCTATTATCGTGCTTTACTTTTAATTTTGGGGACAAAATTTTTCTAAGTTGGGAAGAATATAAACCCCCTCGATATATTCCATAGATAGTCAGGTTTGGATTTGGAAAATTTTGGATTTAGCGTCAGATGTTGAGGTTTAGAGTGGAGATAATTTTATCTGGTATTTAATTCATTTATTTAAAACCCTTGGGCCGCCTATTATTGCTAAATTAATCAGAGCCCAATATCAGTCCATAAATTTCATCGGGCTATTGTACTTTTGACTTGACTCGCCAAATTAGGCACTGGACTTTTTCGTCTTCATAAAATCAATTTTTGTTGTGCTCTAAATTAATTGCACAACTTTTCGAAAATAGTAACCCATATTTAATTTCGTGTTGGACACTTGTGTCGTTACCCTAAATTTTGAGATACCAACTTAACCCGTTGAGCCAGACCAACTAAAGGGTCCAAGATTGACTCCAAGCCCCCACCATTTTTGGCCTTTGTGTCATTTTCAAATTTTGACCCCAAGTGCCCCCATTTAATTTAAATTTGCGGGACACTTTATTTCTATTTAAATCGGGAATACCAACTTTGTCAATCCTATTTTTAATCCTTAATTAATCCCAATGCCATTTTAATTAAACTCGTGCCTAACGCACAACACCCTCTCACCATAAAAATTACTAAACATAATTTTCTCTACAATTTTTGTGTCATTTTATGTGTTCATAAAATTTTCCGAATTTAAGGGGCTAAATTACAATTAATGAATTTATGTGTCATCACCCTATTGGCTTTGAGCAATGGAGTCACAAAATTGGGTCCTAATTTCACCCATCCATTCACCACCCTTCATGAAGAAATCAACTTTTCTTCATGACAAATCTCCACCCTCTATTTTGAATGGCAACATCACCACCCTCCATCCAATTCCTAATCCCCTATAAAACATCACCTCCCCCCACCCTCATAACACACCACCGGCCCTAATCCCAAGAAAAACTTTCCTTCTTTCTCTCTCCTCCCTCCTCACAAAATCCACAGCCAACATCCCTTTTCTCTTTCCTTTCTTCTTCTTCTTCTTCTTCTTCTTCTTCTTCTTCTTCTTCTTCTTCTCTTCTTCTTCTTCCTCTTCACCATAAAATCCTACTCCGGCCGGCCCTTCCCTCAACTCCGGCTACCAACCGCTCCATCCTGACCTGACTCCTCCATCCCGCCTTCATCGCCGCACCACCATTCTGCTGCACCCGACCAGCCTCGACTACCGCCTGCCGTACTGCTCCACACTCCGGCTACATATTGCTGTTGCTGTTGTCGAGATCGACACCATCGCCGGGAGCCATCCTTCACGGCCTTGGCCAGAGTCTGGACGATGCCGACTCCGTTGTTGACGAACTGATTCGAGCCCTCCGGGGCAGAGCTGACCCGGGTCTAGAGGTCCGAGTCCTTGAGGACGTTCGCGCAGCCTCCGGTCAGGGAGCTGACGAAGCTGACCCAGTGCCGCAGGTCCTTGGACCGCCGCGCCAGGTCCTGGATGATCTTTGCCTGGTCGACCACCGTCTTCGGCCAAGGCCACCGCCACGACTACTCTACTCCGGACTCGCACCGCCACCGTAGCCGACCTCCCACCTGCTTCTCATTGTTATTACCTCCTCCAAACCTCCATCTTAAGCCACCTTTCTAATCAGCGTCGACGTCGGAGCTGCACTTCTAGGCACCACAGACCAGCCCTCGACCCAGAGTTCAAACTCCTTATAGCAGACGAGCATGAGTGTCGTCGAAGCAGCTTCGTTCTCACCAACATTCGTGGGATGCCCCCGCGACGTCGCAACTCGACCTTGACGAGCCTCCTACCTCTGTGAGCCCTCGAACTCATGACTTCCTGTACTTCCTTCTTCCTTCATTTTCTTTTTGCATATTCATTAATGCATAGGTTCAAACTTATCTTCACCGATACAGTAGGAATAAAATATATGTGGCATATGGGTTTCTTAGCAGTATGGTGATACTATAGGAGGGGTGAAGAGACGACTGCTCATGAATAACAATATAAGAATGCTGAGCCGTGAAGAGAAGCACCTATAAATAGAAGTTTTTATGAATGAAGAAAATAATGGGTCCTAGAATGAGTGAACTAGAGAAGTATAAAGGAAACCAACATGAGTATATATGCTATAGTGAAGCCCGAATGTAGTTAGATGGGAAGGAAAAATGATTCCTTGCTACTGTGAGAAGGTTTGTTCATATCATAGGGTTATATTTATGTGGAAAATAAGAGGGGTCATGGGTGTAATTTTAAATTAATGAAAGGTGATTGTTTAAGATATCTGTATGTTCTTCTTGGTATGTCTTAAAGAAGAACTGTGTGTATAAACAAGGGCTAGATGATATTTGGTGGAGGTAAATATGATGTATAATGGGAGAATGGGAATCCATGTGACAATATAGGATAGATAGGGTGACTGTTGGTATACTTGTATTTTCATGTGTTTTGATCTTGTAAGGAATGTCAGCTTCCTAGGTTCTTTCAATAGGCAAATCAAATGGGAAGGGTGAGTTGGAAGGACAATGGAAAATAATACCTTGTATGCTACTATGCATCCCACGGCTATGTAGGGACCAAGCAAGGAATAGAGAAACCAGTAGACATAAATGTAGCTTATCAGTAGTATATTTATAGTCAACTATTAGCTAATTAATTCCTTAAATTATCTCTAGGTACTGCGGGACCTGAGGGCTTGGACGTGGTACCGGGACCCCGTTATCAGCAGCCGCACGCAGGCAAGTGTACCTTGCCACCCTGTATTTCAGATTACAGATATTTGTTGTTCTTTATGTACATTGTGCACATACTTATGTTGACGCTCGATACTTCACGTCCGGATCACAACCGGGTGCTGACATTCATCATAACGTATTAGAAAAATTGTTAGATGCTTAGTAGCACTTCGATGTACGTACCTGAGTATATCGACACCCCAGGACACACTCATACACCATGATCGTGCCAGATTCCTGTATCCTGATACTGACATCATGACCAGAGACTGGGACGACCTTAGGGTCGCGTCTTTGAGTTTTTTCCGTGTGTCGAGACTGTAGATAGAGGTTCAGGTTCAGTGCACCATCGTTGACCGCTTGGGAAAGGAGAAGACTAGACGTTTGGGCTCCTATGCATGCACTTATATATGTATATGTAGTGATCCTGTATTCTAGAGTAGTGTATCACCCGTGTGTCTCTGTGCTCGGAGCTACGGTATGCCCCGTGTGTCTCTGTGTTCGGAGCTACGGTTTTATTTTGGACAGCCCACGCGTCGAACATTGTCTTTAAACTGTGTCACACTTGTTTGGTTATGATAGAGTACCCTGTCGTGCACTTGTATTTTCTGTTTACTTGGCATGTTGCATATTTGTACCTTGTTACGTCCCTCTGAGGACCTGGTTCCCTGCCAGTTTTGCAGCATAGATGATTACGGAGCATTTGGAGTTGCTGTTGGAAACGCATGTCTGGCGAGCATGGTACCAGGTACTCACATCTTTTCTACCGGTATTATGGTTATTGTACATTGATTATTCATCTGCTGTTGTAGCCTAGTTTTATAGACTCATACTTCTTCTCGAGTCTATTCGAGTTAATGTGTTATGGGGCGGCCGACTCTAGCACATATAGCTCATTCTTGTATACTTCTGTACATTGTGGATTGAGACATAGAGGTTTACACTTATGGGATATCTAGTTAGTGCCCTTTATATTTTACAACTTTACGTATTCGAGTCAGACCAGAGTCTGGTCGAATGCGTAGCTGGCGTGTCACGTATTCCTGGTCCTACGTATTTTGGGACTGGGGCGTACATGTTTTGCGGGCCCTACGGTTCCACTTGACGGATGATTTCGTGACCAGCTCATCAAAATTCAGTTCTGGACATTCCGTTGGGGTCATATCATCGTTCTGGACTTGTAGACACTAAGTTTGATGAATTTGGAGAACTTTATCTTTGGCACATTTTCAGTGCGAAGTAGGCCACATGTGGACCCCGCTTTGACCAAAAATTGTCAATTCTACCCCTGTGTCAAAATTGGACTTATGGGTGCTATTTCAAGTTTTCTGAGAGCAATGGTAATGTTTGTTTCAGCATCCGGAGGTATACTTGGAGATTTTACTTATATCGGAGCAACTGACACAGCTCAAAACACATGCAACTGTACCTTGCCAAACCTACAGAGATCCTGTTATATTATTTGCTTAAGTTAATTCTATATATATATATACTCTTGAGATGTACCTTTTCAACCTTGGACCATGAGACATTACTTTGCGTCCGAACAAGATTCGGGTGTCGACGCCGTACGCAGAGTCGTGTAACATCACTTAGAGAGTTGATACCACGATCCTATATTTTTACGTGCGTGATTTACCAAGTATATCATACCATAGGACACTTGAAACTAATCATGTGACATAATATTTTCTGAGATATTTATGGTGATTCTGTATAGGTTTACAGGATTCGTGACATGGGACTTGCATATACATAGATATCATTATGACTCGCTGTACTAGCTAGAGGTCATGATCTTGCGTGTTATGGACATGAGATGTTGTGGACATGAGACGTGTGATTACATTGGATGGGAAGAGACACATGCTAAAGGCTGATTATATATATATATATATATATATATATATATATATATATATATATATATACTTTATTATTGAGGTGCTTTACTCTCTGTTCCAGAGCTTGGCCCATTACGTGATATTCTTGCTGCTACGGGCTCCCTGACACAGAGCTTGTAGTGGTCTTAGCCTGAGTACTAGTGATGCGCTCATTTGTATTTCACGTAGCTGGTTATATAGCTTATCCTGAGGATCTATTTTTATTTACTGTATTTTATTTGGCTTGAGTTATTCTTGTACCTTGCTATGTCCCCTGAGGACCTGGATCCGTATTTTGTCCCCAGGTACAGCAGATGAGGAATACCTCAAGATATACGGGACAGAAGCTAATGCTGGAGTAGTATTGGCACCAGAGGACGAGGTTGTGCCAGAGAATTTTTCCTAAATATTCTGTTACATACTTAGTTATTTATGCTTACAGTTATTTCATATCTTGACTCATGGACTTATGTATTGACTTATTCACTTTTCTTATTTTATCGGATTGTTCCCCGAGATACTGCATATATTGACTTAATGATGGACTTTTTCCTTTATCTATTATCTTGATTAGTCTATCCGTTTGAGTTATGTTTCTTTCTGTGGATGAGATTAGAATTATTCTGTGATAGATGGTGTAGACTGCATTTATATTTATTACAGCTTAAGTACACTTTAACGGGTCTATTAAATTGGGTTTGCCTATTAGAGTTGTGCTGCTGGCCATTGCCACGTGGCTAGTCCCTCCGTATTTTGGGACTGGGATATGACAGCTTCATCCTGCACTGTACCAGTCGAGGCCTGGTACCATCATTGACTTCAACAGGATGGGACCCAAGGACTTCAGGGGCATCGAAGGGATATTGTACACCGACGATTAGATCAAGGACGTTGAGAGGGTCCTGAGGCTAGCACAGATTTCAGAGGACTTACAGGTGGAGCCAGCGGGCAGCCATATGTTCGATATTGCTCTAACAAGGTTCCGGACAGACCCGAGGATCGCAGCATCATGACTGACTTGGGAAGCTTTCAAGGATCTTTTCAAGGAGAAGTTCTTTCCAGATGTGGCTCTGAGTGATCTAGAGAGCCAGTTCCTAGATCTCGTCCAGGGAAACATGACGGTGGATGAGTACGCAACAGTGTTCTACAGACTAGGCATATTTGTAGAGGGACATAATCCTCTAGGGAAGTCCCAGAATCTTCCTAAAGGACACCGTACGACGACATTCGAGGATATCCTGATGGACGCACAAAGGGAAGAGGATGGCTTGGAGCTCAAATCCAAGTGGATACGAGACATGCCAGGAGGAGCTAACAGTAGTACGGTCCAGCCAAACGACCCCATTTCCAGCAGCAGAGGACCTTCCAACAGCAGAGACAGCAGTTTTACGTACCATTCCGAGCACCAGCACAGCAGACATACCAGGCCCTGAGACCAGCACAGCAGACATACCAGGCCCTGAGACCAGCACAACAGGACTCGCAGTGTACTCACTGTGGAAAGATTGGACATACACGGAGGTCTGCAGGAAGCGGCATGGAGTGTGCCTCTAATGTGGAAACCCAGGCGACCAGTTAAAGGAGTGTCTAGTGGCTCCAATTCGAGCAGGCCAGGGAGCAGCACCGACACAGAGTGCACCGGCGAGGCTACCTGTGGGACAGTAGAGGGGACCTCCTATACAGACTCAGCATGAGCATTTTGTCTAGCACTAGCAGTAGTAGAGAGGTGCACCACGAGGGCGATCTTTTGCCATGGCAGTTGAGGAGGAGGAGCCAGTCGGAGATTTGATATCAGGTTCAGTTCTCCTTGATTCTAATCCAGCTTATGCCTTTTTTGATTAAGGTGCTTTCCATTCTTTTGTATCTATATTTTTTGCTCTTAAACATTAATTAGAGTCTGAACCTTTGGCTAGGACTTACAAGATCATGACTGGAGGAGGCGTTATCCTGGCCAGTGATGTTTGCAAGGATCAAAAAGTTATAGCGGGAGGCCTGGAGTTGAGCGCGTGCTTACTTGTAATGCCCCTTTCGAGATACGATATTGTACTCGGGATGGATTGGTTGAGTAGGCACCATGCTAGTATAGATTATCGTAGAGGCAGAGTTTTGTTTTCACCTCTAGGAGAGCCAGAGTTTGAGATTGCCAGAGAAGCAGCGGAGCAGAGCAAGGATGCTATATGTGGAGCCATGGTGGAAGAGAAGGAGTTGGCACATCCGTTGATAACTGAGTCCATGGATTTTTTTGGAGGAGTTGTCAATTTTGCTGCCAGACCGAGATATTGAGTTCTTTATAGATTTGGTGCCTGGCACAGAGTCGATATCTTAGCATGTCTATAGAGTTAACAATGGTGAACTGGTAGATTTGAAGAAGCAGGTGGATGAGTTGTAGGCCAAAGGCTTTATTCGATCCAGTTCATCACTATAGGGTGCTCCGGTATTGTTTGTACCGAAGAAGGATGGATACGTACACATGTGTATCGACTACAGGGTTCTAAACAACCTCACTATCAAGAACAAATGTTCGCTGTCGAGGATTGATAATCTCTTTGATCAGTTGAGCGGAGAAGGTATTTTTGAAGATAGACTTGAGGTCAGGCTACCACCAGGTGAATGTAAAAAAAGAGGATATCCCGAAGACAGCTTTTTGGACTCGGTATGGCCAATTTTAGTTTATGGTGGTGTCGTTTAGGTTGACCAATGCCCTGACGGTATTCATAAATCTAATAAACAAGGTGTTCCACTAGTGTCATAACCCGTACCCAGAATTTGGGCATGAGTTATGGGTACATCTAGCATACGCTGCAGCATCGGCGGTAGAACGCTGTCTAGGTCACAATATATACTAATATAACTCACAACCTGTCAATGATATCAATCTCCATAAGGAGGACAATATACATCTCACAACATCTCATAATGTAAACTCAATCATAACAACTATAAGAGCATAAAGGCACGATAAAAGATAAGGAAAATGACATAGTCAAACACAATGTCTCAAAATAAAGATAAACCACAGTCTAGCTGTCCAACATAAAGTCTCCACAAGTTTCAACATAAACTATGAATAAGTCTAAACATAAACTCAATAAACCTCAAATAAGTCTCAGTGCATGAGATAAATAATATCTAGATAGCTGCACGTAATATCTCCTCTAAAAGAATAGTCTCCTCTAAGATCTCTAGTGTGTAGTCTGCATCTATACCCGGTCCATAGTGTGTGGTACGAAAATCCTCAAGATCCTCTGAAAAAAATATCCAGTCAGGATTGGAACGAAGTACAAGCACTAACAGCAGTTCCACTTATATTGACAAAATCTATAACACAATGTAAAGAAATACAAGACATATATGAATACTGGCAATAAGAATACTGGGCATAATAAAGTACTAGAATAAAGAATACTGGAACATATCATCATCAATGTATATCTAGCAATGAAATAGAAATACAAGTGCATGCTAGAATAATGATCTAGAATATAATGAGTACTAGAACAATAACTAGAACAAGTAGAGATGATAGATCAATATACTAGAGATACATGTCATGATCATCTAACCAAGTGTGTGAAACATCAACATATCATGTGATCGGCTTAGGACTGACCAGGCTTGCTATGTATGACTAGCTATGATTCATGTAAGGTCAGGCTAACCATCCGGATAGCTATAATGCGAGCAATAGTCAGGCTAATCATACATAACAGGCTATGAGGCATGTAATGGTCAGGCTATACTGACATGAGGTATGGGTGAGCTATGATGCAATTAGAGTTGGGTATGATCACATAAGCTACTAATATTTCCCTGTTTCCCCAGCTAGCATGATGGATTCCAAGTCACGACTCCTCATGATAGGTCTCGATAATGCCAACTCGTGTAAACAACAGTGTCGGAGTCATATACGCTATACTACTAGAATTATAGAGATAATCAACATAATGGAAACTGTCAGAGAATGTACTCGCCTGTGGTCCTTAGTTGGCAATACTAATGTCCTGTTTTCGGGATCTCGTCTGAATGATCCAACAGTCCTATAGACATATCATATAATACAATATTGTATCAGACATTACACTAACACACACAATCAAACACAATGAACTTAGAGACTACGCTAGGGTGTCATGTCTGTAGTTGTTGTGCATAACAGACAGTCAATGATACGGTCTTGCCAGTACGTCAGTGTATATTTGGCAGTCTGCACATATGCTAGGGGGTATCTGTGTTTACACTCGGGCCATCTAGTATATAGTCATATAATACATATTAATTATGAACTAACATATACCATAATACTAATTAATTACACATATAATAGATATATATATGTGCATACTTAATAGAATTTATACTATATATATATATATATATATATATATATATATATATATATATATATATATATATATATATATATATATTAAACACGTATTAGGGATACACGTTCAATACATATACGTATGTATATATATACTTAATTGACAATTATACTATATATATATATATATATATATATATATATATATATATATATATATATATATATATACCAAAATAGATTTCAACATATACTAATATGTACCATACATACATACCAATTAGGTGACTATACTTTATAGATATATCTATGTATGTACATATATATCAATATACACATAATAACTATATTCATATACTAAACACACAACACGGCTAAATACGTATGCAATACAGTGAAGAACTACTCGTAAGCGTGTACGTGTACATGTACGTAAGAGGCGACTCGAACCTGGGTACGTGGGACGAGTTGTGTACGTCGAGGTCATCGCGGGGTGTTCGGTTGAGGGCAGTCGTGGACAGCGGGTTATCGACGAGTCTGGAGATGCAACGGGTCGTCGGCTTTAGGCGACGTGGCGCGTGCTTGGTGGTGTTCACGGTGGTTCCGACGAGAGGGATCCGGCTCAGGCAATCTCTGGTGAGGGGATGAGGGTGGAGGCATTCAACTGCTCGAGACAGTTGATGACGGGGCTCCGGGGTGTCGTGGAGGAGGAGATGGGTTTAGGGAGCAGTGGGTCGATCGGGTCAGCGAGGAGATGAGGCGGGGATGGGCGAGTTCGTTGTCGATGAGATGGAGAGGCGGTCGGGACTTTGGTGGAAGCGGGGTGGTTCGTGTGGATGCGGTGAAGTATGCGGTGGGGTGCTGGTGGTGTATGTGGAAGGGAACGGCGGTTGCGAGTTCGGGTGAGGGGGTTGTCCGGCGGTGAAGGGCGGGGGGGAGATGGGTGAACAGGGAATACAAATAGGGTCAGCTGCTATATGGTTTTGATAAAAAAGAAAAAGGAAAAGAAAAATAATATTTATATATATATATATAGGTATAATATTGGGTTGACCTAGAATTATGCTTGGTCAAAGCCCTCTTGGGATTGGGCTTGCCATGGCTATTTCAATGGCTAGGATTTAAATGGAATTAAAAACAGAAGGCTAGGATTCATTGGTTCAAGGTTTTGAGGGCCATGGTTCAAGGAGGTTGATGTTGCATTGCGCACTCCCAAAAATTATGGAAAAATACACATGAAGGGGAAATAGATTTATTTACGTGTCGTGTCCAACAGGATGGATACCTTAATGCACTTTTGCACAAAAGTGCCTAATAATTGGAATATTGTACAAAGTTAGGTTTATGGTTTAATTTAATTAAACTAAATACAATAGGTGTTCCAAAATTAATTAGAAGTACAAGGGACTGAAATTAAGTGGGACACAAGTGTCATGAATGAAGTAGACTCAGAATAAAATATTATCCTAATTTGGGTTGCTCAAAATGGGTTGAGATTGTGTCTCCAATTTCGATTGGAATGCACAAGGATACAAAGTTGAATTTATATAGAAATAATAGAATCGGTTCACGACGAATGTTGTTCGACTAAAATGAAGCACAACAAGGCAGAATTATGAGTCACACAAGGATCAGAATAACAGTCTGGCACATCTAGGACAAGGGTGTGAAATCATTTGGAAGACAATGGCTAGTGTAGTGCTCTAATTATCGAAGCAACGTTAAAGTGCAATAATCAAATAAATTCACAACAATTTAAATATAATTAATTATCATGCAATCATTTACACATTAATTATGAAAAGGCAAAAATACCCCTAATCTGAGATGTGGGGCTGACAAGTCAACCCTCCTGAAAAGAATTTTGCCCTCAAAATTAAAAATAAACTAGCACAAGAGTAAACAATCAAATAATGAATTATACCTCAAGTCTCGAAGAGATACGGATACTGCTCGCGTATTTCGTTCTCTCTCTCCCAGGTTGACTCTCCTAGAGAGTGATGTCTCCATACAACACGAACCAAGGGAATAGTCTGGTTCTGTAATACCTTCTCTCTACGATCCAAGATCTCAACGGGTTATTCAGGATAGCTGAGTGTCGGTCCAACCTCGATCTCCAAGTGATCTAGTACGTGACTAGGATCTGCCATGTACCGTCTCGGCTGTGACACATGGAACACATTATGCACTCCATCTAGAGCAGGCGGCAAGTCAAGTCTATAGGCCACTACACCGACCCTTGCAAGAATACTGAAGGGCCCGATGTATCGTGGACTAAGCTTTCCGCCTCTACCAAAATGAATCGTGCCCCGTGTCGGAGAAATCCATAGGAACACCAAATCGCCAACCTAGAACAAACAATCTTAACATGCAATCTAAAACAAAATAATCACAAACCAATAAATACAAAACCTATACCTGAAACTCTAGGGGTCTACGGTGGCTATCGGCCCAATGCCTTTGTCTGTCCTGCGCCACTCGCAGTCTGTCTCTGATAAGTTTTACCCTTTCTGCTGCATCCACGACTATTTCTGGTCCTAACAAAGCTTTTTCTCCAACATCATCCCAAGATAACGGTGTACTACACCTTCGTCCGTATAAAGCCTCGAATGGTGACATCTCAATGCTGGTCTGGTAGCTATTGTTGTAAGAAAACTCTACTAGGTGTAGATGATCCTCCTAAGAACCTCCGAGATCCAAATCGTAAGTGCGTAGCATATCTTCAAGAGTCTGAATAGTCCTTTTAGACTGCCCGTCTGTCTGGGGGTGATACGCGGTACTGAGCTTGAGCTGAGTGCCCAAGCTAGCTTGCAGACTCCTCCAGAAGTGGGAAGTAAAATGACTATCCCGATCTGAGACAATACTCACAGAAACTCCATGTAATATGACAATCTGCCGCTTGTACATCTCTGCTTGCTTCTCTGTCGATGTACCCACTTTGAAAGGTAAGAAGTGGGTTGATTTGGTCAACCTATCTATGATGACCCAAATCGCGTCCTTTTCTTCTGGAGAACGTGGAAGCCCTGAAACAAAGTCCATAGTCACGTGCTCCCACTTCCATTCTGGGATGGATAAAGGTGAAGCAATCCTCCTAGCCTCTGTCGATCTGCTTTCACCTGCTGGCACACTAAACACCGGGATACAAAGCATGCTACCTCGCGCTTCATACCATACCACCATACATGCTCCCTCAAATCTTGATACATCTTGTTGGCTCCGGGATGCATTGAGTACTGAGAGCGATGTGCCTCCTACAAAACCTCTTCGTGCAGCTCTCCACTCGGCACACACAACCTCATGCCATGCCGTAAAGATCCATCATCCGCAATAGTGAAGTCATCTGTCAATCCTGTCCGAACTTGTGCCCTAATATTCCTTAGAGTCTCATCACCATACTGTACAACTCTAATTCTGTCCATCAGCTTTGATTGTATATGCAATCCCCACATCTGAATCTCAACACCTGGAACTATTACTTCAATTCCCAAGCTCTCTAGATCAGCTAATAAATGTCTATCTATAGTCAAGTATATAGCCATCGGATACCTGCTCAAGGCATCGACGACTACGTTGGCCTTTCCTGGATGGTACTGTAATAAAATGTCAAAGTCTTTTATCAACTCTAACCACCTTCTCTGCCTCATGTTTATCTCCTTCTGTGTAAATACGTACTTCAAGCTCTTGTGGTCTGTGAAGATCTTCACACGCTCTCCGTACAGATAGTATTTCCACAACTTTAGAGCAAAGATAACTGCTGCTAACTCCAAATCGTGAGTGGGATAGTTCTTTTCATGAGGGCATAATTGTCTTGAAGCATAGGCAATTACTTTTCCGTATTGTTGAAGAACGTATCCCAAACCTTTTCCTAAAGCATCACTATAGATAGTGAATCCACCTGTCCCTGCTGGCAATGTTAAAACTGGTGCTGTCGTCAATATCTTCTTCAGCTCATCAAATACGGCTTAACATTCTTCTGTCCAGACAAAATCTACATCTTTCTTGGTCAATCTAGTCATCGGCTCTGCAATCTTGGAGAGGTCTTATACAAATCTTCTGTAGTATCCTGCTAGTCCGAGAAAGTTCCTGATTTCAGCTACGAAACTGGGGGTAGCCCATGATTCTACTACTTCGATCTTCTTTGGGTTAACTGAAATTTTGTCACCCATTACCGCATGTCCAAGAAATTCAACCTTGTCAAGGAAGAACTCACACTTTGAAAGCTTTCCGTATAACTCTTCCTTCCTGAGAGTCTCAAAGACTATCCTCAGGTGCTCTTCATGCTCCTCTGGGGTCTTTGAATACACAAGAGTGTCATCAATTAACACCACTACGAACTTGTCAAGGTATTGATGGAATACCTTGTTTATCAAGTTCATGAATACTGCGGGTGCATTGGTTAAACCAAACGGCATTACTGTGAATTCAAACTGTCCATATCTGGTCTGAAAAGCTGTCTTCGGTATGTCTTCCGTCTTCACCTTCACCTGGTGATAGCCTGACCTCAAGTCTATCTTTGAAAACACCTTCGCTCTGCTCAACTGATCGAAAAGATCATCTATCCTTGACAGTGGGTATTTATTCTTGATAGTGAGGTTATTCAGAGCTCTATAATCGATACACATGCGTACCATGCTATCCTTCTTCGGTACGAATAATACCAGAGCTCCCTATGGTGATGAACTGGATCTAATAAAATCTTTGTCCTGTAGCTCCTCAACTTGCTTCTTCAGTTCTACTAACTCGTTGTTGTTGACTCTATAGACATGTTGCGAAATAGGTTCCACTCCTGGTATCAAGTCTATAGAGAATTCAACATCTCTGTCTGGCGGCAAACCTGGTAACTCCTCTGGAAATACATCCAGGAACTCCACTATCAGTGGATATGGTAATTCCTCTTCTTCCATCTTGGCTCCGCAAAAAGTGCCTCTGCTCTGCTTTGCTGCTCCTATAGCAACCTCAAACTCTGGTTCTCCTGGTGGTCGAAATACTACTCTGCCTTCGTGACAATCTATAAAAGCATGGTGTTTACTCAACCAGTCTATTCCGAGTACGATATCGTATCCCGGAAGTGGCATGACGAGTAAACTCATGCTCAATTCTTGGCCTCCCAGTGATACTCTTCGATCCTTGCAAAAATCACGGATTAGGATAATGCCTCCTCCAGTCGTGATCTTGCAAGTCCTATCTAATGGTTCCGTTTCTAATTGATGCTTAAGGGCATAAGATACAAATAAGAAACTATGGGAAGCGCCAGAATCAAATAATGCAAGTGCTGGAATAGAATCGAGAGAAACTGAACCTAAAATCACGTCTCCAACTGGCTCGGCCTCCTCAGTCATCATAGCATAAGCTCGTCCCTGTGGTGCTCCTCTCTGCTGCTGTTGCTGGTGCTGAGCAAACCTCTGCTTCTATGGTGGAAGTGGAGGTCCCCTCTGCTGGCCTCCTGGTACAGTAGGTACTCTGGCTGGTCCTCTCTGAGCGACTGCTCCACCCTGACGAGCCTGAATAGATGGAAAGTCCCTAAGCTGATGTGCTGATGATCCACAGGACAAACAAGTACCCAATCTCTTTCTGCAGATGTCTCTAGTATGTCCCACACTGGGCAACGGGCTAATTCTGTCTCTGTGGCTGCTGCTGTTGGATGTGTCCTCAAACTGGTGCCTGGTGCTGCTGATGCTGCTGCTGGTACGACCTTCGTTGTTGTTGAAAGTATGAACGCATGGCCGATCCTGTGTTACCGACTGTTGCTCCAGAAGTGTCGCGTCCTCTCTTGGGCCTGAGGTCCAAGTTATCTTCAGCAATCTGGGCATCCATCAGAATATCTTCAAATATAGCTGTGTGTCGTCCCGAAGTACGAGACTTGATCTCTCTATTCAATCCCTTCCTGAATTTTCATGCTCTGTCTCCTGGGTCTCGAATCATCGATGGCGTGAATCGACTCAATCGGCAAAACTCTGTGGCGTATTCGTCAACTGACATGCTCTATTGGACTAAGTCATGGAACTGACTTTCCAATGCTCCCAAAGCCACGTCAGGAAAGAACTTCTCCTTGAAGAGCTCCTTAAAGTCCTCCCAAGTAAGTCCTTCAATAGCGAGTCTCGGCTCTGTACGATACCATGTCAGGGCGATATCAAACATTTGCTGCCAGCGGCCTCTATCTGAAGAATCTTCAGAATTTATGCTAAGCGTAAGTTCCTCTCTATGTCCTCTAACCAATCGTCAGCATAAAGTATTCCTTCTGTGCCTTTGAACTCTTGAGGCATCATCCTCTTAAAGTCCACAATAGTACCTGGCCTCTGTTGTTGCTAGCTATGATGCTGCGGTTGTCATGCTACTCTCTCCACAGCCTGGAGAGCCACCTGATGAGCGTTCTTCATGCTCTCTCTCATCAGCTCTGTCTACGCCTGGTGTGCCTCTGCTTGCACTCTTTAGGCTTCATCTTGAATACGCTGAGCTTCTGCTGTTACTCTCTGGGCCTCTAATATGCCCTGGATAAGTGCGAATATCTGTGCCCCGTCAGTAGGCACACCTCTGGGAATCGGTGTCGGTGGTGGTGGAAGGTTGTCCATCGCAGCTGGGGCAATCCTCTGAACAGGTGGAGGAGGAATCCCGTTAGCTGCAGATACTCCCACATGAACAGTAGATGTAGAAGGAACTCCAGGTGTCTGTTCGTCAGGTCGAGAGGTGGCAGGCCCCTTTGAAGATGATGCTCCCACTCTCAGAGATCTAGTCTGCGGCGGCATCCTGAAGACATACCAAAAGAATCAATTAAGGTGATAGATACGATATCATCAAGGAAGGAAAGTAAAATTCTAAAGGAAGCAATCAATTAGAATAGCATTATGAAGATCAGAATTTCCTAGTGTGATTGAGCATACTCTCATCCTAAATCCTATTTTCTACATCCTATCGCAGGCTCGCAATAGTACAACTACGTTGTCGTACTACTACGATATCGCACATTTGTGAAACTAGACCTGCATGGGCCACAACTAAAAATGTGTCATGATCCGCACCCAGAATTTGGGCATGAGTCGTGGGTAAGTCCAGCCTACGCCGTAGCATCGGTAGTAGAACGCTGTCTAGGTCATAATAAATACTATTATAACTCACAACCTGTCAATGATATCAATCTCCATAAGGAGGACAATATACATCTCACAACATCTTATAATTTAAACTCAATCACAACAACTATAAGAGTATAAAGGCACGATAAAAGATAAGGAAAATGACATAGTCAAACACAATATCTCAAAATAAAGATAAATCACAGTCTAGCTGTCCAACATAAAGTCTCCACAAGTCTCAACATAAATTAAGAATAAGTCTAAACATAAACTCAATAAACCTCAAATAAGTCTCAATGCATGAGATAAATACTATCTAGATAGCTACAGGTAATGTCTCCTCTAAAGTAATAGTCTCCTCTAAGATCTCTGGTGTGTAGTCTGCATCTATACCCGGTCCATAGTATGTGGTACAGAAATCCTCAAGATCCTCTGAAAAAAATATTCAGTCAGGATTGGAACAAAGTACAAGCACTAACAACAGTTCCACTTATATTGACAAAATCTATAACACAGTATAAAGAAATACAAGACAGATATGAATACTGGCAATAAGAATACTGGGCATAATAAAGTACTGGAATAAAGAATACTGGAACATATCATCATCAATGTACATCTAGCAATGAAATAGAAATACAAGTGCATGGTAGAACAATGATCTAGAATATAATGAGTACTAGAACAATAACTAGAACATGTAGAGATGCTAGATCAATATACTAGAGATACAGGTCAAGATCATCTAACCAAGTGTGTAAAACATCAGCATATCATGTGATCGGCTTAGGACTGATCAGGCTTGCTATGTATGACTAGCTAGGATTCATGTA
The DNA here is from genome assembly GCA_036927795.1 of Iris macrosiphon. NCBI lineage: Eukaryota > Viridiplantae > Streptophyta > Magnoliopsida > Asparagales > Iridaceae > Iris > Iris macrosiphon. The sequence continues at coordinate 115,051,720 of JAYESA010000019.1, read as the reverse complement.
AGGTCAGGCTAACCATCCGGATAACTATGATGCGAGCAATAGTCAGGCTAATCATATATAACAGGCTATGAGGCATATAATGGTCAGGCTGCACCGACGTGAGGTGTGGGTGAGCTATGATGCAAGTAGAGTTGGGTATGATCACATAAGCTACTAATATTTCTCCGTTTCCCCAGCTAGCACGATGGATTCCAAGTCACGATTCCTCGTGACAGGTCTCGATAATGCCAACTCGTATAAACAACAGTGTCGGAGTCATGTACGCTATACAACTAGAATTATAGAGATAATTAATATAATAGAAACTGTCAGAGAATATACTCTCCTGTGGTCCTTAGCTGGCAATACCAATGTCCTATTTCTGAGATCTCGTCTGAATGATCCAACAGTCCTATAGATATATCATATAGTATAATATTGCATCAGACATTACCCTAACACACACAATCAAACACAATGAACTCAGAGACTATGCTAGGGTGTCATGTCTGTAGTTGCTGTACATAACAGACAGTCAATGATACGGTCTTGACAGTACGTCAGTGTATATTTGGCAGTCTACTAATATGCTACGGGGTATCCGTGTTTACACTCGGGCCATCTAGTATATTATCATATAATACATATTATGAACTAACATATACAATAATACTAATTAATTACACATATAATAGATATATGTATGTGCATACTTAATAGAATTTATACTATGTGTATATATATATATTAAACATGTACTAGGGATACACGTTCAATACATATACGTATGTATATATATACTTAATTGAGAATTATACTATATATATATATGCATATATATATATACCAAAATACATTTCAACTTATACTAATATGTACCATACATACATACCAATTAGGTGACTATACTTTATAGATATATCTATGTACATATATATCAATATACATATTATAACTATATTCATATACTAAACACACAACACGACTAAATACGTATGCAATACAGTAAAGAACTACTCGTAAGCGTGTACGTGTACATGTACGTGAGAGGGGATTCGAACCTGGGTACGTGGGACGAGTCGTGTGCGTCGAGGTCGTCGCGGGGTGTTCGGTTGAGGACAGTCGTGGACAGTGGGTTATCGACGAGTCTGGAGGTGCAATGGGTCGTCGGCTTCAGGCGACGTGGCGTGTGCTCGGCGGTGTTCACGATAGTTTCGACGAGAGGGATCCGGCTCAGGCGATCTCCGGCGAGGGGATGAGGGTGGAGGTGATCAGCTGCTCGGGACAGTTGATGGCGGGGCTCCGGGGTATCGTGGAGGAGGAGATGGGTTGAGGGAGAAGCGGGTCGATCGGGTCAGCGAGGAGATGAGGCGGGGATGGGTGAGTTCATTATCGACGAGATGGAGAGGCGGTCGGGACTCTGGTGGAAGCGGGGTGGTTCGTGTAGAGGCGGTGAAGTATGCGGTGGGGTACTAGTAGTGTACGTGGAAGGGAATGGTGGCTGCGAGTTCAGGCGAGGGGGTTGTCCGGTGAAGGGCCGAGGGAGATGGGTGAACAGGGAACACAAATAGGGTCGGCTGCTATATGGTTTTGAGAAAAAAGGAAAAGGAAAAGTAAAAGAATATTTATATATATAGGTATAATATTGGGTTGGCCTAGAATTAGGCTTGGTCAAAGCCCTCTTAGGATTGGGCTTGCCATGGCTATTTCAATGGCTAGAATTTAAATAGAATTAAAAATGGAAGGCTAGGATTCATTGGTTCAAGGTTTTGAGGGCCATGGTTCAAGGAGGATGATGTTGCATTGCACACTCCCAAAAATTATAGAAAAATACACATGTAAGGGGAAATGGGTTTATTTACGTGTCGTGTCCAACGAGATGGATATCTTAATGTACTTTTGCATAAAAGTGCCCAACAATTAGAATATTGCACAAAGTTAGGTTTATGGTTTAATTTAATTAAACTAAATACAATAGGTGTTCTAAAATTAATTAGAAGTACAATGGACTAAAATTAAGTGGGACACAAGTGTCATGAATGAAGTAGACTCAGAATAAAATATTACCCTAATTTGGGTTGCTCAAAATGGGTCGAGATTGTGTCTCCAATTTTGATTAGAACGCACAAGGATACAAAGTTGGATTTATATAGAATTAATACAATCGGTTCACGACGAATGTTGTACGTCTAAAATGAAGCACAACAAGGCATAGTTATGAGTCACACAAGAATCAAAATAACAGTTTAGCACGTCTAGGACAAGAGTATGAAATCTGTTGGAAGACAATGGCTAGTGTAGTGCTCTAATTATCGAAGCTACGTTAAAGTACAATAATCAAATAAATTCATAGCAATTTAAATATAATTAATTATCATGCAATCATTTACACATTAATTATGAAAAGGCAAAAATACCCCTAATATGAGATGTGGGGGTGACAACTAGTATCTTGATAAGTTTGTAGTGGTATTTATTGATGACATTATGGTATATTCGAAGACCCCAGAGGAGCATAAGGAGCATCTGAGGATAGTTTTGGAGACTCTCAGGAAGGAGAATCTTTATGGCAAGCTTTTAAAGTATGAGTTATTCCTTGACAAGGTTGAATTCCTTGGCCATGTGATTACAGGTGACGGGATCTCAGTGGACCCGAGGAAGATTTTTGCAGTGTAGTCATGGGCTACTCTGAGTTCAGTGGCAAATATCAAGAGTTTTCTGGGGCTAGCAGGTTATTACCGGAGATTTGTACTTGACTTATCCAGGATTGCAGAGCCGATGACTAGGCTGACCAGGAAGGATATAGAGTTTGTCTAAAAAGAGGAGAGTCAGGCCGCTTTCGAGGAGTTGAAGAAGAGGTTGACGACAGCTCCAGTGTTGACGTTGCCATCAGGATTAAGTGGATTCACTATATATAGTGATGCTTAAGGAAATGATTTGGGTTGTGTCTTGCAGGAGAATGGGATGTTGATTGCCTATGCTTCCAGGCAATTACATCCTCATTAGAAGAATTACCCTACCCACGATTTAGAGTTGGCAGTAGTCATCTTTGCTCTAAAGTGGTAGAAATAATATTTGTACAGAGAGCGTGTTGAGATCTTCACAGACCTCAAGAGCTTGAAGTACATATTTACAGAAAGAGATAAACATGATACAACGACGGTGGTTGGAGTTGATGAAGGACTTTGACATATCATTGCAGTACCATCGAGGGAAGGCCAATGTAGTCACTGATGCCTTGAGCAGGTATCTAGTGGCTATATTCTTGACTACAGACAAATATTTATTGTCCGATCTTGAAAGATTGGGTATTAAGGTGTTGGTACCAGATATCGAGATACAGATATGGGGATTGCAGATACAGTCAGAGTTGATAGACTTGATTTGAGCTGCACAATATGACGATGAGTCTCTGAGGAGCATCAGAGCAAAGGTTCAGATAGGATTATCAGGGGACTTCACTATTGCTGAGGATGGATCACTACGACATAGTATCAGGTTGTGTGTGTCAAGTAGGACGTTGTGCGAGGAGGTTCTTCTAGAGGCACATCGATCGTAATACTCTATACATCCAGGTGCTAACAGATGTATAGAGATATGAGGGAGCAGGTGTGGTGGTATGGTATAAAGCGGGAGGTAGCGCACTTTGTATCCATATGTTTAGTACGCCAGTAGGTAAAGGCAGAGAGGCAGAGGCCAGGTGGTTTACTTTAGACTTTATCCATTCAGGAGTAAAAATGAGAGAATGTTACTATAGATTTTGTTTTTGGGCTTCCACATTCTCCAGGAGGTAAAGACGGGATTTGGGTCATCGTAGAAAGGTTGACCAAATTATTCCACTTTTTGCCATTTAAAGTGGGTACGTCTACAGAGAAGCTAGCGGAGATGTATGCGTGACAGATTATCAAATTGTATGGAGTTCTTGTGAGGATCTTCTCGGATTGGGATAGTCTCTTCACATCCCACTTCTAGAGGAGTTTGCAGGCTAGTTTGGGCACCCATCTAAAGTTCAGTATCGCATATCACCCCCAAACATATGGACAGTCGGAGAGGACTATCCAGACACTCGAGGATATGCTTCGCACTTGCGTTTTGGATTTCAAATGCTCTTGGGAGGATCATCTTCACCTGGTAGAGTTTGCTTACAACAACTACCAGGCCAGTATCAAGATTTTACCATTTGAGGATTTATATGTGTCACGTACCAGTACCGGAATACGAAGACGGACATGGTCAGCTACCCCGTACAAGGTACTATACGTCGTACAACAATCGCGGCTGTAATAAGACATGGGGGTACATGCTACAGTCAAGTCTCCTATGGTCAAGAACTTCTATGTTTCAATCATTCAAACAAAAAATAATAAAGATAGAGAATATATGATATAAGCAATAAGGCATCCTAAGTGCTTTCTACAATTGTTCTAGAGACCAATTGTTGAAAATAAGAAGCTGGCAGAGTATCAAAAGTACATGACAATGATCAACTGCTGTCGGATTTAATACAATCATATAAGGAGTCTAATATCCAGACGTGCCGGCTAACAGGTGCCGGTGGCCAAACGCCCAAAAGAAATAAATGTACAACGACGAGCAAGAAAGAAGAAAACCCATTTGTTATCCTCTGCGACCATATTTATGGTATGCGCCATGAGTTGGGGGATATTACGCTGGATCCTCGGGTACTGGATCGAAACCTGGCCATGCAAAATAAGTAGGGTTAGACCCCAAGTAGCAAGTACCACAAAGGAAGCATGAAATAGAGAGACAAAAACCCAAAACATAATAATAATAATAATAATAATGCATAGGTTCAGTGTCGTAACTTAGGTCCATGGCATATCCTAGCGCAAAGGCCCAATCCTACAACCAAACAAGGACAAGGGGTAAACCATCACACTATGATAGTCCATTTTCCTAGGCTACTAATCCGAATAATACAATCATAACCAAGTCTATTTTCTTATATCGGCCAATCACTAGAACGTCTTGCTATTTTATGGAGTTTGAGGTTATCTTAGAAATAATGCATAATTGGTATCCTCAGATCACGCCAGTACCAAACATGAGCTAACCGAGCTAAATAAGAAATATACAGGCACTTCCAGGATGCACCAGTCCTCCGTAGGGCTACTGTACTAAAAATATGGTTTAGCAGTTCCAATGCTCCTATAGTGAAACAGTGGCTCGACATATTTATAATAGGTCTGATACTGCACTCCGCTAGGGCAGATGATATACAGTATCTATGGTGTCCAGCCCACAATACACTTTGAATTAATCTCTGTTGGAAGGTTCTTTGGTATGATCTCGGGATACCGTCTCTCCAAATGTTACTAGCACTTTTAGTTATCTAATTAGCCCTATATTGTGTTCGAAATCTCAAGGCGTGGTCACATGAGAATTTTACTTAAGATATCGTATAAAGTACAGACATGCTAGATACGAATCCATGGACATTCAATCTGGATTTACCTGAGCATGTATGCAATATTTAGTCAATCAATATCCTAACCATGCTTTGGTAGTTGACTCGCATATCATGCCCGTGTTGGAAAAATAATATATATTTATAATATCACTCGTTCAGGTATTTGGAGGCATTCTTGATGCATAACCCAAATATAAATCACTTAACACGTGATACGGCATATCGTACCTCGGTGCACATTCGATTATATACACTTTCAGATAATAATTTGTATCAGCACGAATACAGTATTCGAGTCATATTACCAATTATACATTGGGTCACATAAAATAAGATTATATTGTAACATGAAGCTTATGTCATGCACATAACCGGTTAGTCACTATCCACTTAGTCTGGGTTATACTGAAATCTCAGTTCAACTCATGCCATGTTCATAACCAATCTTAGCTCGTGGTCATGTCAGGCACTAGGTCTGGTTACTAAATTCATTTATTTTTAGAATCATAACACAAGCATTAACCCAAATATAAATCACTAAAGAATAAGAAAATATTCAAACAAACAATCAAGGCCGCATGGGTCTATTGGCTGCATATGATGTCTCGGCCGCATATAAAGTCAGGGTTGCATATGTCTCTAGGCCACAGGAAAATCCTGGCCACATATGAAGTATGGGATGCATGGACCGCTTGGCTGCATATGGAGTCAGGGTTGCATGAACCACTTGGCCACATATGAAATCAGGGTCGCATGCTCAAGGTTAAAGTCTACTCCTTGGGACAAGTGTTGAAGTGGCGACCAATAAAAAAGTGTCAGTAATGTACCAAAAAGTGATTGATGTGACTGATGAGGCAATTCAATAATGTATGTCAGAGAGAAAGGACAAAGTCAAAGAAATAAGCGCCAATGGTTCAGTGTTATGCATCCAAAAAAGGTGACTGCATGCTCTGCTTGTCGCATAAGATCACTCGGCCGTATATTCTCCTTAGACTTAGCGAATTTCTCATTTGTTCAGCAAGTTAAAACACAAGAATCTCAAGGACACTTGTGTAAAATAAGCAGTCATGCGTCCAACAAGATGGATGCATGCTGGTCAGTATATGCGACATAGAGTTCTGGCCAGCATAGAACTCAGGCCGCATAGCACTCTCTACCGCATATGATGATGGCCGCATGAGCACTTCATCTTCTTCAACAGCACATTCGGCCATGGCGGAAGCTCCAAAAAATTAAAAATTATTTTGACCATAAAATCCTTATTTTCAGTCCAAATCAAGTGAACCAAAAGCCAAAATGCTTGAAATTAAAAGCTCAATCATGAAGCAAAAACTGGTTTTCAAAAATACATATTAAATAGATCAAAACCAAGAAAAACACATGAATCCCATAAAAATCCTAAATTAGAAATGTAGATCTGCACTAATCCATCCACAAAATCCGAAAACTAAGTTCTAAAAGTGTCTAAATTCATGCAAAGAACATAATAATCAATTAATATGGAGGGTTCTCTATTTCTTATGCAAGATGTACTTGCCTACGGAAATAGGAGAGAAAACACAAGAGAGAAAGAAAATAAAATAATAAAGAGAGAGAAGGAGAGGTTGGCTTGTATATGGTAGAGTTGAGGGTTGAACCAATGGTTCTCATGACTTGAACCAACAAAAAAAATAAACCATGAACCATGTTAAACCAAAGAATGGGTCTAGTCTCCATGCACATGCAACCATGATTAAATAAAATACGCTCCAAATATGTATATCTGGAATGAGGAGTGACATCTTTATCCACCTTAAAAAAATTTATCTTCGGAATTCGAATCCAAGTAAGCTAGAGAAGTCAGGACAAGCACGATAAAATCCTACTTGTAAAACTACACATGCAAGCAATATCATTACAATACATAGGTGATCACCTGATCACGAAATCTAGATATGAAGGCATAAGGTAGAATATACATTCTGAATCGAACATGTGTGGGTACGGAGATCAAATATCGTCCTCTCGCTCCCACGTCGATTCTCCAAGGGTGTGATGTCCCCAGGCAACTCGGACAAGAAAAATAGTCTGGTTCTTGAGTACCTTCTTACTTTGATCCAAAATGGATACGGGTTGCTCATCGTAAGATAAGTCAGTAGCAACGACTAATTCAGAATGGTCGAGGATATGACTCAAATTCGGGACATACCTACGCAACTGAGATACATGAAATACATCGTGCACCTCAAGTAGCGAAGGTAAAATGACAAGATGATATGCCACATCGCCTACTTGATCGAGAATATCGAACGACCCAACGTATCTTGGAATAAGCTTTCCGCGAACCCCGAATCTAGTGCCTCCATGGGCAGGCAAAATTGATAAAAATACGTGGTCGCTGGCACGAAACTTTAAATGTCTACGACGCTGATCTGCCCAATGGTGATGCTGGTCTTGCGCAATCCAAAGTCGCTCTCTGATCTGCCTGACAACTTCTACTATTTGTGTGATCGTTTCGGGGCCTAGCATCTTTCGCTCACCAATGTCATCCGAAGCCAACGATGATCTACACTTCCTACCGTACAGTGCTTTAAAAGGTGCCATCTGAATTCTGGCCTGATAACTATTGTTATACGAAAATTCTACCAAGTGAAGGTGATTTTCCCAAGATCCACTAAGGTCTAAAGTACTGGCTTGTAGCATTTCCTCCAAGGTCTGGATAGTTCTCTCTGATTGTCAATCGGTCTGGAGATGGTAAGCTGTACTGAATCTTAACTTGGTACCCAATATCTCGTGCAAGCTTCTCTAGAAATGAGAAGTGAACCTTGTATCTTGGTCTGATACTATGCTTACTGGCACTCCATGCTATCTCACAACCTGTCGCATATACAAATTTGCTAACTGCTCTGTAGACTGTCCCACTCTAAAGGGGAGAAAATGTGCCACTTTCGTGATCCGATCCACTATCACACAAACTGTATCTCGACCAGTCGGTGATATCGGTAAACCGGTCACAAAGTCCATTATGATCTGTTCCCACTTCCACTTTAGAATAGGGAGCGGCTACAATAATCCTGCTGGTCTGTCTTGTTCTGCCTTCACTTGCAGACATATTAGACATCGCGATATGAAGCGTGCTATTTCCCTCTTTATTCTGTTACACCAAAAGTGTTGCTTGATATCTTGATACATCTTTGTACCACCCGGATGAATGGAATACGGGAAACTATGTGCTTTTGTCATAACTTTTTATCGAATATACCCGCTTGGTACACATAGACGATCCACAAACTTTAGCGTTCCATCTGCATGTAATGTGAACTCCTTCCGAGATCCGACTCACATTTTTCTTATAGATTTTGAATATTTGGGTCCTCTGCCTGAGCTAGTTTGATTCTATCTACCAAAGTTGACTGAATCTGTAGGCTAGCCTGAACTCCTATACTTTGTGGAAGTACTATCTCAATACCCATATCTTGTAAGTCCTCTCAAATGTGCTTCTGAGTAGTCAACATAAAATTTTCTTCTAAGTGCATCAGCTACTACATTAGCCTTACCTGGATGGTACTGAAGTTCCCCGTCATAGTCTTTCAACAACTCTAGCCACCTTCTCTGCATCATGTTTAGGTCCTTCTGCGTGAATACATACTTTAAACTCTTATGATCCGTGAATATTTCTACTCGATCGCCATATAAGTAGTGCCTCCACAACTTAAGTGCGAACACTACTGCTGCTAACTCCAAATCGTGAGTTGGATAGTTATTTTCGTGATCAATGAGCTATCGAGCACTCTCCCTTATTACATCAAAATACATCCAAGTTATTTTTCTGATGCATCACATAACACTGTGAATCCTCCGTAGCCTACCAGAAGAGTAAGGATTGGTGCAGAGATTAACTTTTTCTTGAACTCTTTAAAGGATATCTGGCATTCCGTTGACAACACAAATTTAACTTCCTTGTGCATCAACTGAGTCAAAGGTTCCGAGATCTTAGCAAAGTCTGACACAAATCTTCTGTAGTATCCTGCCAAGCCCAGAAAACTATGCACTTTTGCTACTATCTTTGGAACTGGCTAGTTCTCTACTGCATCTACCTTCTTGGGATTAACTGATACTCCTGCTCTAAAAATAATGTGTCCTAGATAAGATACATGATCTAGCCAAAAATTATAATTACTAAGCTTCACATATAACTAGTGCTCCCTTAAAGTTTGTAGTATTATCCTGAGATGTTCTTCATGCTCCTCCTCATTACGAGAATATACAAGAATTTCATCGATGAATACTACCACAAATTGGTCCAAATATGGCATGAAGATACGGTTCATCAAATTCATGAATATTGCTGGAGAATTATTCAGTTCGAATGGCATAACTAGAATTCATAATGCCCAAATTGTGACCTAAATGTTGTCTTCGGTATATCCTGCTCCCAAACTCGCACATGATGATATCCTGATCGTAAATCTATCTTGGAGAAGACTCTTGCCCTGCTAAATTGATCAAACAAATCATCAATCCTGGATAATGGGTACTTGTTCTTCACGGTCAATGCATTCAACCTCCTATAATCTATACACAATCGCGTCGATCTATCATTCTTCTTCACCAATATCGCCGGTGCTCCCTACGGTGACCCACTGGTCTGAATAAACTTTTTTGCCTTCAGTTCTTCCATGCATCGATATAACTGATCATGTTTTGATGGTGACATTGGGTATATGTTACGTCCGCACCCGGTATAGGGATGCAAGTTGGGAGCAACGCCCAGCCTACGCCGCCGCATCGGCGGTAGAACGCTGTCTTGGTTAACTATACTATCTAAATATCTCACAATAATATAAAATCTGCCAACAATATCTCATACAAAACTCAATCACAATTCTAGAAGCACGAGAAGATATCAAGGAAGTCTAACATAACTATCCATTCAAATATATATTATCAACACCAATAGGAACAATAATCAAAAACTCAAATATAAGCCAAAAACAAATCCGGTACCAAAATGCTAAAGAAACTAACTATGAAAACTAGTGATTCGGATAAACCTCCCAACAATCACTCCAGAACTAGTAGGTCCAAGTCTGCACCATCTATAAGTAGAAGTCCATAGTATGTCGGACACCAATCTCTCGGATCCTCTGAAAAATATTTTCCAGTTAAGAATGGAGTAAAGTACATCTCTAACAGCAGTTCAAATCAATGATATAAACTATGTAGCAGTAAATAGATATGGATATACAAGATGCCATATACATGTACCAGAGATACCCAATAAAGAAAATACTAAAAATAAATATAAGAATGAACAATATGGCAATGAACAAGAAAACTAATGACTAAGTGCGTGAGTACCAGCTTTAACATGTGATCAGCTTGGGAACTTGCATAAGAGTAAATAGCCTGGTTAATCATACGTGCTATGTATGATCAACACTCACAAGGAACAAGACTTGCACAAGGAGGATATGATCACATATCTACACTATATACTCCCCAAACCCGACTGGTATAGTGGATCCAACCATGGTATGCTATAGACGGTATTTCCTAAGAAGATAGCGACTCTTCCCGAGAATTAGTGTCTGTACATGCACAAGATAATCAATAAAATAAGACTTGCACAAGAGGCACCATATACAAGGAATAATATCACATGACGAGATCAGGATATACCAATCTGTATAACCATCGTGTCAAAAAATATGGATATCTACACTAGATACCATGAACATAGAGGATATCATAAATGAGAAACTAGAGCAATGAATGTCAAACTATCCGAACTGGTGTCATACAGACCTATATATGAAATATTGCATTAATACAAGGTTCTGGAAGAAAATAAGTTAAACTAGTCAACTTCTAGGTAAACAAGTCAATTCTAAGTTAAAAGTCAAACTCGGTCAACTCTAAGTCAACTACAGTCTACTATAGTCAAACTATGGTTAATTATGGTCAACTACCTATTTCTAGGTTGCATAAGTCTAATACAAAGATATTGGGTTCAAATACTAAAGTCTAGGTCATAAAAACTATATCTTAGGATACTAGGATACCGTATCTCTGGATACGTAAATCAA
>JAYESA010000019.1:114972742-115037742 GCA_036927795.1 Iris macrosiphon | reverse complement strand
TAAATAAATAATACAATAAATAAATATTTAATATGCACAATATTTAATTAATTACCAAATGACTAAAATATCCTTTCCTAGAAAATGTGGTAGTGATAAATCTACCCCCCTTAGAAGAATTTCGTCCTCGAAATTAAAACTCTCACCCCTCTCTCTTAGGACAGTCATATCCTATTCATACAAATCTTACTATGGTCAAACCCCATCAATCACAGTCTAAAATAGTATATATCCTATAACGTACAATCATACCATTCTACTGAAAGAGAAATCATACCTGGGTATAGTCTCTTAACTATCATGAAATTCAGTTTCTGTCCTACTGAGTGTCTTCCTCTACTGGTACGAAATAACCTGCTATGCCACCTGTGACCTATTCCATCACACACTAAGCATTCACTAATCATCAACCTAGTTAAGATATTCTTAATACTGATGGTTACCAAATACTAGTGATATACTCTAATTCTAGGTCATGGATATGCTTAACTCACTGGCACTTGCTACTTAGGATACTATACAAAATACTGCTAAGATACTACCTCCTTGTTCTGTTTCAATTCTTGTAATCACCAAAATTTCTCAACTATTTTCTTGCAAGTAACACTTGTATACCTTTTCAATCATGTATTTTGTTTGTACACCCTCGTCCAACTTTAATACTCCCAATAGGATACCTTACTTAAATCTTGTTACCGTTTACACAAGGCACCAGCTCTCATGTGTATTTTTAGATGACATCCTCATACCAAGTTACTCGTGTCTTTTCTCTATATCATTATATTAATTACTAAATTGCTTGCCTAACCTTCATAATACTTGAGGTACTCCATCTCTTATTTCTAGGGTATCTCTTTCTATCTGATACTTGGTGCAACTCATCCTCTAACATTTGTTAATCATCTTAAAGTTCTCATCTGTACATTAGTATCATAATAAATACACAATTACCTTCTAGCCATTACAACACCATAATATCTCAATAGTATCCTTATACCCCTCGGACTATTCTCTGATACATACGACCTCTATAATCAATTTTAGCAAGGTACTATACTTACTAAACTTACTCCTATATATATATATATATTGTCTCTCTCCTCTACTGCTTGGATCACTTGTACTATTACTCCCAAATGCTTTTCTATCAATATTAACAAATACACTTATCCAATATCATTACACAAGGTACTTACTGTTACTAGCATTACTCAACTAATCCCAGATATAGAAATACTAGCACTCTTGATATAGTAACACTAGCTTCCTAACTATACAACATATGTCCTTAAGGTTCAAGGACACTAGCTTCATCATTAGATCACCTCATCACACTCACTAGAACTTCTGATCACTTGCACCAGTTATTAACTTCTATAATTCACATATTTCACTTCACTCTCAGAGGCAGACATATGATACTATATATCTATTGATGTATACATATCTTTCCTTAAACCTTTTTTACAGACGTATACACAAATCGATGATACATATCTTCCATGACCAATCTTGATATTTTTCAACCCATGACATAATATTAGCACTCAAGCTTCCACTTTCTGATACTCATGAACTCACACCGACACTCATCATCTACTGTGCATCCTGCATATAATTTCTAGACGCTCTTCCACCTATTGCTTCCAACACACCACTAGCCTCAATATCAAGTAATATACCCATCATTAGTCATATACTGGTATCCTCCTATCTACTCACATAAATGTTATACTTTTACCTATAATACAAGTCTTATTACCTTAACACAATGTATTCTGATTCCCTCACACTCTCCTATACACTTATGGATATCATTCTATTATGACACACTCACTAACACCCTTTATGCATATACATTTCTTTACTCTTGACACACCCAAGTATCAACCAACCAATTGTATATTATTCTCTATTGATTTTCATCATAATTTTCTTGATACTTAATTGTTTATATGGCTCACCCAACTACCTGAATTCATGACTATCCAAAACTGGCATGCTGACTCAGATACTAACTCATGGGACCACTATTGATACTCTCTACTACCCCTTCTACCTATAGTACCCATACTATCTATAATGACACTTATTATAGAACTATTTCTATAAAGTACTATGCTATGGGTTATCCCTAGATTTATGCCTATTGCTCACATGCCAAACCAAGAGCCACTTAAAGACTCACAAGTCACACTCTCAACAGTCAATACTGATACTCAAGACACATGCCTAATTGTAATTCACCAATTATCACACTAATAAGGACCCTAATGGATTGAAGCTCTATAAGGAATTGGACTAAATAGCTGAAGGTATCTCTACTGCTAAGCTAAAGAATGATGGAAAAAATTCCTATAATAACAAGAGTAAAAAGTTTTAAGATGATACTTTAAGAACCAATTTAAGATATAATCTGATAATTATACACGTATGTACGAAATTAGGACACTCAGAATCCTCGCCATGCCAGTAAGCATAACTACGATAAACAATAGATCCCATAACTTAGGTATGCACCTCTATAATCATGTTATCTAGAATTCTCGCTGTGCCAACTAGTATAGCTGCAAGAAATTCTAAATGTCATAACTAAGATATGTACATCCAAAGTCAGGTCCCTACGTTTTTGCTACTCCAGCTAATATGGCTACGATAAACTCTACGCTCCATAACCAAAGCAGACGTTTCACCTTTCTTACTGTCCTCATATGTCATCAGATGATACCATAATTTAGTCCGTAAAATTTCTCTCGATATAAAATTAAACTCAATAACGAACACCAAGAATTAAAATCAATCGATCACTAAGAATCAAATTCAACAATCGATCACCAAGAATCAAATTCAACAACAACAAGTAAGAGCGGACAAAAATAAGGGAAAATATTTGAAATGGGAATTGTAATAAGATTCTCAAGGGTCATCCCAGGAATCTCTCAAAATTTGTGATTGAGTATCCTCTCTCATCCTAGTATCCTATGTCCTATATCCGATCGCAGGCACGCAGTAGTAAAACTAAGTTGTCGCACCACCAAGATATCGTATAACTTGCGAAGTCTGACCTGTATAGGCCACCACTAAAAACGTGTCATGACCCACACCCGGTGTAGGAATACAAGTCGGGAGAAACACCCAGCCTACGCCACAACATCGACGGTAGAACATTGTCTTGGTTAACTATACTATCTAAATATCTCACAATAATATAAAATATGCCAACAATATCTTACATAAAACTCAATCACAATTCTAGAAGCACGAGAAGATATCAAGAAAGTCTAATATAACTATCCATTCAAATATATATTATCAACACCAATAGAAACAATAATCAAAAACTCATATATAAGCCGGATACAAATCCGGTACGAAAATGCTAAAGAAACTAACTATAAAAACTAGTGATCCGGATAAACCTCCCGACAATCACTCCAGAACTAGTGGGTCCAAGTCTGCACCATCTATAAGTAGAAGTCCATAGTATGTCGGACACCAATCTCTCGGATCCTCTAAAAAATATTTTTCAATCAGGAATGGAGCGAAGTATATCTCTAACAACAGTTCTAAATCAATGATATAAACTATATAGTAGTAAATATATATGAATATACAAGATGCCATATACATGTACAAGAGATACACAATAAATAAAATACTGAAAATAAATACAAGAATGAATAATATGGCAATGAACAAGAATACTAATGACTAAGTGAGTGAGTACCATCTTTAACATGTGATCGGCTTGGGAACTTGCACAAGAGTAAATGGCCTGGTTAATCATACGTGCGGTGTATGATCAACACTCACAAGGAACAAGACTTGCACAAGGAGGGTATGATCATATATCTACACTACATACTCCCCAATCCCGACTGGTATAATGGATCCAACTATGGTTTGCTATGGCACGGGATTCCCCAAGAAGATAACGACTCTTCCCAAGAATTAGTGTCTGTACATGCACAAGATAATCAATGAAATAAGACTTGCACAAGATACACCATATACAAGGAATAACATCGCATGACGAGATCCGGATATACCAATCCGTGTAACCATCGTGGCAAAAAACATGTATATCTACACTAGATACAATGAACATAGAGGATATCATAAATGAGAAACTATCAGAGAATGTACTCGCTTGCGGTCCAGAGCAATGAATATCGAACTGTCCGAACTGGTGTCACACAGACCTATATATGGAATATTGTATTATTACATGGTTCTGGAAGAAAATAAGTTAAACTAGTCAACTTCTAGGTCAACAAGTCAATTCTAAGTCAAAAGTCAAACTTGGTCAACTTTAAGTCAACTACGGTCAACTATAGTCAAACTATGGTCAATTATGATCAACTACCTATTTCTAGGTTGCATAAATCTAATACAAAGATATTGGGTTCAAATACTAAAGTCTAGGTCATAAAAACTATATCTTAGGATACTAGGATACCGTATCTCTGAATACGTAAATTAATAGGTAAAACACTACATAAAAATATCAAACAATTATAAATTATATAAAATTCTAATTACAAACATTAAATAGATATCTTGGTTTTTGAATCAACTTGGTATCACAACA
Organism: Iris macrosiphon; assembly: GCA_036927795.1. NCBI lineage: Eukaryota > Viridiplantae > Streptophyta > Magnoliopsida > Asparagales > Iridaceae > Iris > Iris macrosiphon. Next base: position 115,033,151 of record JAYESA010000019.1, on the reverse strand, counting down.
CTAAACCACTATCTTGATACCCAAATCCAATACCTTGATTATCCTCCAATACCTTGATACTTACCTTGGTATCTCAAGGTATTTGTGAATTCTAGTATATATTAACTACCCCTCTAGCTATATATGTAGATAGCAATCCAATATAACTGCTAGTATGTACTAATAGGAATACAATTACTAACTACCAACTAAACTTTAACTACTAATACATACATACATACATACATACATACATACATACATACATACATACATACATACATACATACATACAACTAAAGATACTCATAACAATAGATAACTAGCTAACTAAAATATACTAACTACCCAATAATATTATGCTAACAACTAACTATGATACATATAGTATATTAAAATACTATTAGCAATTAGGAACATATTTATATATATATTAATCATCATATATATATATATATATACATATATATCTATATATATATAAATATCTTAAATTAATAAAACTGTCAAACTGTCGCTAAAGGCTCTTACCTGCTGTCGCTGAAACCGTTGTTGCTGTTGATACTCTGCTGTTATAGTGACAGATTTCTGCACCTGCCGCCAAAGCCGTCGCTATAGTCTCTGATACGACTGCTGATACTGCTGTTTTCTGTGACAGTTTTTCTGCTCCTGTTGCTATTGCTGTTGCTAATGCTGCTGCTATACTTTTGTTACGCTTCTGCTGTTGCTATTGCTGTCACTAATGCTGCTGCTGTGCTGTTGCTACGCTGCTACTGTGCTATTGCTACACTGCTGCTGTTGCTATTGTTGCTATCGCTAAAGAATACTATATATAAATATATATATATATATATATATATATATATACATATATATATATATATATACATATATATATATATATAACAACATATATATATACACAATACACATATAAATACACTACTACATTTAAAAGCTAATACATATATAGAGAAATAGCTACATAAATATAATATAACTAGATACATAGATCTAAGACACAATATTACATAAATATATATACACAATAATATATATATATATATATATATATATATATATATATATATATATATATATATATACATATATCTAATTATACCTCTCCATGAATAAGAACATAAGAGAAATAGGTCTATAATTAAATTGCACAAATACATGGAACGTATCACTCTGTATCCCACTAGATCTAGGATACGCATGCGACACGATTTTACCACACATCCAAACGTACCCCGAAGGACACGAACAAGTCTGATATATTATTTATGAACAATACGAAGAGTCAAACACAAATCTACGTATCTGTATCAAAATATGACATGCACAAAGTTCCATGTAGGAGAAAAAACCCACCAAATCAACATGTATCACCAAATTGATGGGATACGACCTACACGTACCCAATTGTGGACACGACACTAGCCCCAAACACACAAGCATATGCCAAATTGATCTATAGGACCAATTGACACACAATAAATGTAAATATCAGAATTTTCCCAAAATTGACATAAAAAGTACCATAACTTTCACAATAGGCCTCCTATGAACACAAAACCAAATCCTATGGGTAGCCTATGCATATGGTTAAATCTCAGATTTAGAACCTAAATTAAGGAGAAAAACTGAATTATACCTATTAAAAGATGGATTCCCAATAAAACCTCCAAAATTGGTGAAATTAGCCTCCAACTTGTAGATCCTTGCTCCTCTTTATAGATCCATGCTTCCTCCTTCTAGATCCTTGCTCCACTACTCTCTAATGGTGATTTAGAAAAAAATTAGGTGAAAATTTGGTAGAAATTTGATGGAATTTGGTTGAGAAAAATTCTAGATCTAGATTTAGAATAAAAAATGAAGAGAGAGAAAGTTTTTATCCCCTTTATATAGGCCTCACTTGCCCCCTCCCTCAAGCTACTATGTAAAGTCTAAAATACCCCTTGGGGCCTCTCATGAAAAAATTAATTAAGGAGAGAAGCTTCTAGTCTAACGGGTTTAATATAATTAATCATCTTCCTAATGATTGGGCTTCTAATTATTGGGCTCAATTCTAACTAGAATTGAATGTTGGTCCATGAGTCTAAACTAAACTAGTTTGGTCCATTAACAAAAGTCTAAAAATAAATCTAATATACTAACAATAAATAAATAATACAATAAATAAATATTTAACATGCACAATATTTAATTATTTACTAAATGACTAAAATACCCTTTCCTAGAAAATCTGGTAGTGACAGTATACCTTTTGGGATACTAATTCTGCTCCTTGCATCAACTCTATACAGAACTCTACTTCTCTAACTTGGGGTAATCCAAAAAGCTCGTTGGAAAAGATATCCATAAATTATTCAACTATCTTGGTATCGGGTCTTCTTCCTTTTCTACTGTTATGACTCCTCCCTTATGCTGGTCTCTTGTTGTTCTGCTAAGAACAAATTTTTCTAAACTGGGAATTCTAAACAATACTCTACCCTCACGACAATCTATCGTTGCGTGATTGTCGCTCAACCAGTCCATGCCTAAGATAACATCAAAGTTATCCATAGAAAACTTGATCAACTTTGTAGGTAAAAAATGCCCATATACTATGACTGGATATGATAGGCATACCCTACTAACTTCTATAATCCCATTGCCAGTGAGTATATTTATCCTTTCTGGCAATGCCTCAAACTTTAATCTAATACGTGTCACATATTGTGCTGATATAAATGAGTGCGAAGCTCCAGAATTAATTAAAACTATGGCAGAAAAGGTTGTAACAGAAATATTACCTGCCAATACGTCGCTTGACGCCATTGCTTCCTCCAAAGACAAGGTGAGTGCCTACCCTTGGCCTTGTTGAGCTCCCTGCTATTGTCTTCCTTGCTACCGTTGTTACGGTCCCTATTAATTTTGCTGTTGTTGCTGTCTATAAAGATGGACCTGCGTTAACAATGGACTCTGAGCTAAGGGCCGTACTGCTGCTGCTGGTCCTCCTTGCTGCTCTGCCCTTGGAGCTGGCAATGCAGGAAACTGTTGTAATGGCCCTCCTGGCCTCTATATTAATGGGAATGTGGCAACCTTATGATCAGGGCTCCCACATCTCAAGCATAATATATTAGTTGTCCGACAAATATCCCGGGTATGATATCCTTTGCCACAATAAGTATACCCTGTGAGTGCTTCCCGTCACTGTTGCTGTTGCTGTTGTTGTTGCTGCTGTAGCTGCCTCGGCTGTTGCCGACGAGTTGGTGCTATCACTATCGAGGTCACTGGCCTCCTCTGTATCACGTCATTGATGCAAATGCTAGGGGATGGTGCTGACGTTCACGGTACTGATCCTGCCTCATTGATTTATCTAAGAGGCCTCTTCTGATCTACTCTTCTTGATGTCATCCTTTGAGAAGTAAGCTCAACCCTCTTGGCTCCTATCAATACTGCCTCAAAAGTCTGGTAGTCATGCACCTCTACCATGTGTAATATTTCCAAGTAAAGTCCCTGCTGGAACCTAATTTCTTTCTCCAACTCTGTTGCCACCATGGTTGGAGCAAACCTGCTTAGTCGGCAAAACTCAGTCGCATAGCCGTCTACTTTTCTTTCAGCCTGCTTGAGGTTAATGAACCTTTGATGTAACTCACACTGAGCCATAATCCTAAAGTACTTTGCCCTAAGTCGGGTCCTAAAATTATCCCAAGAAATAGGATGTCCCAATCCTACCTCCATCGTGGCCCACCAATCCCTTGCCAGATCTTGGAGTTGTAGGCAAACTAGGTCAACCTGTTCCTCGACCGAAACTTTAGCTGCTGCCAAAATGGTCTCAATATCCTGGAGCCAATTATCTGCTGTGTTTGTGTCCTCCGTGCAATCAAAATATTTGGGGTTCAATCTGCAAAATCTAACAGATGCCACATAATCTGTTCTTCCACCTCGTTCTAGGGCCGTCTGCAAGCAACCTTTATTCAATATGATATTCTGTTCCTTCTGCTGAAGCTGTTGTTGCTGATGTTGTTATTGTTATTATTGTTGTACCACTATCTGGTGTTGTTGGGCAGCCAACAATCCACGGATAATCTCTAGCAAGGCTGGGGTATCTAGTATTGCTGGAACTACGGGAGTGACGAGAACACTAGGAGCTTGTTATTCTGTCCCATTTATGGTGGGCTCAACTCGGATCCTTGGTTGGGGTTCTACCGGATCTTATTCTACTGGCAATTCTGCCTCTCTTGTTATTGCAGCATCAGGGGAAGGAGAAGCCCTAAAAAAGGGCATAAGAAATAATCAAGTATAAGACGAGAAGGAATAATGAACAAATCAATCTGGAAAATATCAAGCTGAGTATCGAAGATGATGAATTCAGAATTTCAAGAAGGATCATATTTGATTGAGACTCCTATGACATGACACCCCACAAGTCTGAAGAACATACCTGCATGAGCCACCACTAAAATCTTGTCACGCCCCTGTACCGAAATTTAGAGACGAACATGGCCAGCTATCCTGTACAAGATATTATATGTCGTACGACGATCACGACTATAATAAGATAAGGGGTGCATGCTACAGTCAAGTCTTCTATGGTCAAGAACTTCTATGTCTCAATCATTCAAACAAAAAACTGTAAACATAGAGCATATATGATAAAAGCATTAAGGCATCACAAATACTTTCTCCAAATATTCTAGAGACCAGCTATACAAAATAAGAAGTTGAAAGAGTATTAAAAGTACATGATAGTGATCGGCTACAGTCTGATTTAATACAATAATGTAAGGAGTCTAATGTCCAGACTTACCGGCTAACGAGTACCAGGGGCTAAAGGCCCAAAAGAAGTAGATGTACAACGACGAGCAGGAAAGAAGAAAAACCACTCGTTATCCTCTACAACCATGTTCCTGGTACATGCCATGAGTTGGGGGATAGTACGCTAGATCCTCGGATGCGGGCTCAAAACCTGGCCATGCAAAACCAATGGGGTTAGACCCCAAATAGCAAGTACCACAAAGGAAGTACGAAATAGAGAAACAAAAACCCAAAAAATAATTATAATAATAATACATAGGTTTAGTGTCGTAACTTAGGTCCATGGCATATCCTAGCGCAAAGGCCCAACCCTACAACCAAACAAGGAAAATGGTTGAACTATCACACTATGATAGTCCATTTTCCTAGGCTACTAATCCGAATAATACAATCACAACCAAGTCCATTTTCTTATATCAGCCAATCACTTGTACGGCTTACTACTTTATGGAGTCTGAGGTTATATGAGAAATAATGCCTAATAGGTATCCTCAGATCACGTCAGTATAGAACATAAGCTAACCAAACCAAATAAGGAATATACAGGCACTTATAGGAAACAACAGTCCCCCGTAGGGCCACTGCGCTAAAAATACAATATTAGCGGTTCCAATGCTCTTATAGTAAAACAGTGTCTCGACATATTTATAATAGGTCAGATACTGCACTCCACTAGGATGGATGATATACAGTATCTATGGTGGCTAGCCAACAACGCACTTAGAATAAATCTCTGTGGAAAGGTTCGTTGGCATGATCTCGGGATACCGTTTCCTCCAAATGTTATACCACTTTTAGTTATCTAATTAGCCCTATATTATATTCAAACCTCAAGAGGTGGTCACATAAGAATTTTTCTTAAGATGTCGTACAAAGTACGGGCACTCTAGATACAAATCCATGAAAATTTAATCTAGATTCACCCGAGCGTGTATGCAACATTCAGTCAATCAATATCCTAGCCACGCTTTGGTAGTTGACTCGTATATCATGCCTTTGCTGGGGAAACAATATATATTTATAATATCAAGCATTTAGGTATTTGGACATATTCTCGATGCACAACCCAAATATAAATCACTTAACACGTGACATGGTATGTCGTACCTCGACGCACATTCGATCAAATATACTTTTAGGCAATAATTTGTATCAGTAATGATACAGTATTCGAGTCCAATTACCAATTATATATTGGGTCACATGAATCAAGATCATATTACAACACAGAGCTTATGTCATGCACATAGCCGGTTAGTCACTATCCACTTAGTCTGGTTCATACTAAAATCTCAGTTCAACTCATGCCATTTTCATAGCCAATCTTAGCTCATAGTCATGTCGGGTACGAGGTTTGGTTACTAAATTCGTTCTTCCTTAAAATTATAACACAACCATTAATCTAAATATAAATCACTAAAGAATAAGAAAACATTTACTCAAACAATCAAGGCCGCATGGGTCTCTTGGCCGCATATGAAGTCTCGGCCGCATATGAAGTCAGGGTCGCATGAACCACTTGGCCGCATATGAAGTCAGGGTCGTATGCTCAAGGTTAAAGTTTACTCCTTTGGAGAAGTGTTGAAGTGACGGCCAATAAAGAAGTGTCAGTAGTGTGACATAAAGTGGTTGATGTGACTGATAAGGCAATTTTATAAAGTGTGTCAGAAAGAAGGACAAAGTCAAATAAATAAGTGACAACGGTTCAGAGTCATGCATCCAAGAAAGGTGGCCGCATGCTCTGCTTGCCTTATAAGGTCACTCGGACGCATATGCTCCTTGGACTTAGCAAATTTTTTATTCGTCAATGAGCTAAAACATAAGAATCTCAAGGACACTTGTGTAAAATAAGTAGTCATGCGTCCAACAAGATGGACGCATGCTGGTCAGTATATGCGGCATAGAGTTCTGGTCAGCATAGAACTCAGGCCGTATATCATTCTCTACCGCATATGATGATGGCTGCATGAGCACTTCGTCTTCTCCAATAGCACATTCGGCCATGGCAAAAGCTCCAAAAAACCAAAAATTATTTTGACCATAAAATCCTTATTTAAGTCCAAATAAAGTAAACCAAAAGCCAAAATGCCTGAATTGAAAGCCCTATTATGAAGCAAAAATTGGTTTTAAAAAATATATTTTAAATAGATCAAAACTAAGAAAACTCTTGAAGCTAATAAAAATCCTAAGTTAGAAATGTAGATCTGCACTAATCCATCCACAAAATCCTAAGTTCTAGAAGTGTCTAAAATTATGCAAAGAACATAATAATCAATTAATATGGAGGGTTATCCATTAATTATTCAAGATGTACTTGCCTATGGAAAGGGAAGAGAAAACACAAGAGAGAGAAATAAAATAAAGTAATAAAGAGAGAGAGAAGGAGATGTAGGCTTGTATATGGTAGGGTTGAGGGTTGAACCAATGGTTTTAATAACTTGAACCAACCCAAAAAAATAAACCATGAACCAGGTTAAACAAAAGAATGGGTCTAGTCTCCATGCACATGTAACCTTGCTAAATAAAATATGTTTCAAATACGTATATCGGGAACGAAGAGTGACAATATGGACGGAGATGTCACACTCCTCTATCTTTGGATGATGTTGGTGAGATAGTCTTGTTGGGACCGGAGATGATTATGGATATAGTTGAGAAGATAAAACTCATCAGGGATAGACTTCGGGTGGTGCAGTACAGACATCGACATTGGACCGATAGCCAGTAGAGACCTTTAGGATTTAGGTATAGATTTTATTATTTTTCTTGTGATTGTTTTATTTTAGATTGAGTGTTAATGTTGTATTTTGTTCTAGGTCGGCGATCTGGTATCTTGCATATTTCTCCGACACGGGACACTATTTGCTTTGGTGGAGGCGGGAAGCTTAGTCCACGGTACATCGGATCCTTCAGTATTCTTGCGAGGGTTAGAGCAGTGGCCTATAGACTAGACTTGCCGCCTACACTAGAGGGAGTGCATGATATGTTCTATGTGTCATAGTTGAGATGGTACATGTTAGATCTTTGTCACATTTTGGATCACTCGGAGATCGAGGTGGGTCTGACTCTCAGCTACCCAGAGCAGCCAGTGGAGATTCTGGATCGTAGGAAGAAGGTGTTGCGTAAGCAGACAATTTTCTTGTTACGCGTCGCATGGAGACATCACTCTCCGGGAGAGTCTACCTAGGAGAGGGAAGCCGAGATGCTAAACGACCATTCTTTCTTGCTTGCTGTGCTTGCTTATTGTAGTGTTAGTGCATCCTCAAATTTTGAGGGCAAAATTTTTCTAAGGAGGGTAGACTTGTCACTATCACATTTATAGATGGGAGTATTTTGGTCATTTAACATATTTATTAATTAATAATTTAAATATTATATATTATGCTACTAATTAATTATATTGAGTTGTGCTATTAATTATTTGTTAGTGGACTAGCCTATGTTTATTTAGACTTGTCATTAGTGGACCCATTGGATTGTCATGACACATTGAGCCCAACATTAGACTAAGCCCATTAGACCCTTCTTTTAATTAATTAAGGGGATTAGATTACTTTATATTAGTTTAGAGACTTTTTAATATAGTCCTTCCTAATTATTCCTCATAATTAACTAGTGGGAGTACATAGGTCATTAATTATTGCTTGGAGGGAAAGAGAAGGGGCATGCCACTTATAGGGGAGGGGGGTTATCACTCTCTCTCCTCTTTATTTTATTCAATCTAGATCCTCAATTTAGTTCATCCCCAATTTACTTCATTCCTCCACCAAATTAAACCTAATTTACACCAATTCTCTCTTAATTTTATCATCTAAGAAGCATTAGAGGTTGGATTACAAGGAGCACTTGAAGGAGAAGAAATTGGCAAGGAGAATTGTGTCCATTGGGCATTTTATTGGTAATCCATCTCCAATAGATAAATTCTAAATCTACCCCTTACTTTAGACTATAATTCATGTATTTAACCATTAGGAATCATCCCTTGGCTTAGGGCTACCGATAGGATCAAGAACTAGGTTCATATGACTTGTATTGTAGAATCTATATGGTAATTTGTGTCCAATGTGTCCAATTAGGAAGAATTACAAGATTGACACATCAAATGTGTGTCATGAGACCAATTAGATCTAATTAGACATAGATCGGGATTATGTGACTAAGTACGTGTCCACAATTGGACACGAGTAGAGCGTATCATAGTATTTTGTGATACAATATGATATAGGGCTCATTCTTGGGGGATTTGTGTAAATTATCTTTAATTTCTATTGTAACAAGTTACATTAGTTATGAAATAGTGTATTTGATATGTAGGAATATTTATTGTGGTGTATTATGAGTTTTGACTCACATTTGGTACGTATCATAGAGTATCTTGCAAATGCACTATAAGTGTTTATTGAATTGCCATTTAGAAATATATATATATATATATATATATATATATATATATATATATATATATATATATATATATATGGTTTATATGTGTATGGGATTAGAAGTGTGTGTGTGGTTGTGTCTGGGTTGAAGAGTGGGATGATACATAGCAGTATGTAGAACACTAGGTATTAGTCTTTAGTAAAGGGAGAAAAAATCTGTGATATGGGTAACTGTGTATTTGCACACAGTGAGGTTCACGTATTGTGTGATGATGTGTGGTGCACAGGATGGGGTCGGGCATATCTGCTGTAGACTATGGAGTGTTAACATGAGATAAGAGAGTAGCTGCAGCAAGAGAAAGGATTGTACAGCTACCTTGTTGTGGTTCACTGCCTGCACCATAGTGAAGTTCACTGCAAATAGAGTGCATGCAGTCATGCATTTCTCCTTACTATAGAGATCATGGAGGCAGACCTGGAGGAGGATAAGTGGGGGTGCTTTTGTAGTTGTTAATGAGTGAGAGTATTAGAGCATATGGAGGGTCGGGCAACACAGCAGTAGGTTGCTGCTGCCTGTGTACAAGTAGAAGGTTAGCTTGAGTTTACAGTAATATTGTGGTAGACATAGGTTTCAGCAAGTAGAGGGGGACTGGGAGGAGAAACAGTGTAGTAACTGCATATGCAGTTGGTTAGAGGAGGTTTGATGGTTAAGTATGTTCCAGTGAGCCTATATCTCTGTGATAGTGCACAGTGTAAATTTGATAGAAAGTGAGTGTATAGTTCAGGTACTAGTGTAATGTTAGAGTGTATGGTATCCTAGTATAGGTATCAAGTGTATGTGTGTAGCTGGAGTGTATATGGGTCAGTAGGTTTGGGTATCAGTGAGTATCTTGGGTAATAGTGTTTAACACTAAGGTATTAATACGGGTACTAGAAAGAGTTAGGATACTAGATATTTGACTAGGAAGCAAGGTAAGGATTCCTACCAAGGTGAGGGTACCAAGGTAAGCTAAGGTAATAGCATTATATCATAAGTAAGGTATTAGTATAACTTAAGTACTTGTATATATAGGTCATATATATTAATATTAGCTAGTAACCTAGTATTAGCTATATGTACCTTAGCTAGTATCAAGGTAATGACTTTTATGATCTAGAAAACATGGATAGATAAGGTATTGACCTAGTATAGATAATACAAACTATAGTTAGTTAGTGACCAATATGGACTAATAACTTATTTAGGACCTAGTTTAGCTAGAGTGACCTAGAAATGGCCTAGAAAATCATATTAGTGCATTTTTGCCTCATTTCTTACTTCCTTACACCAAGTAATATGATATTCATATTTAGGTGTGTGTGACACCAGCTCGGATACCGAGGTATATTATTTTCTCAGGATCACAGACGAGTACATTCTCTGATAGTTTTCTTATTTGATAGCCCCTATGTTTATGTATTTAGTATTGAGATATTTGATTCTTGATACGATGGTTTAACGGATTGGTATACGTAGATCTTGGTCATGAGATGTTATTGTCGTGGTTAGTCAGTGATCGCCGTGTCATACTTCGTGATTACTCAGTGATTATTATGATATCTTAGGGATTATATAGACCGTGATCTTATTGCATTATATTATAGACCGTGTAGTGTGTTATACATGTTATAACGTGTCATGATTTGAATCCGTGTACTAGGCGGGGGTTGGAGAAGTATTAGTGGATATGTGATCATACCTTATAGCCCGTAATTTAGTGTTGCCCGTGATAGTTAGCAGATCATGCAACTCATGCGTGATCACGCTAGCTCACCTTTTATATATAGCTTGTGTTAGGCCCAAGCAGATCACATTATCTTACTAATATTTTAAGGCATATTTATATATATTATTTCCTTTATATTAGTTCATTACATTACTGTTCCTCACCATATTGTTCTCAGTTCTTGCCATTATTTACCATGATGCTTCTTCTCGTGATATATGCTAGTTCAGTTGCTTCTATCATTTATTTTTATTACTATTGCAGTTTTATAATTTTTGTCAATTATTGTAACTGCTATTTGGGTTGTCTTCGCTCTAATCCTGACTGGATATATTTTTTAGATTATTCATTAGAGGACTGGGGTCCTACGCACTACGGGCCACAGGATGATGAGCTAGTTGAGTTATCACCCGTAGAGCCTGTTGAGTTAGTACCAGCAATTGATGAGGCATAGTTAGTTATTTATGATATTGTATATGTCAGTTAGACACTTTGGCATTGTATTATTATTTTGATGTCTTGTGTTTAGATTAGACTTGGACTTGTGAAGTATTCTAACTTTTTTTTCTTTTCTTCTATTTTATATCGTGCCCTATCTTCCTCTAGTTTGTTATTATGATTGAGTATTGTTTACTATTACCATATTATCATATTGTCCTCTATTTGGAGTTGAGATAGCATGACAGGTACCTTATATATTATGTGTGAGATGTGTAGATAGAATTTTTGACCTAGACATCGTTGTAGCGTCGATACTGCAACGTTGGATGGAGTACCCGCGTACTCATGCCCTTACAACCGGTACGGGTCGTAACAACCCCAGCTAAGCTACTTACCCAAACATCGCACTATACTCTTAGATTAGGTCAGCCCAACACCTCTGCGTGCAAACTTAATTCCTCTCTGGGTGAACACCTATTTGGGGCTTATGTGATCCACAAAGATTACGCCACCACGCCATAGGTATAGTGTCACCACGATTTTAATGCGGACACAATCGCTATAATTCCTAGGTCACACCTGGAATAGTTCTTCTTATGCTTCTTCCACTATCTTGAAGCACATGATATAACCTTCATCCTCTACATGAGGATGCATCCGAGACAGTACAATTTTATCTTGTAGATCTAAGATACATCTCTCCCTTCCGAAAGTGCAAGGATTTGATCTGAAATAAGCCGCGACTTTAACTTCTTGAAACTAGTTACACATTTGTCAATTCATATAAATGATATTTCCTTTTGGGGCATGATGAGTCAGAGGCGATGCCATCTTCGATAATCTGGGACTCCAAATCTTATCAGTTGACTTAGGCCATTTTTACCATCACTTCGATCTTCTGGCTGTATCTTCAGCTGAAGGCTATTCCAATGATCTCTCAATCCGACACTCAGTCACCTAGGCCTATCTTCAACATACACCACTCAATATCCACCCTTGATGCATTCAAAAATACGTCGTCACAAGGGTCATTCTATGGGTCTACAATATTTATTTTAATTTGGTGGTCAAGTCGCTAGGGTCAGCTGTCCTGAAGCTACGCTCGATAATTGTGAGCCATCACGATGGACAGTTACTACGAACCATGCTATATCTCATCTGCAATTCTGAACCATAACCCAATAATCCAATATGAACATACTTCTAAATTAGAGCACTGCATGCACTACCGCTCACGTATCTGCTAACCAAACGCCGTCTAACCACCTAAAGTCTGAATATCTATCCAAGCCACTAATCGAGAAACTGCGCTCGCTGAAATCGCCTTTCAATACTCCTTTATTTTTTCCTGAATCCATCAAAAATCCTAAACTACCTTGTTCGACTTCTCGCACTGCTACTTGCACCATTTTTCGAAGCTATATGTTTGCTACATTTCTTTATCCATATATGATGCTTCAACACTGCACGTCCATCTCGCTCGAGCGGCACAATAATTTGGTTTGACGTCGCTCTCTCATTCCTCTATTTGTAAAGGTCCATCTGCCACGATCCTTGCTCTCATTCCATTCCTTGGCATCGTCTTGATTTTACTGTATCCTGATGCGTCCACACAGTCTCGATAAATTTTACCCCAATCCTAAATAAGTCTAGTTTATTTTACCATTGCACTAAGTCTGTGTTTAGTATATTCTGAGTCAAACTCCTTGAGAGCTAACATCTGAATCCTTTAAGTTCCAGTATGACTCAATCACACTGCTCCTTCAAAACTGAACGTGTTCCTCTGCTCAACCGACTGCACCTTTGCGTTAGCAAAATTCATAGTCCGATGCTCACTACTCTTCAATACGTCCATCGCTTGTGCACGTGCGTACCACTATTAATTCCTTATGCATAACTCTCTGCATCGACAATTACTCCATCGAATCTTCCAAATCATACGAGCAAAATTCTGATATTCAACTTCCTGTCTGACTGATATCATCCGATCTTCAATACTTGGTCCGCATCACATGCATTCATTTTTTTTAACTTGCTTATCATGCTTGTGCTGCATCACTCTTCCAAATTCAAATATTTTGCTTAACTGATTTGGCCATCCCTCAATGCAAAACTCTATCTCGCTATATTTTCTTTAATTATTTCCTTGTCGTCCTATTCCGTTTGTTATTCTCAATCTGTCGATCCATTACTTATTCTATTCTTCATCCAATATAACTTTCATTGACACAAGTCTGATCACAACGTAACATTCGCTTGGTCCAAGTTCCAATACATTACTCAGCGATGTACACAAACCACTTATATTTATTTTATCTGCGTCTGTCACGGCAATTCTATTGCTGTCCATCCAAATGTTCCGACGCTTCACATTACTACGTGGTATGCCTTATACCACTTAGAATCAAACCACTTCTCGTTTTACACTTTTCTTTGCACCGATCCAATATCCGTTCGAGCTATCCATTCTGTGGTGACTCTGCCGACCATAACTCAATTACTTACTCAAAGTCTGATACGAAACTCAACCAATGCATGGACCATCTTATTCTTCTTGTTGATCTCGTCCATTATAAATAATTCAACGTTCCATTCTCGCTGCTTCTAACTATTTCTCAAACCGTTTGACACATTCGCTGTATGAGCAACTTTGCAACATTTCTCTCTCTGATATTCTAAGCCACTACTCAAATCCGTTCAACACATTTGTATATTTCCAATGTCTCTACTCACAATATGCCAACATACACAATCCCATACAATAAACCAACTGCTCCCCTGATGCAACCAAATCTCCCAAATCAATAATCTACACCGATACAACAATGCCACATAACTCGCTGCACGAATGCAACAATGCATAACGGTGCTACTCGATTCTATCGAAATACTATGCAAAGAACACAACAAAAAATAAGCACATACAACATATATATAGACTTGTTGCATGGAATATCCCATGTGGCACCGATAAGAGTCAAGAGTCATTTGATCCGCAGTGTCCATTTAGAGTTTGTGATGAAGCAAAGTAAAAAGTCTGAGAAAAAAATCGGGGGCTCTGATACCAATTTGTCACGCCCACTTCTCCCACGACTTCGATCGTCCCCGCTGGACGTGAGATCACTATGCCAATTCTCCGGCAGGACAATCTTTCTTATCAGGTCGTGATGCCGTACGATCCTGGAGTTGCGCTCGCACAAGGCAATGGCATCAAACATCATGGTTATCATCGAAACAACTATGTTGCAGCAAAAGAGAAGCATTATTTTTAACAAGAACACATCATAGTATACGAAATAAAGCTCTTAAAGAGTCCAAATAAAGATTACATGAAGGCTTACAACACTCTTGTTCTCTCTTGCCCACAAAGGTACTTGCAGTCCATTGCTCAGGCATGATCCAACCTTGGATCAGTTTTTCTACGCGATCATGAGCCTTCTGGTCAGCCAGAGTATCACAGACCAGCTTGGCGACAACAGTAGGAAACATCTGCTTGATCATCTTGGCCCGGTGCGGTGGATAAAAATATGTTTGCTATAATAAGTAATTTAGTAAGTTATATAATATGCATAAAATAGATGATTGATATAATATACTTTTACCTTGAAGTGCGTAAACCAGAACGCCTTTCTCTCCTCCAGAGCATTAGAGTAGTTGATCCAAGGGCCACCATAGTTGTACCTAAGAAAGTGGCCCAGGCGTCTCTGTACAGACGAGGGACGATATCTATACAGAGATAATTATTTTTATCGAAAAGTCAATATATGATGAATAAAGAAATATACGATATATATGATGCAAAATCATCTAATTGATTTATTTTGTACCGTCGGCCCAAATCTTCGTCCTCGTCTCGTCCGAAAGTATGCATGGAGGATCTAGCTGATGCTAGGATGACGTCGGCTCAACCTCCTCCATATGCTCATTTGTCTCCATGGTTCCGTCAGTAGAAGGAATGCTGGATGAGGGAATACTATCAGGCCTGGAACTACTCATCCCAGGAGTGCTGCCACGTAACATCATCGCAGTCGGATTTGTGACTGGTGAATATACTGGAGTACTAGGCACCGAGGATCCAGAACCAACAGTAGGCAGTACCGGAGGAGCACTCCGTCTACCTCGGGACCTGTCGAACGCTCCGCGTCGACCTGTCATACCTGATAAAAATATCTGATGAATAGAGAAATACACAAATATATAATACATTCTACAGTTAAAATGTTATGCATATCTCACAACATTAATAGAGTTGTACATTAAATAACTAGTGGTGTCACAAGTCTAAATGGATAGTATATTCTACAGTCAAATTATAATACATATCTTCGTCAAAATAGTACATTCTACAGTCAAAATATAGTACATATCTTCGGGCAAAATATTTTATTTTCAATCATCTTCAGAAAATTTATCTTGTTCGCCTTCCTCGTCCTCCTCTTTCTCTTTCTCCTTATTTTTACTTTTATCTACTTCGTCTTCGTCTTCGGATAATTTTACCTCTTCTACATTATTAGTCGTGTAATAAGTAACTTTCGTTGAGTCCACATCTACAATAATTGTTATAAGAGGTAGTTCGTCCTCCTGATAAACGTCAAAGGCATTTCTAGCTTTAGTCTTGCATACTACCCACCAATCCGACCTCACTGTCCTCCGTCTAGGATAAGTTGTGGAGTACACGAGCTGAGCCTGATTTGATAGGATAAATGATTCATAGCCTTGATATCTACGCTTGTAGTTTATATCCACAAGACCATGCTTGTCAATTTTTTAACCTTGATCTTGAACCGGATCGAACCATTCGCACTTGAATAGCATGATCTTAGCAGGTTCTATGCCATAATTATATGTCAACTCCATAATCTCTCATAAGATGCCAAAGAAATTATTGCCTGGATCAACGTCTTTGTAGTTCGAAGATTTGATACACAAACAACTATTTTTCATGGAATCAAGATCCTGAAAGTTGTCTCTGATCGGAGTATTTGTTGACTTGAACCTAAACCCATTCATACAGTAACTTGGCCATATTTTGATGGCAGTAATTGGTCCCTTGGCTAGATTTCTAATAAATTCAGTCTCGGGTCTTATTAGATAATCAACCTAAATACCAAAGTAGCGATAGTAAGTTATTTATTGTGCAAGTGCATACAGAAAAAGTAATTACCAAGCTCCTTACATATGCTCTCAACAAAGAGGGAAAATAACATCTTATTTCTTGTTCTACTTCTTCGTCTATTATGTAGGGTCTAACCGACCTCAGCTCATTATTATATGTACTAAAAAACAACGAAGCAACCGCTGATTAGTAGCATAATAGTAGCTTATACTATTACATTGAGATAACGTAAACATGGACGTATTAATTACTTATCCCTCTAGCTTCTCCACTTCATCCTCATCACAATTGAGTAATATATACAACTGAGTAGCCCTTAGCTCATCGTCATTCAAATATCTCTTCTTTATTTTCTCCGAAGGCTTTCCGGACGTATTGAATACCTTCAGTATTGCATCATTAGATTCCTGATATCCGTCGTCGTTTCTCGGAGCTCTTATTCTATTAGTAGCAACATGAGGTTTGAAATACGTTGAGCAAAAGTTTGTAATCCCCTCGAGAACATAAGCTTCATAAATAGATCCCTTAATCCGTGCCTTGTTATTCATCTTTCTTTTTAGGTGATTCGGATACCGCTCAAAGGGGTACATCCACCGATAACCAATAGGACCACCAACACGTGTCTCATAGGAAAGATAAACTGGCAAATGCTCCATAGAGTCGAAGAATCCAGGAGGAAACACCTTCTCGAGCTTGTACAGTATTACCATAATATCCTTCTCTTGCTTTTCTAGACGATTGACGAGCAACTTAGTAGAACAAAGATCTCTGAAGAATATGTTAAGCACTGTCAATGGATCCCAACCGACCTGCGGTAAGAATTCTTGAAATACAATCGAAATTAATCATTCCATGAATACGTGACAATCGTGGCTCTTCATACCCGCCAGTTTGTTCTCCTTGAGGTCGACGCATCTTCTCAAGTTCGACACGTACCCGTCTAAAAATTTTAGACCCTGAATCCACATACAAAGTCTGCCTTTATTCTAGTTCTTCAATGAGAAAATTGACTTAGGCTGCTTTAACTTTCCATTCCCCTCCTCTATTGAATGCAATGTAGGACGTCTACATATTTCTTCTAAGTTCAACCTGGCCTTCGGATAGTCTTTCGTCTTCCCCTTTACCTTCATTACAGTATTAATTATATTATCAAACACATTTTTCTCAATATGCATGACATCAAGATTATGTCTGACCATATTGGTGCTCCAATATGGCAGATCCCAGAATATACTCATCTTCGTCCAGTTATGGGTGCGACCAAATCTGTCACACTTGTACCCCTTAGCAGGCTCTTCGATAGCACTTGGTAAATCTTTTACCTCTTCCTATATCGTGTATCCGAGCCACCTTGGTGATGGATTGACCTTCTCTACAATGCCTGCACGATAAGCATTAATGTTCCTCCGGTACGGATGATCCTTCGGCAAAAATTGTTGATGACAATCGAAGAAGCACGGTTTGACCCCGTATTTCAAACGAAAAGCCTTAGTGCGGTCCATGCAATACATACATGAGAGATTATCATGAGTGCTCCATCCCGATAATATTTTATAGGCCGAAAAGTCGTTAATGGTCCACATAAGTGCTTCCCTTATCTGAAAATTCTGCTTTCTAGAAATATCGTACGTGTTGGCACCTACTTCCCACAGCTGATTCAACTCATTTATCAAAGGCTATAAATATACATCAATGTTTCTCTTCGGATTGTTTGGACCTGGGATAATAACGGTTAGGAACATATACGGAGTCTTCATGCACATCCAAGACGTTAGATTTTACGGAGTGACGATCGCAGGCCAACACAAATACTGGGAGCCCGAAAGTTCGAATGGGGTAAAACCGTCGGAGGAGAGCCCCAATCTGACATTACGCGAATCCAAAGCAAAATCTGGATACTCACGATCAAAGTGCTTGCATGCTTCTCCATTGGACGGATAATCCAATACTCCTTTGATCTGTTTTCGCCTGTGCCAACTCATATTTTCTACAATCTCCTTTACCATAAATAACCTCTGTAATCGTGGCATCAAAGACAAGTAGTACATCGAATCGGTAGGCTTCTTTGCACTGACAGACTTTCCTCTTCCAGTGGCCTTGTAACGATCAGCACCACAGAATCTGCACACATCTTCATCCTTGTCGTCTTCGTAGTACAACATGTACCCGTTGCGACATGTATCGATTTTTTTGTATCCCATCCAGAGCGATCTCACCATCCTCTTAGATCGGGTCTTTAGGAACTTTGCACCTTCTGGTAAGATCTCTATAATCAAATCCATCAGTCAGTTATAACATTCTTGCGATATGTTAAAATCGGACTTGATGCTCAACAATCTTGACCACCTCCAACGGTGAATGATCCTTACAACCAGGATATAATAGAGTCCTTGCATTCTCCAAAACTACTATAAACTTCACAGCATCGACATTCTGTGCCTCCTCAGCTGCATCATGATTATTTGGATCGAAACTAGGCCCGTCGTATCAAAAACCATGTTCACCCACCCTTTGTCGTAAGCAGTGTGGTCGTTGACATCCATATACGGCTCTACATAAGGCTTTGACTCCGATGCTAAAGACACAAGTTCTCCGTGCATCGTCCACTAATAGTAATTCGGCGTGAAATTCTTTGAGTACAAAGGATATGCGACTTCCACTTCTGGATTATATTTCAAGTTGCGACATCTCACACACGAATACTTAATTTTGGTGTCGTCCATGTAATGAGGGAATGCCTTTGCGAACTGCAGGAACTGCTGTACACCCTCAATAAATTTATCCCGCACACCGCACAAGTCATCAGGATGACAGTTACACATCCACAAACGATGACGCAGATAGTAATTCATATCTATTTCTAGATATTTCTGCAAAAATGAATAGACATCATTCAAGTATATACTCATCATTAAATATAATACATGCACTGATACTCCTAGTCCTAGCATATATACACAGGAATATCCAATTATGTTATACACCTACTGTAAAACCCTCGACCAAATTTAGGGTTATTTAGTTTAGATTGAGAGACTAGGATTAATTTGGATACAATTAGAATTAATGTACAATAATTATGTGACTTAATAAACCTTACCGTTGTTTCGATGTTTGGAGTGCTACACTAGTAGTTACCTTCAAACATCATTCATACACATTTTCTAGACTTGCCAGATTACCCACCTAACCCTTGTGTAACTTTTAAATACTCAATATTGTGCTTCATTTTAGCTGCACAACATTTGTCACAAACTTCCATGTATAATTCCAATAAATTTATTTTTTTCGTAATTGCCGTTCCAATCGAAATTGGAGGCACAACCTCAACCCAATTCCATATAACCCAAATTATGGCATTTACCTATTCTGAGCCAGCAACGCCCATGACATTTGCGTCCCACCCAATCTTAATCCCATGTGCCTTCAAATGATTAAAGGACACGTGTGCATTTATTTTTAATTAAATTAAATTAAGGATAATACTCACCCAAAGCAAGACCTAACCAAGCCCATGTACACCTGACACCCTTTCATTTGGATAAGCCCCCACCCCAAAGAGTCCAGGCCGGCCCATATCCTGAGGTCAGCCCAAAATTCTCTCTCCTATATAAATATACATTTTTCTCTAAGTGAAACCCTAGAATCATAAACACCACCACCACCTTCAACCTAGCCGAACTCCCCTCAACCAACCCGAGCACCCCTTCTCATTTTCCCCGAGTTCCCCAACACCATCAGCCACCTCCAGCCCTCAACACCTCAAGCCGCCACCAGACTCGCCGGACCACCCCCCCAGGCCGCCTGCACCGACTTCCATCCACCCTCATCACCATCCCCTTCACTATCATCCACATCAAACCCGACCACCCTTGCCGAGCCTGACTGCTCCCAGCCCTGACCAGCTCCTCCAGAACCACCAACCACTCTGGTCAGCCCGACCAGCACCACCTTTCCCACGACCCTGACCACCTTCCCCTACCGCCAAGCCACCACTGCCGCCGCTGCCAGGCTGCTGCTGTCGCTGCTGCAACTGCTGCAGTTACTGTCGCTGCTGCCGTTGGTTGCTGCATGACGACAGAGCTCTGTCCTACGCTGGAGGAGAGCCGTCAGCAAGCACAGATCCCCCGTTCAGCCATGCCTAGGTAAATACCTTATTTTCTCTCTTTATTGTATCGTTGTATAGTTGTATCATCGAGTTGTCGTGTCGTGTGTCATAGACTTGGACACAAACTAAATAATGATAAACCATATATATGTGTGTATGTATGTTAATTAGATTAAATAGTAATTAATAAATTATAATTATCTTAATGATATAACTTGTTATAAGGACTTGTATTTTACCTAAAAACCTAGGCATTGACAAGTATGCTTAATATGGAAAATAAGGACATGTAATTATACTAAACGTAAGTAGCTTCGTAAAACCATAACTTTAGTAATTTATTATCGTGAGGTACACAATAACTAAGGACAGGACACGTGTACATCTTAGCTACGTGTACACGCGACTCTGTAGTCAGCCAGCCGTGATCTTACGACAGTACCTAAGAGCAACATCGTAGTTTTGTGTATATTGCTTTAGTGTCTGATGCTATAATTGCTATATTATATTATATGTTTAGAGTTACTAGACCAGCCAGGAGATACTGCAGGAGCAGGCTATTGGCATTCACAGCTTGAGGACCCAGGCAAGATGCCTTGCCATATTTACTGTTAATTTAAAATATGAAATATTGTATGATATCTTGTTGCTTTCTTTTATACAACTGTGCGTGTCCGAGATTGACTCGGGTGCAGTCGACAAATGCGTCGATGAGTAGTGTACTTGACCTAGTCACTAGTAGACTCATCCCATTGGGAGGATACTCTGATATCTTCTGAGACCTGACACTCGTACATGTTTCACGGTGACAAATTCATATTGGGATGCAGGTTCGCATACTCGACTAGCTATCGGTGCGTGTGACATGCATCACGATTTAGTACGTAATTCAGGATTATATGATTTGTAGAGACTGGGCATATAGATACGTGATATGCACATCTAGTATTCGACTTATATGTTTACATTGGGCGGGGAGGACCACTAGTAGGCATATGGGATACACATATTGGATTTTGTAGTATCCAGAGGAGCCACGGATCCAATAACTTTCTTTATTGCAGATACCATGCTCTTCGGAGTGATACGGACGTATATATTGCAGATACCTCATTCTTCGGAATGATGGACATTACAGATACCACGCTCTTCGGAGTATTGGACGTTATGCCTACACATACGTACCAACGTTGTCCTCATATTGCATTCACTTAGATGGTTAACATACCCTTTATTTTATTTTATTTAGTATTTATATATGGCATGCTTCTATGTATCTTGTTACGTCCCTCTGAGGACCTGGTTCCTTTCCAGATTTGGACGAGGCATATTACCCCACAGTGTACGGACCCGGACAGGAGACGAGGTACACGACTGCGGAGGTGCTAGAGGTACTACCGTCAGAGTTTTCACGATTATTTGGTAGGCCTTCTGCCTAGGATTGGAGCATCACTATCTAGTCAGTCGATGCCCTAGTCATTACTCTTTTTATTTGTCATTCAGTACTTTATTTTGTCATAGTAGTGGGTTTGTCCCCACCAGACATTCTTGGTTGTACTATGATATTTGAGACTGGCATTTATTTTCCAGTATTTATTCTAGTACTTTTTGGTTATATTTGTGGATGAGATTAGATTATATGTTATTGATTGATATTAGACTTGTTAGTATTTAGGACAGCGTAGCACTCTTCATTAGGATCCATTAAATTGGGATATACTCGGAGATGTGACAGCTGGATATTGCCACGTGGCCTGGTCCCGTGTACTTTTGGGACTGGGGCGTGATACCTACTCGTCTACACACACATAAGAATACTCAGGAATACAGTACATGCATTGATACACCTAGTCCTATCACTAATACTTCTTCGTTCAACTCTGCCTGGCAACCTTAACGAGCTCGCAAAGAATCTATGCCCTGGTCTAGGCCCAAAAGGCTAGTATCCTGGATACTCAAATTGCAGTGTATCAGTTAGTGTCAACTGAGCAGATTTGGGTTAGGGTTAGGGTTATGGTTTGTACACTACTTTAAGTATTAGTCATCTAGTTATTGGGGAGTGCCTGTCCATCAGAGTATATGTCATATTGATAACAGATTTGGGGAGAAACACAGTGAGCAGTGAGATATTGAGAGGCTGTTGCACACACCATCTGTACAGACCCGACAATGCATATTTGAAGTGCACATAAGTGTTGCGGGAGACTTCACAGGGTCTGTGCACACCATCGTACAAAGCAGGGTGCGACATTAGGCAACAACAATTTAAAGTTGTATTTTAAACTTGAGTATCACAACAGGCATTAGAAGATTGGGGGAATCTTTGTGTATCTTATGTGTATCAACTGTGGTTGTGTGTAGGTGAGGAATGGATATAGGTATAAGTTGTAAGTAAGATTCACTTGAGTTGATCATACTACAACTAAGGGCTTGATGTCAGTCTAGTTTGGTATCAGTAGTATACTAATGGGCCTTCGGTTAGTGCCTTCAGTAAGAAGGTATTGATGTATATATTATAGGGAATATTAGTAGTAGCCGCATTAGTTTTCAGTCCACTGTGTTTATGTACTACTATGTGTGTATCACTGACAGATGAATGTATTAGTTAGATGCACTGTTAGTGAATGCTAGTTAGTAATTATCAGCTAGGGTAAAGTTTAGATTTTAGTTATTTAAGTTAGATATCAAGTTAGAATATCAGACATCAGTTAGAGTAAGCTAAGTTTGTCTAGTTAGTCTAGTGTCATCTAGCATTAGTATTGATATTAAGTTGGTATCAGTTATATTAAGTTAATTACAGTTATTGTAAGTTAGTAAGTCATAATAGTATAAGTTATGTACTAATTGTATAGTATTAAACATATGTTAGAGAGAGGGAGAGAGAGAGGGAGAGGGTTAGGGTTAGGGTTTACACCCTCTGTGATAGTGTCTGTGTCGTGTATGTGTCAGTGTGTGTGTGTGTTGTATCTGTGTCTGTGTCATATTATGTCTGTATCTGTGAGAGAGAGAGAGAGATCGGGTTAGGGTTAGGGTTAGGGTTTACACACTCTGTGACAGTCTGTGTCGTGTCTGTGTCAGTGTGTGTGTCGTATCAGTGTCACTGTCATGTTGTGTGCATCTGTGAGAGAGAGAGAAAGAGAGATAAGGTTAGGGTTAGGGTTAGGGTTTACACCCTCTATGACAGTCTGTGACATATCTGTGACAGTGTGTGTGTGTGTCGTGTCTGTGTCTGTGTTATGTCGTGTGCATCTGAGAGAGAGAGAGAGATCGGGTTAGGGTTAGGGTTTGGGTTAGGGTTTACACCCTCTCTCACAGTCTGTATTATATTTGTGTCAGTGTGTATGTATTGTGTCTGTGTCAGCGTTATATCATGTGCATCTGAGAGAGAGAGAGAGAGAGAGAGAGAGAGTTAGGGCTTACCTAGAGTAGGAGAAAGAGGAGGAGAAGGAGGAGGAAGGGGACGCCGGAGTAGGTGGCTGTGGAGGACGCCGGAGGGTGCACTTCGCCGGAGAGAGAGGGGGGAAGAGGGGAGAGTTTTTGAAAAATTGGCGAAGTCTTCGACAGAAGGGGGAATCGAAACCTATATTAAAATTTTAGCGATGTTTAGCGACGTCAACTTATGACGTCGCTAATAGAAATAGTTTGCGACGTTATAGGCGTCGCTAAAAACGTCGCTAAAAATCAAAAAATAAACGTCGATAAATTATAAAACTCAGGAACGTTTAGCGACCTTAAAGAAGCTTATAGCGACTATTCTTTAAAAAATTTAATTACTATCGCTAAATGTTGCTATATGTCACCAACAACGACATATAGCGACGTTTATTTTTGGAGTCGTTAAATTTTTTAATATTAGCAACATTTTATTATGACGTTGCTAAAAATGTTGCTATTTCATCATAGTTTGGCAGTGTTGAAGAAGGAGAAATTGGCAAGGAGCTTGTGTCCAGATCGTGTCCATTTGAGTAATTTATTGAAAATCCATCTCCAATTGGTAAATTCTGAATTTTCTACATAATTAGACTCTAATTCATTCATTTGACCATTAGGAAACTTCCTTGGCTTAGAGTTATACATAGGAACAATAACTAGGTTCATTTGACTTGTATTGTGATTACTACATAGGTTTTTGTGCTCATTTTCTGGAAATTTTGAGATTGATGCATCAAGTGTGTGTCATGAGACTAATTATATCTAATAAGACTTAGATTAATGTCATGGGACTAGATACGTATCCACAATTGGGCACGAGTAGAGCATATTATAGTATCATGTGATACAATATGATACAGGATTTATTTTGGGGGATTTTAGTAGTTAGTTTTCAATTCTTATTGTAGCAAGTTGCATTAGTCATGTATATATGTAATTGGTATATATAACGGTTATTTATTATGAATTGGGGGAAATTGGTATTCAATTGAGAGTGTATCATGAGTATCCTTGTTTCTCACTCTAGGTGCTTGGTGAAATGATTATTGGTGTGGGTTTGAGTTCACTCAACCTTAATTGTGTATATATATGTGCATATGTTTGTGTGGTGTGTGTGTGTGTGTGTGTATATATATATATATATGTTATTTATGCATTGTTGTGAGTGTGTTAAGAGGAGGGGTAAGTGAATGTGATATGTGACTGTGCTTATATGTAGTAGCAACAACAACATTAGTAGTAGTAGGAGTAGCAACATTGTTCCTGTGGTTGCTGTTATAGGGAGATACTCAGGTAGAGGTGGATGGTAGCTCAGGTAGTTGCAGTATTCTATGATAGCAGTAGGAATCTCAGTTCAGTCAACTGGACTGAAGGAGGGAAGGGCACTACTTAAGACTGAAACTGCTACTACAACAACTATTGGGGTGTCGAGTTATGGTCTGTCTAACCAGAGCAGCATGGGGAAAACTGTGGTTACTGTTGTAGTTGATATTGTTGATGAGGTTGATGTGGTTGGGCAAGCAGGTAAACTGATACCTTAAGTATCAGTGTGGGCAGTGCACAGGTTATTAGAGTTTCACTGCAAGTATCAAAGCTTATGAGTTCCAACTCAGTGAAGAGGTAAAGTACACGAGTGCACTCATAGAGGAAAGTTTCCAGTTGCAGTTGAGGGTGATCCAGTGCACAGTGTGGATGTGTGCACAGTTATAAGAAAATATTAGCTGCAGTAGCATCATAGCAGTGTGCTACCAGTCGAGTTGGGTGTAGGATTGAGCAAGGTGGAGAGTAATGTAGCTTGTTGTTGTGTTGCTGTGACCAGTTTGAGTTTTAGATTAGTGTACAGCCTTAGCTGTAGGTCAGTATTGCCTAGGAAGAGTGGCAATAACCTTATTTGCTGCAATGTGACAAGTGAGGTATGGTACCAGTTGGGGATAATTTAGAAGAGGTTTAAGTCTGATACTTGGGTCATCTAGAGTATCACTAATAGGGTGCTCAGATTAGGTATGTTAGTATCAGTTAAGGTATTAAGTTAATTTAAATATTTATGTCAGTTGGTTAAGATATTAGTTAGTAAATGTTATAAGTTGTGATGATAGTTAAGTTCGTTAGTATATGTTAGTATTGTTTTGATACTAGGTTTTAGTATTACATTAAGTTCAGCCAAGGAAATCAATATTAAGTTAATATTAGCTTATAGATACTAGTGTCTATATATTTATATATAAGGGTATCTATTGATACTTAGTAGATATGATATTATAATATCTTATAATAGCTAGTATAACCTAGATAAGCAAGGTATAGACCCAATAACTTGGATATAGGCTAGTACAGCCTAAAAATGACTAGTTTGACCTAGTTTGACTACTTTGACTTAGAGTTGACCTAGTTTGACCTTTTTGACCTAGTACTGACATAGAAATTATACTTAGTGCATTTAATTCATTTATCACTTTCTTTACACCCAATAGCATAATATTTCATATATAGGTCAGTGTGACACCCGTCCAAACACAGTTTGGTATTGTTAACTAAAGACCTCAGGCGAGTACATTGTCTGACTATTTTCCGTTTATGATATCTTCTGTATTTCTTGTATTTAGTATACATATCCTTGACTTATTTACACATGGTTACATGGATGGGTATTTTTTGGATCCCGTTACGAGATTTTATTCCTTGTAGTTCCTGGCATATCCTGTACATGTCATGTTGCTCTTGTACTTATATGGACACTGACTCATGGGGAGACTTGCTACCTTCTTGGAGAATCCCGTGTCATAACGTGCCATGGTTGGATCCACTATACCAGTCGGAATTTGGGGAGTGTTAGTTAGATATGTGATCATACCCACCCTGTACAAGTATTCCTGTACAAGTACCCTGTTAGTGTTAATCATATACTTCACATATAATCAGCCAGGCCATGATTCCTGTACAAGTTCCTAAGCCAATCATATATCAAAGCTAGTACTTACTTACCTAGTTAGTTATATTTCCTGACTCTTGTATATGATTCTCATCTCTCTTGTACTATTTATGGTATTTCCATATTCTGTATATTTTTGGTCCATGCTCTATTTATCTTTATTTTCTGTTACATAGTCTTTATTATTTATTTAGAACTGCTATTAGAGGTGTGCTTCTCTCCAATACTGACTGGATATATTTTTCAGATGATTTAGATGACTGGTATTCTACACACTATGGACCTCAGAACGTAGTGAGTGTAGAGTTAGAGATGGTGGTTCAAGAGGAGCCGATA
Source organism: Iris macrosiphon (assembly GCA_036927795.1). NCBI lineage: Eukaryota > Viridiplantae > Streptophyta > Magnoliopsida > Asparagales > Iridaceae > Iris > Iris macrosiphon. The sequence goes on along the minus strand of JAYESA010000019.1, from coordinate 115,005,853 downwards.
CCGGGGGATGATCAACTAGTTATAGATATTTAGACTATTGTATTGGTTATGTCTCAGTTTAGACATTTTGTCATGTATTATGTTTGATACTATTGTGCTAGTCTATGAGACTTGATTATGAGTTATATTATGAATGTGATTCATTTTTTTTTCTATTCCATATTATTGTGATTGCATATTGTTTATTTTTTGTTCTCCATTTGGAGTTGAGATATCTTGATAGGTACATATATATTATGTGATATATTTAGATAGTATTGTTGACCTAGACAGCATTCTACCATCGATGCTGCAATATAGGCTGGACGTACCCACGTTCTTGTCCCCTTACACCCGGTGCAGGTCGTGACACATTTTTATGGTAGCCTATGTAGGTCAAGTAGTAGTACTTAGAGTATTACTACAAGCCTGCTATAGGATATAAGACATATGATGAGAGTATACTCAATCACAACTAGGAATATTTCTAATCTATTAAAATTATTATCTTTATCATTCTGAATAATTGCTTTCTTTGAAATAATACTGTCCTTCCTTGATGCTATCGTATCGTGCAAAATATTAATTCTTTTATTTTGAATATGTCTTCAGGATGTCGCCGAAGACCCGATCCCAATGCTCTGGCACAGTTTCATCGAGGTCGGCTACTTCACCCTCTCCGAGGAGGGTAGTTACTTCTCCACCTTCTCTAGCTAGAGGGTTGCCTCACCAGTTCAGGTGGGGGCTTCAGCAGCTTTTGGGGGTGCTCCACCACTAGTTCCTAGGGCTATTCCAACAGTCACGAAGAATCTTCCACCCCGACCACTCATGCCAACAGGCAGGACACAGATGTTTGCCATATTTTAGGAGATGATGGCAGCACAACAAAGGTAGATATATGTTCTATGTCAGGGCATCGAGAGTGCTCACTAGTTTACACTAGCAGCTATGGAGAAGGTAGCACTTTTTCAGCAATAAATTATACCACCTTATCCCGCCCTGCACCAGTCGAGGCCAAACACCATTATTGATTTCAAAAGGATGGGGCCCAAGGACTTCAAGGACACAAAGGGGATCTTGTACTCCGAAGATTGGATTGATGACGTAAAGAGGATACTGAGGATGGCATAGATTCCAGAGAGCCTACAAGTGGAGGCAGCGGGCAGTCAGATGTTTGACATTGCCCTGACATGGTTACATATAGACCCGAGGATCGCTGTGCCATGATTGACTTGGAGAGATTTTAAAGAGATTTTCAAGGAGAAGTTCTTTCTGGACGTGACTCTGAGTGCCCTAGAGAGCTAGTTCCAGGACCTCGTCCAGGGGAGCATGACGACAGACGAGTACGCCGCAGAGTTCTGTAGATTGGGAAAATTTGTAGAGGTGCCGAACCCTCTTGCGAGAGCAAGAAAGTTCCGAAAGGGATTGATCAGAGAGGTCAAATCTTTTACCAGGGGTCTTCCTACTGCAACATTCGAGGACATACTGATGGATGCTCAGAGGGCGGACGATGACATGGAGCTCAAGTCCAAGAAAGACAGACACATATTCGGAGGAGCTAGCAGCAATGCGGGTCCAGCTAAGCGACCCTATTTCCAGTACCAGAAGAATTTCCAACAGTTGTAGGCTCCAGGTCGGGCACCAGTTCAGCAGGTGCTACAGTAGCAGCAGCAGAGACGGGTTTAGCAGACTTCCACCCGTCACTTCTGCAAGATGACATGTCGTATCTGGGAGGTCTGTAGGATGAGGTTGGGAGTGTGCTTGTATTATGGTGTATAGGGACATCAGATGAGGGATTGTCATATATCTCCTTATCGTGCAACACAGAGAGCAACCCCAGTTCAGAGAGCACCATCGAGGCCACATGCGGGTCAGCAGAGAAAACCTTGACTACGGACACAGCATCAGAGGTTCGTACAGCACCAGCAGCAGAGAGATGCACAGTAGGGGCTAGAATTCACCATGATGGTCGAGAAGACCGAGCCACAAGGAGATGTTATATCAGGTTCAGTTATTCTTGATTTTTTTTTTCTAGCTTATGCTTTATTTGATTTTGGTGCTTCCCATTCTTTTGTATCTGTATCTGTAACTCTTAAGCATCATTTAAAGACTGAACAATTGGCTAGGACTTGCAAGATCATGACTGGGGAAGGTATTATACTAGTCAGTAATATTTGCAAGGATCAGAGAGTTATACTGGGAGGCCGGGAGTTGAGTGTGTGCTTACTCGTAATGCCACTTCTAAACTATGACATAGTACTCAGAATGGATTAGTTGAGTAGGCACTATGCTAGTATAGATTTTCGTAGAGGTAGGGTGTTATTTAGACCACCAAAAGATCCAGAGTTTAAGATTGCTAGAGGAGAAGCGGAGGAGTGCAAGGATGCCATCTCTGGAGCCATAGTAGAAAAAAAAAGTTGCCACATCCGTTGATAGCAGAGTTCATATATATTTTTCCAGAGGAGTTGCCGGGTTTGCCGCCAGACCGAGATATTGAGTTCTCTATAGATTTGGTGCTAGGTGCAGAGCCGATATCTCAATATGTTTATAGAGTCAACAACAACGAACTACTGGAATTGAAGAAACAGTGGATGAGTTGCAGGATAAAGGCTTTATTAGATCTAGTTCATCACCGTGGGGTACTATAGTATTATTTATACCGAAGAAGGATGGATCGGTATGCATGTGTATCGACTATAGGGCTCTGAACAACCTTACTATCAAGAACAAATACCCGATGCTGAGGATAGATGATCTCTTCGATCAGTTGAGGGGAGCAAAGGTATTTTTAAAGATAGACTTGAGGTCAGGCTACCACCAGGTGAAAGTATAGAAGGAGGATATTTAGAAGATAGCTTTTTGGACTCGGTATAGCCAGTTTGAGTTCATGGTGATGTCGTTTGGGTTGACCATTGCCCCGACGTTATTTATAAATTTGATGAACAAGGTGTTCCACCAGTACCTTGATAAGTTTGTGGTGGTATTCATTGATGATATTCTGGTGTATTCGAAGACCCCGGAGGAGTATGAGGAACACCTGAGGATAGTTCAGGAGACTCTCAGGAAGGAGAAGCTTTATGGCAAGCTTTCGAAGTGTGAGTTCTTTCTTGACAAGGTTGAATTCCTTGGGCATGTGATTACAGGTTATAGGATCTTAGTAGACACGAAGAAGATTTTAGCATTGGAATCATGGGCTACTCTGAGTTCAGTGGTAGAGATCAGGAGCTTTAGGGGGCTAGCAGGTTATTACAGAATATTTATACATGACTTCTCTAGGACTGCAGAGCCGAGGACTAGGTTAACCAGAAAGGATGGGGAGTTTGTCTGGACAAAAGATTGTTTGGCCGCTCTTGATGAGCTGAAGAGGAGATTAACGACAACTCCAGTGTTAACATTGCCATCGGAGTCAGGTGGATTCACTATTTATAGTGATGCTTCAGGGAAGAGTTTGGGTTGCGTTCTACAACAGAATGGAACGGTAATTGCATATGCTTCCAGAAAATTATACCCTCATGAGAAGAACTACCCTACCCATGATTTAGAGTTAGCAATGGTCATTTTTTCTCTAAATTCGTGGAAACACTATCTGTACGGTGAGTACGTGGAGATCTTTATAAGGCATAAGAGCTTGAAGTACGTGTTTACACAGAAAGATCTGAATATAAAACAACGGCGATGGTTGGAGTTGATGAAGGACTTTGACATATCATTGTAGTACTATCCAGGGAAGGCCAACGTAGTCATTGATGCCTTGAGCAGGTATCTAGTGGCTATGTGCTTGACTACAAGCAAATATTTATTGGCCGATCTTGAGGGCTTGGGTATTGAGGTGCTGGTACCTGGTGTCGAGATGCATATGTGGGAATTACAGTTACAGTCAAAGATGATGGACATGATTCGAGCTATGACGATGGGTCTCTAAGGAGCATCAAAGCACAGGTTCAGATGGGATTATCTGAGGACTTCACTATTGCTGACGATGGATCATTGCGGCACGGTACCAGACTATGTGTGCCGAGTGGAGAGTTGTGAGAGAAGTTTATCCAGGAGGAGCATCAATCTTAGTACTCTATACATCCAGGTGCCAATAAGATGTATATAGATCTGAGGGAGCATGTATGGTGGTATGGTATAAAGCGGGAGGTGGCTCACTTTGCATCCAGATGTTTAGTATGCCAGCAGGAAAATAAATTGAGGTAGAGGTCAGGTGGTTTACTTCAGCCGTTATCCATTCTAGAGTGGAAATGAGAGCATGTTGTAGAAGCATAAAAAATATGCTGGGGAATCATACGCGTAAAACCCTCAACAGACAGGAAGCTCGCATAAAATAGAGCTCCAGCATTGGGTGGCATAAAATATGACTTCAGAGCCATTGGCGTACAGCAGAGCTTCAACGCTATTTTAGCGTAAAACATAGCTCCAAAATAACCCGCGTAATACAGTATTTTCAGACTGCTTTGGCATAAAAAGGTTGCTACATCGCCACTTCGGCGTAAAACCCGTATGCTCTTAATGCAGCAGAAAGTTATACGAGGAACTCTTCATATTCCTCGAATGAACCTGTCAGTAGAAGAAGTGAACCTGACTCCTGACAAAGAGTACTGCACGATGATCGAGAGGACGGATATAATGATGACTCTGCACAGAACTCCAGACTGTCGTCTAGTGACATAACCCTTGATATAAGACATCATTTACGCATTCAAGGAATACGCTTCCTATTCTACACAGGCAGATGTGAGCTTTACGCTCAAGATGAGACAAAATCAACTGCCACATCAAAAGCTGTTCTTCGTACAGAACTCGAGGCACGTCTCTACAATTAATGCGTGATATGGGGGCAGATCTCTATATTTAATGCATGATATTTGGTTCTACTTTTAATGACTGGGTGAGATATAATTAGGGCTAATACATCCACATCACCATCCCCGCACATTACGCCAACCAGGCTATTTTTAGCTATAGGAGCACGCCGTACGCTATCTCCTTAAAATACGCTGACCTGGTTATTTTCAACTATAGGAGTACGCCGTATGCTATCTCTTCGAAATACACCAACTCAGGCTATATTTGCAAAGGTGCGTGATAAGGCTATCTGGCCTAGAACACGCTCAAAACCTCAGTCAAAGGAGGATAACTGGCTATCTTTATGCTGGTTACCTATCCATGCACTATCAAGCTTTACGCAGAACTTGGCTTCTACGCCAACATGACAGCTACTTGGCTTCTACGCCAATATGATAGATATTTAGCTTCTACGCCAGCATGACATCTACTTTGGCTTCTACGCCAACTTGACAACTATTCGGCTTCTACGCCTACTTGGCTTTTACGCCATCAGAATAGATATTTGGCTTTTACGCCAACGAGACAGTTATTTGGCTTTTATGCCAACCGTCTCTACGCGAGGGGCAGTTATCTATGTGGCTTGCATGCCGTGATCTTCGATGAGCGATTATACGCATTACCCCATAATGGGACACGCGTCACACGCCAATTCAAGAGATCATTCATACGTGGGTAGCAGTTATTATAACCGCCGTATAAAAGGTGCAGCTCTCTCCGCTGTTCGATTTCTACGCCGACTGTAGCTGAACTCTATAAATAGAGACCTCCGGCCACGGAGGTCCAGGGTCGAAAAGTCGAGGTCAAAAGGTGGAAAGTCAAGGATTTTTCTTGAAAAGAGAGTATATCCAGAGAGTATTTTGGTAACGAGAGTTCAATCCCTCCTGCAATCTCTGAAGCTTCTTTTTCGTCTTCTACAGCCCTTTTTCGTCATCGTGTGGTCCAAGGAACAAATGATCGACCGCAGATCAGACTCCTATAGCAATATTTCCCCAGAATCAAATTTTTGTACTTAACATCCTCGTATAGGATTAATTGTACTTCTTTTTCTTGTTTGTAAACCAAAAAGGGTTTCGTATAAACCTAGTTTCAATTTCTTTCGTTTATTATCAAACACAAGATGGCGACTCTGCTGGGGACTACTTTCTCATCTGACGAGAAAGCCATTGCTCAACACGATTCTGTATCCGTAGGATCAACAAAGAACACTCTGTTCGTCTAATTCGACCAATCGGCTTACGAAGACATGCTTCGAGCAGGGGATAGCTCTCATTCCCTCTCTGTCCAAGAAGACAAGAAATTGCGTAAAGTATGGATGCCCCGGACATCCTCTACCATTCCTGTGGACTCTCTCTCTCCGATCAACAAGGTTGTGACACCACGACATCTACGCCTTGGGCATAAAAATTCGTCTCTCGTTTGTGACGTGGCAGACGAAGCTTCTGGCAATGCCTCAGTGCCAATCCAGAAGGCTACTCCGTGCCCTGTGCGTAAAACTTGGTCTCCCATTTGTGACGTAGCAGACGAAGCTTTTGGCAATGCCTCAGAGCCAATCCAGAAGTCTACTCCGCGCCCTACGCGTAAAACTTTGTCTCCCGTCTGTGACGTGGCAGACAAAGCTTCTGGCAATTCCTCAGGGCCAATCCAGAAGTCTACACCGTGTCTCGCGTATAAAATTTAGTCTCCCATTTGTGACGTGGCAGACAAAATTTTTGATAATGCCTCAGCGCCAATTCAGAAATTCCAAACGCGCTCCGCGCATAAAAATACATCTCCCCTCTGCGATGAGGCATATGGTCCTTGCAATCACCATAAGGAAAAACAAGTGGCGGATTTCTCGACCTCTCGACTTTTACGCCATCAAGAGAAAAATCTGCCCGCTCTTTAGATTACGCGGAATGCTGACGGCCAATTGAGGACTTCCTCAGTTTTACGCCAACCTGTGCAAAGTTTCAAATTATGCCAGGACAAGCCCTTCAGTGTAAAGAAGGCCCAGTTTGTGGATAGATACGTTCCTCATGGATCATGTGCTACTCACATGGCTGAACTGCTGTATTCTTATGGCAGGGAGAGAGTTATAATTCCCAATATTCGTGCTCCAACTGATGTAAAAAGGCAGAGCAAGCCTTCTTCTTCTTCTCCTGTTATTCCTCCTGACTTGTGTAATTTCCTGATCCAGAAGCGCAAAGATAGGAGATCTTCTAACATGTCTATTACACCCCCTAGGGAGCATTGTTGTAATAGTCATAAAGTTGTAGTTAATTATTGCTGTTCTAAGGCAAAACGGTCAGTTTTTTACCGGTTGAACTACTCTTTGTCTTTACAGGAAGAAGAGCCTACATTCACATCAGTGAACATGGCTTCACACATTCCTAGAGGAAGGTCAAATTCAAGACGTTATCCATCTAGAACTCTAAGCCAAAGGAGATTCAACAGACTCCTTGAGAATATTAAACTGGTGTATTTCGAAATACCTGTTCGAGGTCACGGCAACCGACTTTATATTCTTCTGATTCCGACACTAGGGGTCGCCAGTTTCCCGAATCGGATCCTGAAAGTATAGACTCAATCTCTACAAAGATCTATACTAATCCTTCCATAGCATCCAGACAAATGGGAGTCTATGCCATTGGAGATGAACACGAAGAGGCTTCCCCATCAGGAAGTACTGAGCAACACATCGCTGTATTGGAGACATCACTGAAAGAGATGCATTCCATAATGAAGAATATGCACCAGATGATGCTGACTCAACATACAGCTGCTATAGCTCAAGCATCGGTTCCTCCGACTCAAATACGTATGGGGGTGGACCTACCACAATCCAATGCAAACCAGGAGCCTATTCTAAATCAAGAGTCAGCGGCTCCTCAACTTCCTAACTCGGAGAATGTATTGCCTCCTATTGGAGTTACGATACAACAGATCTCTCACCACTCTGCGGTCCCTTTACCAGCTGAAGACCCGATACAGGCAGTGCGGGAATTGAAAGCCCAATTTGATGCCTTGAAGCATAAGGATCAGCTCAAGAAGTTGGGAATCAACCAACCATACCCAGCTATCTGGGACGAGATCCCTTTCCCACCTAAATACAAACCATAGGCTATGGTTTTGTTTGAGGAAAAGACATCACCGAGCCAGTACATGAACTACTTTAGCATGATGACGGTGTTGTTACAAGGGAATGATGCCCTTCTCACTCGAGTGTTTAAAGGCTGTCTGTCTGGAGTGGCCTATCAGTGGTACCGTAGTCTTGCGGACAACTGCATTACTTCCTTTGAAGATTTCAAGACTCAGTTTTTTGCTCGATTCTACGAAGAAGGGATGGACATGTCTATGTTTTCGCTCATCGAAGTGAAGCAGAAGGAGAAAGAGAACGTTTGTACTTTCATCGAACATTTTTGTTATGCCACTTTGCAAATGCCTCCCGGAGTTCTGGATTCAGCCTTAGTGGACATTTGCAGGAAGAACCTTCTTCCACTGATCTCGGTATTCACAGGACCATATCAGTTCCATGATTGGCCATCGTTTATCATCTCAGCAGTAGCCGTTGAAAACAACAGTCAGAAGGCACGTGACAATGGAATCATGATCTCTACCTTTGATAGAGGGAAGAGGTCATCCTCTAATAGCGACCACCCTCGTGGTTCCAAAGAAAAAGAAGCTCTAGTGATCAATACGTCCAGGCAACATACTCCAGGGACTACGCAGACGAATCCTGGGACTTCCAGGCCTAAAGAAGAGTATTCTTTTGACGACGACGATATTATGAGCATATTCGATTGTCTCGTCAAGAGCGGCAAGCTTACCCTCCCCGAGGTAAAGCGGCCTAATGAAGTCGGCAGTACCAATAACCCTAATTACTACATTTTCCATAGGTACATATATTATCCCACAAAGGCGTATTATGTACTAAAGAGGAAAATCAAGGAGTTGATCGACGCTAAGGCCATCACGCGTAATAGCGAGAAGACGGTCACCGCCAACATGATCTCTCTCCAATTCGGCAATCTGCCTCCTCAAGAAGTTCTGGATGGTGTCGTACCTATTTTCCAGACAATGATGAACATTGTTAATCTCTCTCCGGCCAGGGGTCAAAATCATGACCTGGTACCCCTAACTATCCAGCATGGTGAGATTATGTGGGTTTATCCTGATCTGGTGTCAAAGATTGAGGAAGAGACTCAAGCTGCTAAGGCTAAGTCTAAAAAGAACTCAAGACGTAAACCATGCTATATGGTTGCAATATCCCCAACATCAGAAGAAGAGGCTTTGGCTACCGAAACCCGTTCAGGAAAAGCCTACCTCAAGGACTATGGAGGAAACCAGGAAGATGCAACGGCAGACACTTCAGCTGCCAAACTTTCAGAGCCTGAACCTGTCATACCAGAGGCAGGTCCTTCTAGACCAACTTCGACGGACAAGGGCAAGCAAAAAGAAGTACGTTTTGATAAACTTTTAAAGAATATTCAAAACAAATATTTGGAGAAACCATATAACTTCGATATCCTGGCCCAGTTAGCTAATACACCAGCCAGATTGTCCATTTTTGAGCTCCTAAGGCTATCCAAAGACACTCGTCAAGCCTTGAGTAAAGCGTTAATGCAGGCGGATGTATGCTTGACTCAGCTCAAATCCCCCGATAAAGAACCTGTGGCATGCCCTCAATGCCATAGTGTGATATAAGTGGTCCTAAACATCACTTTCACTCAAGATGATATGCTGTTGAAACATAACCAGCATGACAGGCCCCTCTATTACACCGGATACGTCGGTTCCATGGAGGTAGACCGGATTCACATAGATCTGGGATCTTCGATCAGCATTATCCCTCATAGTCTGCTCAGACCACTGAGGATTCCTACAAGCGAACTGGCTTACACCACCACTACAATCGTGGGCTTCAACGCTAGGAAAAGTAAGCTGTTGGGGAAGATTCGTCTGAGGATCCAGATTGGGGACCTTAGATTAGTGGCTACATGCTACGTCATCGATTCGAAGGTGTCCTACAATATTCTGCTGGGCAGACCATGGATCCACGATCACAATATTGTTCCTTCGACTCTACATCAATGCTTCAAATATATAGATGCCCATGGAACAGTAAAAACAGAGTTTGCTGACCTTAACCCATTCAAAGGAGTAGAGTCCTACTATTCCGATGCCATATTGTACACCCTAGACTACATGAAAGAAGTGTCAGGCAAGAGAGAGGAGGAATCCCATCGGGAGCCAGGAGAACCATCTGTCGAGCAACCCCTGTCGATCCAGGTAAAAGGGCGAACTACCCGTCCGAAAGTTATGGAACCCATGATTATCCACTTGAACAAAACCAAATCAGAAGGAGGAAGTGATCCCCTAGTGATCACTTTGAACCAGAAGCCTCCACCTTTGGTCATTAACCTCCGGCGCAACAAACAACCGACTGATGTAAATACAATCAGGAAAGTGGTTTCTGACGATAATAAAGATTCTCTTTTCAAGTATACTGACGCTCAATTTCCAAATTAGGAATCCTCCCCCCATAACGATATAGAACCTATAACACAAAAATTCTTGGAAGCTATAGATTCCTATCATCCGTATGAGTGGGAAGTGGCATCAACATCTAATGTCATCACGACATACGGGACATATGAAGATTCTATCTTTATTATCCCGCCTACTCACAGCAATCAGCATCCAATAGTCTTCGGTCGCATGCGCAACAGACCGATTGTACAAGAATATTCTTACAAATCGGATGTCGAAAAAATGCAGGTCCACAGATATAGCCCACAAGCTTTTAAGATTATGCAAAGTATGGGTTATGACTTGAAGCTGGAACCAGGTCTCAACTATGGGAAATGCAGATGAATGTCGTTGTATGATGATCCCTACTGTCAACAAACTTGTTTTGGGTCAGGGTATACCACGTCTCTTACAACTTCTGAGTCAAATGAGGATACCTTTTCCTCTTCTCAAGATGGCTCGTCGTCCTCCGGCTTATATGCTGACCTTGAATGGGTATTATCAGTAAATATGGTGTTGACAGATTCTCTCAAAACAGAGGAATAAGAATTTGAACCATTCGAAGATGAATCATGGGCTCAGCAAATGGATACACAATGGGAACTTCGGTTCGAGCAGAGAGAACCGCCCACTGAAGATAAAGTTATCCAAATCGATGTTGGGGATAAACTTTCATCAAAGCCAATATTTATCAGTAACAATATTTCTGAAGAAGAAAGGGAAGAAATAATCCAGCTGATAAAAGAATATATCGATATCTTTGCGTGGAATTATGAGAATATGCCAGGTCTTGATCCAAAAGTGACTAACCATAAGCTCAATATATTGCCCAATTCGAAGCCGGTAAAGCAACACCAATGCCGGTTTCGTCCGACGATACTGCTGTCAAAAGCCGCCTCAAGGATAATCACATCTAAGACTTGAAGACAGTGTTCGAGTTGATGTGCCAACATCAACTCAAAATGAATCCTACAAAGTCCTTTCTTGGTGTATCCAGTGGCAAATTCCTAGAATTTGTCATTACCGCTAAAGACTTTCAAGTGGACCCTGATAAAGTGAAGGCTATCTTAGAAATACGACCACCCCGTAATCTGAAGGAACTCAGGGGATTCCAAGGTCGTCTGGCTTATATCAAGAGATTCATATCCAACCTCTCTGGGAGATGTCAATATTTTTCTCGCCTGATGAAGAAAGGTGTATCCTTCGTATGGGACGAAGCCTGTCAGCAAGCGTTTAATGATATCAAACGCTACCTCACTAATCCTCCAGTTCTGGTGTCTCCTGTCATAGGAAGACCATTTTTGCTGTATGTTCGAACAATGGATCATTCTTTGGGAGCTCTTCTCGCACAGAAGCACATTGAGGGTCATGAACAGGCTATCTACTATTTAAGCAGGATGGTGGTCGGAGCTGAACACCGGTATAATCCAGTGGAAAAAGAATGCTTGGCCCTAATGTTCGCCATTCAGAAGATGCAACATTATGTCACAGGCCAAACTATTTATATCATCTCCAGGATAAATCCTCTTCGAGTATTGATGAACAAGCCGAGTGTTCTCAATTTCTGGCTCGCGACTTGGGCGATGTTACTAACATCGTATGATATGATGTATGTCCCTCAGAAGTCCATAAAAGTTCAGGCCTTGGATGATTTCTTAGCTGCTCATCCAATTCTGGAAACCTCTAAACTATACGAGGACATTCCCGACGAAGTTGTAGAATGTAATTCCATAATGGAAAGTGTTACATGGCAGCTATTCTTCGATGGTGCCTCCAGGACTGGTCCCAGGGAAATGTGGTTTCAAGAGTAGGAATTGTCCTGGTCACTCCTGATAAACTCATCATCTATCGAGCATATTATCTTACAGAACCCTGCTCTAATAATGTGGCAGAGTATAACGCTCTACTAATCGGGCTCCAAGTCACTAAAGAATTGGATATGGAATACCTGAAAGCTTTTGGTGATTCTCCGCTGATTGTCAATCAGGTCAGAGGAATATATGAAGTCCGCAATCCAGACCTCATTCCTTAACACCAAGCAACGATCGAGATTGCAATATCTTTCAAAGGATTCTTCCTAGAGCACTTGCCCTGATCTCAAAATTTGGAAGCTGATGCTCTGGCCAGTCTAGTTGCAGATCTAGCTATTCCTATAAGGAGGCAGAATTCGGTGATTCTTCTCAACAGAGATCTGTTCTGTGTAAAAAATAATTTTCACATAGAACGCAGCTACGCTGTAAACACGGTTCCTCCTGAGAGAGATTGGAGAAGTCCCTTTATAGATTTTATGGCATACAGAATCTTATCAGAGGATCCTAAAGAAGCAGCGTCTATCAAAAGACGATCATTACGCTTCTATTTTGATGCTTCTTCATAATGTCTATATCGCCGAACATACGATGGACTACTGTTACGATGTCTCTCCGATAATGATGCGAAGCGGGTTATTCGTGAAGCTCACGACAGTATATGTGGAGCACATCAACCCGGTCCTAAGTTACAGGATCGTATCAGGAGGATGGGCTACTACTGGCCTACTATGATAGTAGATGCAGTAAAATATGCAAGACAATACAAAGCCTGTCAAGTACAAGCAGACTTTATACATCAGCCTTCTGAGTATCTACATCCGACCATTGCATCATGGCCTTTTGAAGCATGGGGTATGGATATTATTGGTCCTATTCACCCGTCTTCTTCTAGAGGACATCGGTTCATATTGGCTATCACGGACTACTTCTCTAAATGGGCGGAGGCAATCCCCCTAGCTGAAGTAAAGACATCCAACGTGATCAGCTTTATCAAGCACCATGTCATTTATCGCTTTGGAATACCCCGAATGATACTTCATGACAATGGGACTCAATTCATTAGCCAAGCATTTCATCGATTTTGCGATAAAAATCGGATACAAAATATGGCCTCTACGGCATACAATCCGGCTGCTAATGGTTTGGCAGAAGCCTTCAACAAAACCATCATCAAACTCTTGAAAAAGTTTGTTTCTTCGAACAAAAGAGATTGGAATGAGAAGTTGGGAGAGTGCCTCTGGGCATACCGCACAATGGTACGAACACCGACGGGTTGTACCCCATTCTCATTAGTCTACGGGTGTGAAGCAGTTCTCTCTATTGAAATCCAAATTCCATCACTCAGAATAGCAGTGGCTAATGAGTTGACTCAGGAAAATAATGATCGATTATGGCTTCAAGAGCTAGAAGGATTAGAAGAGAAACGCCTTCAAGCTCAGCAGCGTATTACGTTCTACCAGACACGCATTTCTAGAGCTTTTAATCGAAAAGTGAAGGAGAGAATGTTCAAAGTTGGAGAGCTAGTTCTAGCCGTAAGGAGGCCAATGATCATTACACACAAGAGTAAGGGTAAATTCCAGCCCAAATGGGAGGGCCCTTATGTGATTGAAACGGCATTTTCAAACGGCTCTTATAGATTAGCCAAGCCTAATGGAGATCTGATAATGGCTCCTATCAACGGCAAATTCCTGAAGAGGTACTACGCTTAACCTTCCTTGCTTAAACGGAGTATGGTGAAGATCTCTTTCTGACAATAATATGTACAAAGACTGGTTGGAGCATATTCTATCATGTTCTTATGACCTCTGAATAAATATGTTTAACTAATTTGGAACTTCAAAACCTATCACGTCTATATTACCTCTGATAGTGTTTTGTACACAAATTTAGTTGGATCATATTCTATCATGTCCATATAACCTCTGAATAGATATATCTAGCTGAAGCTTACCGAAAGTATATCACGTCCATATTACCTCTGATATCACTTTCACCCTAGCCTATCATTTATATTCAAAAATGATGGGTCCACAAAGTCAGATAAAGTCTCTTTATTATCCCCGGGAAGAGCAAATTACATAGAAAAGCAAAAAGTACATCATTGGGAAGGAGCAGTCAAATCATGAATCTGCTGCGCCAAGGCGGCCATCCTCTCATTCCTGGAGTCCAAGATGTTCGCGCGAGCCTGTTCCAGTCGTGCCTCGTCATCACTCAGAAGGGATAGCTCGGACCGAGCATGTATATAATCGGCACGAATGACACCCACATGTGCCAAGTTCCGCTGAGCTGTATCCATTCGGCCCTTCAACTTATCTCGAGCTGCCAATGACTGGAGAGCCCACTCCTTTGCCTGAGCGAGTTTAGCTTCCAATTTACGGACCCTCGCTTCATTCATCTCATGTTCCGCCTCGCACTGGGTTAGCTGAGGAATAACCTCCTCCAAGACGGTCCGCTCTTTATCCATCTCCTGCTGTTGTGCCTGAATAGATTTGTCAAAGCATTCTATCTGTTTAGCAAGCTTCATAGTCAAGGAGTCATACTCGGCCTGAATTATATCATCGACCTTGCCTCCAGATAGTTGCAAATATTCGTTAATGGGTTAAACCATTAACTATTTGCTCCAGCGTATCAGCTCTCCCAGCGTCGTTAAAATTTCTGAGCGGCGCTATCGCAAGCTGGGAGGACGTCAGCAGATTATCAAAGCTCATGTTCTTCTCCAGCACCATGGAAATTAACTCCTTCAAACTGAGGTAGAATAGGCTGGTATATTGTTCAATCAACATATCGAAGACCGGATGCACACTAGGAGTGGTTGCGATACCGAGAAATCTCCTTCCAGGAATGACCGCGGAGGATGTTGCCACGGCCATTGCCTCTACATATGGCGCTACAAAAGAATGAACACCAGCAATGGTTGAAGTTGCTGGCATACTTAACGAATGAGGCACAGTCGCGATGATGGACTCATCCTTCTCTGAAGATATCTGAACTGCTGTTGGCGAGACGACACTCGATAACATTATAGACGAAGGATCGGCAGCTTCAAAGCATGCCTCTTCGGTATCAAATGCCGCCATTTCATCGACAGTATCTGCAACAAAGTCAAAGGTTGCATCAACTCTGCCCTCCCCTGAGATGTCTTCACCTGAAGAAGACGAGAGAAAGTTAATATCAATTTGATGTTAATTTTCCTAAAAAAGGGGTAAAGACAATATTTACCCATGGCCGATGGTATATATGTCGCGTCCGCAGCCTGAATAGCTAAATCATCTCTTAATGATGCTAGACAAGCTATCATACCTGGAGAAGAGGGTGCACCAACTGACACTGGCAGGTAGTCTTCCCAGTCTTCACCTAGATCCACTCGAGGCTCATCGGGTGGAATCTTACTGGAAATACTTATAGACAAAGTAGGGGTTACTCCCATTATTGGTCTGGATAAAGGTATATGGAATCTTATTATGCTCGGCCTCGGAGGCGATCTCGTAGCATTACCAGAAGCAGTAGTAGCAGCGATATCGAGCAAAGAATCTCCGACACTGCCAGCTGGAACTATGGAGGTTCCCTCTCTAAAAGGAGAAGGACCTCTAATCAAAGAATCATCCCCAACAGGAGAAACGACAGACTCGCTCCTAGGAGCCCCCCTGGTGGAAGCCCTTTTCGGACCTCTGGCAATCTTCTTCTTGCGAGGGGAAGGCTCTTTCGGAGTAGAAGCCTTCCGTTTTTGAGGGATAACGAGAGGCTCAGCTGGCGGAGCTATTATGCCTCTCGATATTGTCGTCGAGAACTCGTCTGCCTCGACGGTGTCTTCATTCTCATCCGAGGAAACAGACGAAACCTTCTCCCTTGCAGTAGACCTATGGGAGGGCATCCTAAAACTTTTAAGCACATCAAAATCATGATGGAAGCTATTGATGGACGCATAGAACTGCGCGTACGAGTGCAGGATGCACAACTCCATAGAGAGAGAAGTTGCGGGCACAGCAAAAGTTGCACCAGTACAGCCCGTGATGAAGTACCGCCATCCTCTGGCTCCATCAATAAGTCCACCTTTGGACTTGAAGCTGGTAATGGCATTTCCTACATGCAACTGGTCATACCCAAACTGCCTGGTGAACCGA
Source organism: Iris macrosiphon (assembly GCA_036927795.1). Lineage (NCBI taxonomy): Eukaryota > Viridiplantae > Streptophyta > Magnoliopsida > Asparagales > Iridaceae > Iris > Iris macrosiphon. Next base: position 114,989,583 of record JAYESA010000019.1, on the reverse strand, counting down.
CTGGGCAAATAAGGCTCCAAGTACCAGTGGTCATCGCTTCTGTATAGCAAATAGGAAGGTCTAATACAGACCAACCAGTAGAAGGCTTCAGGAGAAAGAATAGTCCTCCCATGGCCCCCATTCTTAAGTTTCTTCCCCTGTTGATTGATATGTATAGGGGAGGACGATACAGAAGAGCTTCCAGTTGTGGGCAACATTTAACGCCCGCCGGCAATCTATGACGGTCGCCACGTTCCAAGAGGAATTCTTGTAATTCAACAAGAAGTTACTTCCCGAACCGCTGGCAGGACCGGGAGACATTACCCTAGTATTGTGAAGAATTAACCATCCCATCAAGTATAGGAATGGTAATTTCACTCGGGGAAAGCTTTCACGTTGCGTGTCATCAGCTAGCAGCCCATCAGTAAGGGCCCTCAGCCCTGCTTATATTCTACATACCATAGCAGGAAGCAAGCCTAGTCTTGCTCCGAACACCAAATGCACTGCAGGCCATAAGGTGTTACGATGGATGCGATCTGCAGACGTGATGCCAGGCACTACCCAACGGCGAAGCCAGACGGAAAGGAAGCCAGCCAATTGAGCTTCCTTTGACAGAAGCTTATGACAATGCCTCATATAACTGAAGGCTTTTATGCCTACAGGGTAAACCTCTATCTCCTCATCAAAAATATGATCTAGAGCCCCTGTGTCTTCAATAAGGTCATCGACCGTATTAGCATTGAGCATGCTCAGGAGGTTCAAGGGCCTATCTCGGCTATCTACCACCTTGTCCGGCTTAATATTTCTGGCCTGGTGGAAGAAGATATAGGTTGCCCACTTGTTGATGTGAGCCAAGTCAGAGGGCTCCTTATAGAAAGTGGTGCAGGCAAGATAGTGGCACATCAGCTCCTGATATACTGCCACTGCCCGAGGGTTTGTATCCCTCAACTCCCTGTTTGTAGGGACGTACTCTTCATAAGGAGCGTCCCCCATCGGCAGCCTTGAAATCTTTGCCATCTCATAAAGGGCTAAGCCCAACTCGCCCAGCGGAGTGGCAAAAGTCCCAGTAAGCGAGTTGTATCGCTCCATCAAGGCTAAAAACAAGTTAGGGTTCATAGGTAGCCCAATACTTGTGGCGCTCACAGCCGCGAATAAGCCAATACTTTCCAGCTCCATCTGGAAGTACTTCAGGGCCCAAGCAGTCAAACTGGCCCATCGAAGATTCCTCGGGCTAAGCCATCCATTGGTCCGAGGGTTGACCCTGGGATACATTCCTTTCTGCCCCATAAAGTTATTGCAGAAGGTCGATATCTGAACCGGCTGGATCAGCGAAGTGTCCTCATTCGGGATACTACCCGACAGCAATCCCCTAAAGGGCATAACAGGGCCCGAAGGACGGCTCATATAGCCCCCCCGATCGTATCCCTTGTTATATAAGATCTTCCCCGGTCGGCCGTGAAGATCGGGGGTCAGGGTCCATGCCATCTTCCTAGGATGTGTGGCATAGAAGAACGCAAAGATAGGTTAATCCTTGAGCATCCGGGGCAGATACATGACCGTGCCCTCAGCAGTAAATACCCAATCCTCCTTCTTGGGTTTAGTCTGGGACTGTTTGTCGATAACGTCCCCGAACAAGAAGCTTGGCTTCTTATACTCTGTCCCTTTTATGTATGTCAGGGGCTCCCCACTGATCATACTCAACAGCATGCGTTCTCCCTGAGACGAGATAAGGGTTCCCCTTTCTTCAGGATAATTGGCTCCAGAAATAGGGAATGTCACATGGGACAAGTCCTCCAAATAGTTTGAGCTCAACATCCCGACAGCAGAGCCCATAACTTCAGCTAAAGGACAAATCTGCAAGTCCACTACAAAATGCAAGAGAACAAGTCAGTTTCTACACTAGACGATACACTCTTGCAGTTTACGCCAAAGATTATTAGTCTGAGCTTTTACGCCAAGACTGCAAAAATTTGAGTCTTACGCTGGAACTTGTTTCCGAGGCGTAAAATTCAAGGTTGGTAGTAGACAACAAAATCTAACAGTCTGAGCTTTTACGCCAGATTGACAAAATTTAAATTTTTACGCCAGAATTCATATCCAGCGCGTAAAATTCAAAGTTTGCAATTCTACTCCAAATTTTGACAGTCTGAGTTTTTACGCCAGACTGTAAAAACATGGAGTTTTTACGCTGATACATTAGGAATGTGCACGTAACAATATAACATCTCAGTACATCATCCTCGAAAAGGCTTTTAGTACAAAAGATGACCTTGTGTGTGCACGTACAACGTGTGCGAAGGATTTTTTCTTTCGAAGTCTTTACCTATAATGTCCGGAGCAAAGCTCAACGGTGGAGCATTGCATTCTGATCGAGGCTCGTTCAGCCTAATGGGAGTTGCTCGTGCTTGAGCAGTGGAGAGGGAAGAGGAAGCGACCTTCTTTCCTTTAGCAATGGAAGCCTGTTTAGGTGCCATGGTGATTCTAAGTTCTCAAGAAAGAGACGAAGAAGAAGGGTTCGTGGAAAGCAAGGGTTTTGGGAAGACAGATAAAAGTTTTCTCTCTCAGGACTTTGGGCTATTTATAGAGTTCGGATAACTCTTCGAATCCCTAACCAAATTCGATATTTAATATTTGGTTATGATTTGGGACCATATCAGCCTATCATTTAGGGAAGACGGATAGTCAGTAGATCCAGATTTTACGCATAGAGTAGATCTATAATTTTACGCAAAGGAGCTTTTACGCTCGAGAGGCTACAAATCTATGGTTTTACGCTCAGAAGCTATAAGTCTATGGTTTTATGCTCAGATACTTTTACGCTCATGAGCTTTTATGCTCAAGAGGCTACAAACCTATGATTTTACGCTCAGAGGCTACAAATCTATGATTTTACACTCGGAAGCTTTTTACGCTCGGAAGCTTTTTACGCTCATAAGCTACAAATCTACGATTCTACACTCGAAAGATACAGACGGCCAATCACAAGGGTTTACGCAGAAGATGCACCTTTTTAGCTACAAAATATTTTAAGTACCTGAAATATACAGAGTTCAGCATTGAAGATGACTCTTCTTCTTGGGTCATTTGGAAGTTCATCCAAAGTCCAGTCAGAATACTTTACAAAAGTTCAAGTATGGCTTGGTCGACAAAAATTTCTTGCCCTTTTTCAAGGGTTTTTCGGGAAAACCATTCGTGAAGATGATGATCTGAACAAGAATTCTTTGTATCATAGAAGTGACAGTCCAGAATTCTATGCGACTCCTCGTCCAAAAAATAGCATGACAGTTTGGATCTTCAACTTAAATGCTAAGGAGTTTTCTACGCGTCTTCTGCTATGCGTAAAAGATAGGACGAGATCAGATACTCTTTTATCGGATTCGGCATAAAATTATTCAGACGTACCGAAGTTGCACACTATTCAGACTTTCTTACAGCAAATATGGCAAATCATCAGATGCGTAAAAAAAGACAAATTTATTAATCATGATTACATATGATGGAAATCCAGTCTACAAAGGGTTTTTTATCTTCATGATTACATATGATGGAAATCCTTTTTCTACAAAGGGTTTCTCATTTTCATTTAAGATCACACCATGAATCTGTTTTGCCAGGTTCTTATATTGGTGTAGATCTTTTTCGTCTTCTACAGCAGTTAATCGGCTTCCGCGGCCGATTAACAAGAAAATGATTAATGGCGGAAGGATACAGAATTGGACATGTATCAATTTCGTAAGCCCACCCTCCATACGCCATGGCAGGCATGCCCTAGAAATTGTGTTGGGGGTTCAGACCTAACTCAATACTGGAAGACAGGGCCAAGCTGTCTGCCTTCGTCCAGCGCCATGATGGGAGAAAATACAGCTTGCAAGCTGTGTGGCCAAATGAGACTTGAATAATAATAATAATAATAATAGTTTTTATAAAAAGATAAGAATAAAGAGAATCCTAATACTAATTAACTATACATTCCTATTCTACCCGAACCCCTTACAGAACCCACGCAGACCCCCAACTCTAACTTCCTCTCTATATACATACGACCTATATTACAACTATCAAACCCTAACCCTAACCTTATACCAATCCCTACCCAAACCTTCCACCTCTCCCATGGACAATGACCTCCCAGCCGTCGGACACATCCCCACGGCCGCCAGCACCTCCGCGAGCAGCCGTGCGTTGCCTCGCGTGTGTACAACAGCAACAGCACAACCCGATTCCCTCTTTTCGCGGTAATGTATCTTCCCCATCTCTTATTCTTTTTTTGATCGAATTCTTGTACATGCTCACAACCTGGCCCCCTAAGATTTTTCTCAAACATAATGAATTTAGATTCCCCGGATTGATCGAAAATTGACCGAAAGTTGGCCAAAAATAAACTGTTCGTAAATAGTTTAGAAATTCAATCCAACCATCTCTGTTCATGTCCAATTTTCTACCAACACGTTTAATATTTTCAAAATATAATTGAAATGATTTCTTCACAATATGACAAAGATTAAATCTATTCTTTTAAGTTTTATTTAGTTTGCTTTAATTATTAAATTCAACTTGTTCAAACCTACCCAAAAATTATATTTTTTGAACCCAAAAACTTGTGATACGGAGTGTCCCCCACCAAACAGGCTACCTCGTCGTATACTAATTGCACCAAAAGACGCGTATGATATATCTGGACATGTGGACTTTCGCGAAAGCTAATTCGGACGTGTGTGCGAGTCGAAATCAACCCGTATCCACAAAAAGTTCTCGTATCGTGACTTTTGCAAATAACTACCCTACTTTGTGTACTCTTGTCGGAATACAAAAAAACCGGCGCCATTAGATTCGTGGTATCATGCTAGTCCTATAACCAAAGTTTTACGCAATTCTGAGCCAGTTGAACCAACCGCCTATTCGTGGACCCCATGGTTTGACTTGTAGGACAAATTTGTGATCGACTTACCGGAATCTAAAATTGGACATACCGTTGAGTTTGTATCGACATTTAGGATTATTTGACCTATAGTTTGTCTAATTTAGATATCTTTACCCCTTGCACACATTTTGGTACAAATGGGCCACACATGGACCCCGCTTTGACCCAAAATTACTGTTTTACTCCTGTGTCCAAATTGGACGAAAGGGTAGTATTTTTAGCTATCTCGTTAATTTTGAGAATGTTGGTAATATTTATTTCAGCATCCGGAGACGTTCAGTCAGAGGCAGTGGGTTCTGATACTCTGTACTTGACACTTGGACATTTATATTACGCAGCTTTCCTGCCAGGCAAGTATACCTTGTCATTGTACTGTAATTTACATTCTATATAGTGCATGCATTTTATTTCTGTTATTTAGTTCATATATTTTAACTGCTATATAAACTACGTGTCCAAGAATAACTTATGTGCAATGATGGTGGCATCGTATTTTGTCTTTATTATATATTATGCATGTTGACCTAGTTTTACGAGACTAACCCATTATTATGAGGCGTTCTTATGTTTCATTGGCTGTGACACAGTTGTTACACGAATGTGAGTCTCATATAGGATACGTACTTGCATGACGGGCTGGCCACATGTACGTATAGGACGTACGACAGATAGGATATAACTGCTAATAGTGATGCATATTAGAAGACTTAGCAGTTATTAGTAGTCCAAGAACATATACTATTATGGTACGGTGGTCCAATCATTGTCCTTGTTTGGTTGTAGGGTTGGGCTATTATACTAACGATAAGATATGAACCAAATTTATGACACCGATACTTGTACTCTGTCTCGGCGTAGTAGCTGACACGTATTGTGGATACAACATGTATAGAGCATGGGGTGGGGAGAACAACAAGTAAGGCGTTTGGACTCCTTTGTACTTTTCTTTATGTAACCCGTATGTTCCGTCGGAGATGTATGGTTAGATGACCCTTATATTATATATTTACAGGCGGCCTCTGACGTTCAAATGGTATCATGCTTTTTAGGCTCCTGATTCTCCGAGAGAATCATGCCAATCCTATTTTAGCCAGATAGCCCATGTGTTGGAAAGTTATTCTCAAAAGTACATTCACATAGACGGTTAGGAGACCCTTTGGATATTTATTTTAGTACTTTATTGGCATGCTTCTATGTATTTTGTTACATCTCTCTAAGGACCTGGTCCCTTTCCAAGTGTAGACGATCTCGACTATTTGCAGGAGCACGGATCAGGACTTGCTACTTCTTTCTCTTCCGAGGAGGTTTTTCTTTTAAGCCTCTCTTTTCATTAGATGATGTACTTATTATATTTACTTTTATATTCTAGTTTGGTAGTGGGTTTGTCTCTATCCAACTATTAGTTCTTCTAGACTAGTTCATATTTGGTTAATTGACATATTTGATCATTTATTTCTTTATGAGTTTTATGGATGAGATTTATTTATGCCCTGTGACTTATGACAATTATATACCACTTGTGAATTATTATTCATAATACAGCGTACATATGTGTTATGGTTTCCATATATTAGAGTTTCCATATATATATACGACTGTCATGCTTACGTAATCCTAGTCCTACGTATTTTAGGACGGGGGCATGACATAATTTAGTGGTGGCCCATGCAGGTCGAGTGTATATTGTCTCGGTTATGTTACTATACCGAATAAGCCTACAAATAGGATTAGAGTATACGTCTCATCCACATACTTGGCTTTCCTCCTTGATTTCGTTCTAAATTCTTTGAACTCGCCTACCTTCCTTGACCTTCAAAATTGTACACGCTTAATTCCCTTGACATCGGTATTCTTGTTTTCTCACCTCTTGCTATTTAATGTACTTTTCGAATAGTTCCTTGAGTATAGCCTCCTGCCAGAATATATGAATCCTTGTTGTTAGAAGATAATTATGATACTGTTCACCAGATTTCAGGCGAGTACATTCTTTGATAGTTTCTTATTTATGATATCTTCTATGTCTCTTGTATCTAGTATAGATATTTGAATCTCGTTATGAGATATTATTTCTTAGTATTTATGGTGTATCTTATGCAAGCCTTGTTTCTTGTTCTTCTTGTACATGTACAGACATTGATTTTTAGGGAGGCTTGCTACCTACCCAGAGAATCCTGTGTCATAACGTACCATGGTTAGATTCACTATACCAGTCGGGGGCGGAGAGTATTTAGTGTAGATATGTGATCATACCCTCCTTGTGCATGTCTTGTTCCTTGAATAGTGTTAATCATATACCACACATATGATTAACTAGGCCATTATCCTTATGCAAGTTCCCAAGCCTATCACATGTTGAAGCTAGTACTCACTCACTTAGTAGTAGTATTTCTTGTTCATTCCTATGATTCTAATTCTTGTATTTATTTCCAGTATTCATATATTGCATATCTCTTGTACCTTTATATTGTATCTTATATATTCGCTCTATTTATTGTTACATAGTTTATATTATTTATTGGAATTGCTGTTAGAGATATACTTTGCTCCTTTCCTAATTGGATATATTTTTCCTAGATGACACTGAGTAGTGATACCCCACTCACTACGGGCCTCAAGACGTAGTTGGATTAGAGCCAGAGACTTTGGCTCGGGAGGGTCTTATCCCGATTGAGACAGACGACCCAGGACTCATAGCTTAGTAGATAGATCATTTATACTGGATTTGTCTCCAGCTTTGTTATTAGTATTTCTTTTATATGACTCATTGGATATTATATTTGTCTTATGAGCTGTATTTTGACTCTTTAGTTCTTTTATCATATTTGTGCGATTGGGCCATCTTATAGATCTGTGATTGAGTATTCATATTTCATTGGTGGTATTATTACATCATGATTGCTAGATAGATAGTTTACCAAACAGCGTTCTATCGTCGATGTTGCAGCATAGGCTGGGCGTTGTTCACTACTCGTGTTCCTATATTAGGTGCGGGTCATGACAAGACCTCCCCAAAGCCTATTTTTATCAGCAAAAGTCTTTCCTATGAAGATCGAGAATCCCAAAGCTAGGAGTTACAAAGACATACCAGGACTGGATCCCCAAATTATGGTCCAAAAAATCAATATTCGGCCAGACGCCAAATCAGTCAAGCAACAACAATGACGGTTCCGGCCAGATGTGATGGATTCCATCGAAGCTGAAGTCAAAAAGCTAATAGCTAGTGGATTCATCCACGAGGAACAATACCCCAACTGGGTAGCCAACATCGTGCTTGCCGTTAAGAAGAATAGAAAGATCCCAGTCTACATCGACTTTCGTGATCTAAATGCGGCATGTCCTAAAGACTAATTCCCTCTTCCAATCACCGATGTAATGATCGACAACACTTGTGACTTCGAGCGCATGTCCTTCATGGATAGCTTTTCAGGCTACAACTAAATCAAGATATTTTCTAACGATGAGAAACATACGTCATTTCGGACCCCGATAGGCGTATACTGCTATACGGTCATGTCTTTTGGCATAAAGAACGCAGGTGCTATATATCAACGAGCTATGAGCACCATTTTTCATGAACATCTGTGCAAGACGGTAGAATACTACGTCGACGAAATTGCCGTCAAGAGTCGCTCCAAGGATGATCACCTCCAATACTTGAGGACTGTGTTCGATATAATGCGCGCACACCGCCTTAAGATGAACCCTACCAAGTCCTTCTTGGGAGTCTCCAGCGGCAAATTTTTAAGTTTTGTCATCACTTCCTGGCGTCCGACAAGACCAAAGCCATCCTGAAGATACATCCGTCAAGGAACCTCCGGGAACTCCATAGCCTCCAAGGGAGGTTGGCATACATCAGGAGGTTCATATCAAACATCTCTGGATGTTGCTAGCCGTTCACACAACTCATGAAGAAAAGTGTCTCCTATGTTTGGAATAAAGAATGCCAACGAGCGATCGATAACATCAAAGAATACCTATTAAACCCTCTTGTGCTAGTGGTTTCGGTCATGAAAAAGCATTTTTCTCTATGTACGTGTAATAGATTACTCTTTCGGTGCCCTGTCAGCCCAGAATATTGATTCAAGCCATGAGTAGGCCATATACTACCTCAGCCGGATGATGGTTGGCCCGAAGCATAGATATACCGCCATCGAGAATGAATGCCTTGTGCTGGTATTCGCCATCCAGAAAACTCGATACTACGTAACTGGACAGACCATTCATATAATTTTATGAGTCAATCCCCTCAAGGTCCTCATGATCAAACTTGGGGCACTCAGTTCCCGCTTGACTACCTGGGCAATACTATTATGTCCATATGATATGGTATTCATCCCACAGAAGGCCGTCAAGGGTCAAGCATTGGCCAACTTTTTGAAAGCCCACCAGGGGTTAGAAATATCAAAGCTCTACGAAGATATTCCAGACGAAGTAGCAGACGCCAACGTCGCCTCACACAAAGCGGTTTGGCGAATGTTCTTTGACGGTTCTTCAAGAATAGGGCACAAAGACTACATCATTATTGGGATCGTAATAATATTGATCTCCCCACACGACCTCATCATCAATCGCACATACTCGCTCACGGAGCTATGCTTCAATAATGTAGAAGAGTACAACGCCCTAATCATCGGATTCTATCTTGCCAAACAAGTCGTAGTAGAGTACTTAGAAGCCTACGGCGATTCTCAGCTTATCGTCAATCATGTCCGGGGAGTATATAAAGTCCGAAACGAAGACTTGTTTCCCTACCACCAAGCTGTACTGTCACCCTCACTTTTTCAAATAGGATTAGTTTGGTAATTTGGTCTAGCTATTTATTTTTAGGAATATAATTATATTATTAGTGTACAATAAATATTTATTTAATATTTTTAGTATTTATTTATTTATTTATTAGAGTATTATGTATTTATTTAGAAACTTATATTATTTATTTATATATAGTGGGCTAGTCTATTAGTTAGACTTGACACTTATGAACCAATTAGACTTGTCATGATAACTTATTGAGTCCAACATAGACCAAGCCTAATAGACCAAAATTCCACAAATTAATTAGGAGGGTTAGACTTAATTTGACTTAATTAGAGACTTTGGAAAATAGCCCTTCCTTAATCCTCTTCATAATTAGATGAGTAGGGGCATCCTAGATATTAGACATTACTTGGGAAGGGGGTGGAGTGGCCGGCCATACATAAGCCTCTCTCCTCTCTCTCTCTTCTTATTTGCATTCATTTTAGATCTAGAATTTAGATCCCCAAATCCCCACATTCCTTCCTTTAAACTCTCACTCAATTCACCTCAATTTTCTCTCTCATTCTTATTCCACAAGGATCTTGGATCTTGGAGAAGCAAGGAGCACAAGAAGGAGGAGTCATAGTGGAGAGATCGTGTCCGGATCGTGTACACTTTGGTTTTCATTTGGAATCCATCTCCCAATTGGTGATTTCTGAATTTCCTCTCATTCTAGCTTCTAAATCATGCGTGAGACCTCTAGGAAATATCCCATGGCATAGGCCTATCATTAGGAACAAATTCTAGTTGATTTGGTTAAGTATTATGGTCTCTACATAGATTTTTATATTAATTTTGGGAGAGTTATGAGGTGGACACACCAAGTGTCACTACCACATTTCTAAGAAATGGTATTTTAGTCATTTGGTAATTAACTAAATATTGTACATGTTGAATATTTATTTATTGTTAGCATGTTAGATTTATTTTTGGGCTTGTGTTAGTGGACCTATCTAGTTTAGTTTAGACTCATAGACCAACATTTAATTCTAGTTAGAATTGAGCCCAATAATTAGAAGCCCAATCATTAGGAGGATGATTAATTGTGTTAAACCCATTAGACTAGAACCTTCCCTCCTTAATAAATTTTTTCATGAGAGGCCCCAAGGGATATTTTAGACTTTACATAGTAGCTTGAGGGAGGAGACAAGTGAGGCCTATATAAAGGGGATAAAAACTTTCTCTCTCTTCAATTTTTATTCCAAATCTAGATATAGAATTTCCCTCAACGAAATTCCATCAAATTTTTACCAAATTTCCACCCAATTCTTTCCCAAATCACTATTAGAGACTAGTAGAGCAAGGATCTACAAGGAGGAAGCATGGATCTACAAAGAGGAGCAAGGATCTACAAGTTGAAGGCTCATTTTATCAATTTTGGAGATTTTATTGAGAATCTATCTCCCAATAGGTATAATTCAGTTTTTTCCCTTAATTTAGATTCTAAATATGAGATTTAGCCATGAGAAATCAATCCATATACATAGACTACCCATAAGATTTGGTTTTGTGTTCATAGGAGACATATTGAGAAAGTTATGGTGCTTTTGTGTCAAATTTAGGGGAATTCCGATATTGACACTTGTTGTATGTGTCAATTAGTCCTATAGATCGATTTGGCATGTGCTTGTGTGTTTGGGACTAGTGTTGTGTCCATAATTGGGTACGCGTATGTCCTATCCCAATAATTTGGTGATACGTATTGATTTGGGGGTTTTCCCTCTGACACGGGACTTTGTGCATGTCATATTTTGACACGGACACTTAGATTTGTGTTTGACTCTTCGTATTGTTCATAAACAATATATTAGACTTGCTCGTGTCCTTCGAGGTACGTTTGGATGTGTGGTGGACTCGTGTCGCAAGCATATCATAGATCTAGTGTGATACGGGTGCGATACACTCCATGTGTTGTGCATTTTATTTCTAGATCTAATTTCTTTGTTCTTTGTCTTTATAATAGGTAATTATATATATATATATATATATATATGTATATACATACATAACAATATATATATATATATATATATATATATATATATATATATATATATATATATATATATATATATATATATATATGTATGTATATACATAGATACATAACAATATATATACATATATATATATATATATATATATATATATATATATATATATTGTATATATTGTTATGTATGTATATATATATATATATATATATATATATATATATATATATATATATACATACATAACAATATATACAATATATATATATATATATATATATATATATATATATATATATATATATATATATATATATACATACATAACAATATATATATATATATAATTGCATGATTATATATATATACGTGTACGTATATGTGATGTTATTAGTAAATATGTATATGATACTAAAATATGTGAATGTTATACTATATGTATTATTGTAGAGATGTATATACATATATATATGAGCCTGTGTATATATATAAATAGATGTAGTTAGTGTATATATATATATATATATATATATATATATATATATATATATTATATATATATGTGTGTGTGTGTGTTGTGTGTGTGTGTGTGTGTGTGTGTGATGTAATTGTGTATGAGAGAGAAGGGGGCTCAACATTTATTAGTGATAACCGCAGCGCATTAGCAACAGCAGTAGAAATTGAACACAGCAGCAGCGGGCTTCAGCGACAGCAGCAGCAGCAGCATTAGCAACAGCAACGCATACAGCGACAACCGCATTGGCTTTCAGCTACAGCAGCAGCAACAACATTAGCGACAACAGTAGTAACCGTAGCAACAACAACAGTATTAGCAGCGGTATCAGCAACATTTAGCGACGGGCGACGCAGCAGCGGTTTTGGCGACAGTTTTACGGGTATATATATATATATATTTATGTATTATTTATAAATAAATAATAGATATATATATGGTATTGGTATATATATATATAATTCATAATTGGTATTTATGTATTAGTATACTATATTTTAGTAGTTGTAAGTTAGCTAGTTGGTTATTGATAAGTTAGTTTATTGAGTTATTTAGTTAATAGTTAGTGGTTAGTAGTAGTTAACTAGTATAACTAGTATTCACTAGTATCTTGATATTTATCTAGTTAATTGATTATATATATATATATATATATATATATATATATATATATATATATATATATATATATATATATATATATATATACTTGTATCTCTAGTTAAGTACTATATATGTAGATATGTGCATATGAACTAGTAGCGGGTAGTTAGTTATATACTTGTTATTTAAATAGTTAGATATATATATACACCTATTAGTTAGACTCTTAACTATATGTAACTATGCATATTATAGATATTGGTAGTAAGTTATTATGTAGGTATTGTATTCATAGATTATTATATGTGAGTAGTTATAGTATTTAATAGTTAGTTATGTTAGCATATGCTTTAGTTATGTTAGTATATGTTTGGCATATAGTTTGTATTTGGAGGTTTATATGTGTATTAGCTATACTCATGGATTTTGAATTTACCTTGAGATACCAAGGTAAATGCCAAGGTATTGAGAATACCCAAGGTATTGGGTTTGGGTATCAAGATAGATGTTTAGTGTTGCGATACCAAGTTGGTTCGAAACCAAGGTATCCATTTAGCATTTGTAATTAGGATTTATATATTTAATATTGCTTTATTATAGATATGTGATATTTATCTATTGTTTGTGTATCCTGAGATACGGTATCTTAGTATCCTAAGATATAGCTTGGATGACCTAGATTCATACTGTATGAACCCAATATCATTGAGATAGACTCATATAACGTTGAAATAGGTAGTTTGACCAAGTTGAACCTGTTTAACATAGAGTTGACCTAGTTTGACTGTTTTGACTTAGAAATGGCTTTATGATCTAGAAGTTGACTAGTTTAACTTATTTCCATTCCAGAACCTTGTATTAATGTAATATTTTATATCTAGGTCTTCGAGACACCGTATCCGTCATCTATGAGACTATTCACCGAACTTCAGGCGAGTACATTCTCTGATAGTTTCTTATTTATGATATCCTCTATGTTCATTGTATCTAGTGTAGATATCCATATTTTTTTGACATAATGGTTACACGGATTGTTATATCCGAATCTCATCATGAGATATTATTCCTTGGTATATGATGTATCTTGTGCAAAACTTGTTTCATTAATTATCTTGTACATGTATAGACCTGATTCTCAGGAAGAGTCACTATCTTCTTGGAGAATCCCGTGCCATAGCGTACCATGGTTGGATCCCCTATACCAGTCGGAGGTGGGAAGTATTTTAGAGTAGATATGTGATCATACCCTTCTTGTGCAAGTCTTATTTTTCTGTGAGTGTTGGTCATACACCGCACGTATGACTAACCAGGCCATTATTCTTGTACAAGTTTTCTTATGCCAGTTCCCAGCTGATCACATTTTAAAGCTAGTACTCACACACTTAGTCATTAGTATTCTTGTTCATTGTCATATTGTTCATTCTTGTATTTATTTATATTATTTTTTTATTGTATATCTTTTGTATCTATTATTGCATCTTGTATATTCATATCTATTTACTGTTACATAGTTTATATCATTGATTAGAACTGTTGTTAGCGATGTACTTCGATCTATTCCTGACTGAAAAATATTTTTCAGAGGATCCGAGAGATTGGTGTCCGACATACTATAGAATTCGACTTATAGATGGTGCAGACTTGGACCCACTAGTTTTGGAGTGATTGTCGCAAGGTTTATCCAGATTACTAGTTTTTATAGTTAGTTTCTTTAGTATTTTGGTACCAGATTTATTTTTGGCATATGGTATAAGATTGGATATTGTTTCTATTGATGATAATATATATTTTGAATGTATAGTTAGACTTCCTTCATATCTTCTCATGCTTTAGAATTGTGATTGAGTTTTGTGTGAGATATTGTTGGCAGATTTTATATTATTGTGAGATATTTAGATAATATAGTTCACCAAGACAACGTTCTACCCCCGATGCTGTGGCGTAGGCTGGGCGTTGTTCCCGATTTGTATCCCTATACTGGGTGCGGGTCGTGACACATTTTTAGTGGTGGCCCATGCAGGCCAGGCTTCGTAAGTTGTGCGATATCGTAGTAGTATGATGACTTAGTTGTACTACTTTGAGCCTCTGATAGGATATGAGATATAGGTTATAGGATATAAGATATTAGGATAAGAGGATACTCAATCACAATTTTCTTGAGAGATTCCTAGGACAACCCTTGAGAATCTTATTATAAATTCTAATTCAAATCCTTCCCTTATTTTTTGTCTGCTCCCACTTGTTATTTTGATTCTTGGTGATCGGTTATCGAATTTAAATTCTTGGTGTCGTTGTTGAGTTTTGATTTCATATCGAGAGAAATTTTACGGACTAAATTACGGTATCATCTGATGACATATGAGGACAATAAGAAAGGTAAAATGTCTGCTTTGGTTATGGAGCATATAGTTTATCATAGCCATATTAGTTAGAGTAGCAAAAACGTAAGGACCTGACTTTGGATGAACATATCTTAGTTATAAAATTTAGAATTTCTCGCAGCTATACTAGTTGGCACAACGAGGATTATAGACAACATGATTATAGAGGTGCATACCTAAGTTATGGGATCTATCGTTTATCGTAGCTATGCTTACTAGCGTGGCGAGGATTCTGAGTGACATAATTTCGGACAGACGTGTATGATTATCAGATTGTATCTTAAATTGGTTCTTAAAGTATTATCTTAATACTTATTCATTTCTATTATTAAAGGACTTTGTTCCATCATTCTTTAGCTTAGCAGTAGAGATACCTTCAGTTATTTAGTCCAGTTCCTTATAGAGCTTCTTGTTAGTATGATAATTGGTAAATTACAATTAGGTCTGTGACTTGAGTATCAGTATTGACTACTGAGAGTGTGACTTATGAGTCTGTAAGTGGTTATTGATTGGGTATGAGAGCAATAGACATCAATCTAGAGATAACCCATAGCGTAGTACCTTGTAGCAATAGTTCTATGATATGTGTCATTATAGATAGTATGGCTACTATAGGCAGAAGGGAGAGTAGAGAGTATCAGTAGTGGTTCCATGAGTTAGTATCAGAGTCAGCATACCAGTTCTGGATAGTCATAAATTTATATAGTTGGGTGAGCCATGTAAACAATTAAGTATCAAGAAAATTGCGTTAAAAATCAATAGAGGATGATATACAAGCAGGTATCAGACTTATATGACAGTTAGCTACTATTAGGTAGTTTACATATATATAGTTAGTTAATCATAAGTTTTGGCTAAGGTAATACCTACTTTAATTTGTGAGAATTCGTTAAATGACCAAATAGACTAGTTAGTTTGGTGTGGACCTAGTTTAGCTAGTATTGACTAATTAGTACCCAATCTTGACCCAATTACCTTAGTGTGACTTGGTATGGCCTAGTAGAGCATGTATAGTTGTATTATAGCTAATTATTATTTATTTATATCCAATTTTGTAAACTCCCTCATTTATTTTTATAAATAGACTAGTTTTGGGTTAGAAATTTTGGTTTAACATCAGGTGTTTGAGGTTTAAAATTTATGTTGCAGTTGTCTGGTTCTTTATTTAAACCCTTGGTGCACCCTACCGTTGTTGCAATTTTCGGAGCCCAACATTAGCCCATAATTTCCAACTAATTGTTGTACTCTTGACTTGATAAGCCAACCTAGGCACTGGACTTTTCCGTCACTCACAAACACAATCCCTTGTGCACTAATTTAATTGCACAACTTCTCGGTCCTAAAATCCATTATTTAATCCTATATCGCGTACCTTTGTCGTTGCCATCATTTTTTGGACACAAACTCAACCCGTTTAGCTGGACCAATTAAAGGGTCCAAGCCTGACACCAAGCCTACACCTTTCATGGCCTTTGTGTCACTCCTAATTGAGACCCCATGTGCCCCCATTTAATTTAAGAGCACATGACATTTTATTTTAATTAAATTGGGGATACCAACTTTGACTAATCCCAACTTAACCCCAATTTAACTCAATACCTCATTCATTAAGCCCATGCATAAGACACAATGCCCCCTCACCCTACAAAACA